>JAJOZX010000113.1:1122500-1312500 GCA_023014485.1 Bathynomus jamesi
TTTTCCACTTCGACTGTCCCCTCCACCCTTTCTTTTTCCTCTGTCTTTCCTCTCACTTTTTCTTTGTTTTTCCGCTGAGATATGCCCTTTTAAATAGAGGTGAATCGGTTCTTCCCGAACTTAAAAAAAAAAATATATATATATATATATAATGAAATTATAACAGCGGAATAAATAATGCACACAGTAGAAGATCTTTAAATCTTCTTGAGACCAGTTTTAGTCGGCTCTTTCAATTCCTTGCGGTGCTGAGTGACTGCGCGGAGAAGGTACTGCTTTTGCGCTTCATCCTTCATGATTGTGCTGTTGAAAGCCTTAATGAGCACAACTCCTCTTTCTGCGCAATCATTAACCAATGCTATCTTCTCTACACATTCCTTCATTCCTTGGTAAGCTGGATCTGTTCCAATCATTTGGTGTCTTGGACAGGAATGATTGCGCCTGTTCACTTCCATGCTGCATGACGAGGTTGAAGAAGATTGCTGAACGTTCGGTGGCATAGAATTCCAAGGGATTGCTCGAGGAGAATGTTTTTCCATCCACGAGCTTGAGTCCTTTTCTTTTTTCGGGAACAGCTATGATGTTGTGAGCAATCCTCTCCTTCGTGGACACGTGAACTCGAGGATCAAAGAGTGCCAAGGGGATTAAGTACTCAGAAATAAACCACAAATGGCACTTCAGCCACGTCATTCGTCTTTCCTGGGTGAGCTTTCAGCTGGCGCAAGAAAGTGAGGTCATTCAATGGAGCCATGTATGCAACACTGGCCTAGTTCCAGTAGTGGCCGTAAAGGAGCGTGATAAACAGGCTTAGTTCCTCGATGTTCCGTTTCTCAGTCTGAAGCAAGGTGAATTGATCTCTGAATAGGAACACCTTGAGCATGTAAATGGCCTTGGCCATCCATCGCGCATGGTGCATGGCTCCAGGGCTTCGAATTCTCACAGGACCATCAAGCTTCCCTCCCAAGAAAAGGAGGCAGAGAAGCATCAGTTCATCATAGTCATCCCGCTGGCTCTTCTTCTTGACAGCCTCCTTGTAGTAGGAGACCATTTCCTTCCTCTGCTCTGCTGTTTCAATGAACAGGCTGTCAGGTGCACTCTCGAACTTGCTGCAATCAATGAAAACCCAGTGCTGCTTGAAGCGCTTGAATAGGCCAATTTCAGGTCCATTGAATGTTCCGAAACAAGCACCAAAGGCCGCAGCAAGGACGACTTCTACCACGTGGTGTCGGCAAGCAATCCACACCAGATGAATACCCAACTCCTTTTCAATGAGAGTACAAGCTCCAGCATGAAGTCCCATGTTGGACGCAGTTGTATCAAAAACAAGACCTCGAATGTTACCCCTCAACGACCAGTCGTCCACAATCTTCAGGCATGCCTGAGCCTGAGATGCTCCAGATGCAGCAGCTACCATTGGAACTCCAAGGAGTTTCTCTTCCCAGTTACCGGTTACAAGCACAACCACACGGTCCACCACCTCTAACCCATGGGAGATATCTGTAAGCAGCTTACTATCCCAGTGCAAGAGAAGGGGCTCATGGGTCTTGAAAGTGGCCTGATCTTCGGAGCACACTGCTTCACATGTACATTGTCTCACGCGACGAATGGTGCTGCGTGAGATTGACACTTCATCCAAGTTGTGCCCCAGCGATTTAATAGTTGCTGCGACCACTGCCATTCCTTTCCTGTCACTGATGTTGTGGCGATCCAAGGCTAAGGAAATGTCAGGCATGATCACAGACTTCAATCGCTTAGGAGTGGAACATTTTTGTGCTGACTCCTTAAAAACTACAGTATCTGAATCTGATGATTCAGATGTGCTTGAACTAGAAGCCTCCAGTTCTCCCTGGGACCATCTCGCATCCGCCTCGCGTTTGGCCTTCTCCTCTCGGTTCATCTCTGCCTCACACTGAATCCTCTTCCTCATTTGTTGGTCAGCCATTTTCTTGTCAATCAGGCCAAAGCTGGAGGAAGTGGGATTATCGAGCTGAGCGACAAGGAAGTTCTTGTCCTCCTCATTCATCATGGTCTCGAGGGCATCATGACATGAAAGATCTAACACATCATCAAGGTCTCCACGAAATATGTCCTCCTTCATTCTGTAGGATGGGAAATTCTTTGTGCGGTTCTTCTTCAGCCCCTTGTATTGCTCGTACAGTTTCAGGAGCTTCTTCTCAGCGTATCTGGTATCCGTCATTGGAACGTTTGCTTTTGTCCAAAATGGGATCAAAGCCTCAATGGTCATCACCACACTGTTATATTCTGTCTTCCTCTCCTCCAGATGGTGGAACATGAATTTCCAGAGGACTTGAAGCTTGGTAGGGAGTCCTGCCCTAGTTAACTTCTCCTCCGCCTTCCCTAGTAACAACACCTCACTGCTAGACGGTGTTTTTGATTGCTTCAGCAGCATTTCTACACATTCCTACAAAATAAGAAGCCAAATTTAGTCATACTATGGTAATCAGTCATTAGTGAGACACATCATGCATGATTGAGCGACCTCTTAACGACACCATAGACCAACCAGGTTCCAGAAGCCACTCGGATCCAATGTTCAGTGTGTCCAGCAGGAAATGTGATTCTGGGCCAATGAGATCAACCAGGGTGGTCTTAGCTGTGACTCTCTGGAATAGAGGCTTTCCTGTTCTGAAGCTGTCTGGCTTCTCAGTGGCATGTAACTGGGCAGCAATGTCGTGCTTCAATGTGTCACTCAATCTACTGCTGAACAGGGCAAATGGCACGACTTCCTGCGTCAGGTACCATTTGTGGTTTTCCATCTTATTAAGTACTGCATCAGCAAGCTCTGGGTCAGTTTTCTTGTACTTCAACATGTCCTGGATTAGACTTAGATCATTCACGGGAGCATCTGCAGCAGACATTGACATCATCCATACAGGAGTGTAGAACAGTGTAAGGAAGGTGTTGAGTCTTTCCAGCTTTGATACAGTGTCTTCATCGTACTCAAGTTGATCTGCAAACATCAGCATTTTCATGGAGTACAGGTTTCTGGCCATCCATCTGGCCTGATGAATGGCGCCTGGTCGACTCCAGTGAATACCTCAAGGAGGCGTTCCTCCAAGAACAATGACTGTCAGTTCAGCCATTTCCCTGTAGTCGGCTCTCGGAAGCCTTTCTGCTGTTAGAATGTCTTGGAGTATTTCTTCACTGTTCTTCTTCTTTTCCTTCAGCCATTTGCTGTTGATAGCTAGCATCTTTGGGTTTTCCTTGGACAAGTCCGTCCAAACATCCTTCAGATGCTCAAACCAGGGATTATCTGGCCCCTTCACCTTCCCAAACTGCTCCTACTAGGATTTCCAGGATATGATGTCGACAGGCCAGATAAAACACCTTTTTGTTCAGCATTTTCTCTAGCAGTTTGGCAGCTCCTCTGTGAACTCCACTATTACTGGATGTTGTGTCAAAAACAAGGGCAGTAACATTATCTGTAAGTTCCCATGTCTCCAGTAAATCCATTGAAGCCTCAGCCTGAGCTATGCCAGAAGAATTGTCGATGACAGGTACTCCCAATAACTTTCCTTCAGTGTATGAAGGTGGACCAGACACTAGCACAGCTAAAGTCTCTGAGGTACTTCCAGGTTCACTGCCCAAGACATCTTTGAGCAACTTTCCATCCCAGTGTAAGGCAGCGTACTGTGGGGGGTTTTCACAAAACTTGGACATGTGACTCTGGCTGATATTATACCTGGACAGCATTCTGTTGCGACGTGTTGTTGAGGTTGAGATGACGAAGTTATCCAGATCAGCCCCTCCAGCTTTCAAGGTGGCAGAAACCATGGCAGTAACTTGATTGTCTGATAAACCAAGACGATCAGCTGTATTGCAGATGACATCACATTCCATGACCTTCCTTGGAAACGTCAAAGTCACACTAGTCACAGTGTCTTGATGGTGAGAACATCCAGGACGAGGCTGATGGTAATCCATGTCCTCTGTGTTAGCGTCGTTGTCAGTTGAGTCACCCCAGGTAATGTCATCCACATGAACAACTGCCTCTTGTTCTGCTGCAGCTGTAAAATAGTACAACATGTTAAGACAGTAATTATTAAGTACATGCTAAATATCGCAATGGAGTAAAACTTAAAACTTTTTGTGACGTTCAAAGTAATTAGTTTTACCTTGTTCTTGTCTATGCTGCAGTCTTTCATTCCTCGCTGCTTGCTGCAGGGATCTTGTCTCAAAAATCTTGTCATGACCAGACATATGACCTTTCCTCTCAGTCTTTTGGTCTTCGTAGAACCTGATATCCTCATCTTTCTTCTCTCTGGATAACAGTCTGTTGTTCTGTATTTCCTGGATTGCATCTGGAGCTCCTATATCGAACAGGCTGTCTAATTCCAGCACAAATGCTCCTCTTTTTCCTCCAGGGTTACTTGCTCTTCCTTTGCTTTTCACCAGAGCACGATGTTTCTCATGTAGTTTCATGAAGAGCTTCATTGCGTTGTACTTGGTCATTGTCTTGATCCTAGCCATCTGCCAGAATGGGATGATAGATTCAACTGTTTCATATGCAAGGTCTTGAACCATGGGCCTCCCTACATTTTCCGGTAAATTCTGAAGATTAAGGAAATACTGGAATGCCTGTCTGTTGGTGGGAAGCTGGGAACCACTGATAAAAGCTGAAGGGTATCCAACCAGGAAAGTTTCAGTGAGAGATCTGGTAGATGGCCCAGTTGACACCTGCCTGTGGACAGTACGTGGAGGTTCTGAGATATCAACTGTGCACCCACGGAGCTCCCTCAGCTCCTTGCTTAATGCCATTGTGAAGTTGTAACTTGTAGATGGTTTTCTAGATTCTGATTGAGTTTCTGTTGTTTCCTGAAAAATGATAGATAATTATTATTATTATTATTATTATTATTAATTAATTTTATGCTCTTTCATTTGATACCTAATTTGTTGCTCTATCTTGTTTAGATCAAAAGTTAAAGTGCAAAACATAATTCAAGGGACCCCGGAATTGGCGCTTTGGCCAATTTCAAGGCAGAAAATTTAAAGCTCCATGCGGCAATGCTTCCCAACATCCTAGGTCAAAATAGTTGTGATTTTCGGCTTTTTCAGGTCAAAAAGCATGGGAAAATGTACAGAAACCTATGAAAATAAGAAAAAGTTGATTTTTGAACAGGCCTACTCCAGGGCTTCAATTTCTCACAGGACCATCAAGCTTCCCTCCCAAGAAAAGGAGGCAAAGAAGCATCAGTTCATCATAGTCATCCCGCTGGCTCTTCTTCTTGATAGCCTCCTTGTAGTAGGAGACCATTTCCTTCCTCTGCTCTGCTGTTTCAATGAACAGGCTGTCGGGTGCACTCTCGAACTTGCTGCGATCAATGAAAACCCAGTGCTGCTTGAAGCGCTTGAATAGGCCAATTTCAGGTCCACTGGATGTTCCAAAACAAGCACCAAAGGCCGCAGCAAGGACGACTTCTACCACGTGGTGTCAGCAAGCGATCGCACCAGATCAATACCCAACTCCTTTTCAATGAGAGTACAAGCTCCAGCATGAAGTCCCGTGTTGGATGCAGTTGTATCAAAAACAAGACCTCGAACGTTGCCCCACAAAGACCAGTCGTCCACAAGCTTCAGGCACACCTGAGCCTGAGATGCTCCAGTTGCAGCAGCTACCATTGGAACTCCAAGGAGTTTCTCTTCCCCATTACCGGTTACAAGCACAGCCACACGGTCCACCACCTCTAACCCATGGGAGATATCTGTAAGCAGCTTACTATCCCAGTGCAAGAGAAGGGGCTCATGGGTCTTGAAAGTGGCTTGATCTTTGCGGCACACCACTTCACGTTGTGGTGGGATTCGGATTAACCTAACAGCCACACCACGAATAAGAATTTTTCTTTTGTTTAAGACCTCCACGAAACCAGGCTGCTTACCATGAAGGGTTGTTGGATCCAGGCTCACCACCCAGACCTCCAATTCCACGACTGCTGGCTCGTGCCACCAACAGTTTCTCACTTGTTTCACAGGTCTTGCCAGAATAGCTTCCTTCTGTTAGTGTTTCAATATCTGCGGCATCCCCTTCCTAACAGAACTTAAAGTTCCCTTGGTCCAATAATGGTCTTCAGCCTCTCAGACAAATCCAGCCTGAATTTAGTTTCCTCTGTTATGTTCTTTATTTTCTCTTGTCAAATTACACACTTAAACTATTTTTTTTTTATTTACATTTCCACACATGCACCAAATGATTCCCCCCCACTTCTCAAAACTCAAGTTTTGACACACACACCAACACTTTTAAACCTCAGAAGTGTCTCTTTTACTAAATTTGTTTATTCTTTTTTTTTTTTTTTTTTTTGCTAAAATATTAACATTAAACAAGTACTTTATTATCCGTTTACTAACAGGGTTTAACAAGTGACCGTCCAACTCTCACTCTTTTTCCCATACTAATTTAATAAAACTGTTTTATTCCTCATTCCTTGTTTACAAGTTTACCATTTCTTTATATACTGGTCAAAAAAAGAAACGCAATTTTTGAGATTTATTAATAAACATGAGGACTCAGTATATAGTAAATGATTCTTTAACATAACAGTCAATAACGCGTATGGCCACCCCTAGCCACAATGCAGGCTTGGAGTCTGGCCCTCATCGACCTCAACAGTCTCTGCAGGAAAGCAACAGGGATGGCCCTCCACTCTTCAATAATTGCATTGGTCAGTTCCCTGATGTTCTGCGGCTGATGCTGACGTCTGCGAACTCGCCGTTCAAGTTCATCCCATGCGTGCTCTATCGGTGACATGTCTGGGCTGAAGGCTGGCCATGGTAAGGTCTGCACCTGTTGTCCCTGCAGGTACGCCTGCACTATCCTGGCTGCATGAGGTCTGGCATTGTCCTGTTGCAGGAGCACCAATTCTGGATGTTGCCTCATGAATGGAAGAACATGTGGGTGAAGAATCTCATCCCTGTAGCGCTGGTCAGTCAGAGCTGATAGGCCCACGATAGGTCATGGTGCTGATAGGCCCATTGCAGGCGTCGTTGCCTTCTTGCATCAGTGAGAAAAGGACCTCTGTAAGGCCTGCGGGATCGGAGTCCTGCATTACGGAGTCGGTTTCTGACGGTCTGGTCACTAATTCTGTTGTTGTGGATACCAGGTGTCTCTCTGGCTGTCTGACGAGCATTCCGCTGCTGATGACGCAGGTGCTGCAGTATAATGTGGCGATCCTGGCATTGGGTCATCACACGAGGTCGCCCACGTCTTGGCAGGTCCTGAACACTTCCTGTGGCATTGTACCGTCTAACAAGCCTAGAGATTGTGCTGGGATGCACATGCATTCGTTGTGCAACTTGGACAGCAGACATGCCTGCATCCAACATGCCCAAGGCACGACCTCTGCTGACCTCTGAGAGTCGTGGCATGCCTCAATCGCGGGAAAAAGTTTGGTTTTCTCAACAGGCAGTGTGTATTCTGTGAAGTCAAAGAAAAAATGCATGCCTTCATAAAAAATACATTCAATTTAATCTCTGTTTATTGTTTGTAACAAAATGGCATCTTAGCCGGGATTAGTCATGTTTAAAAACATGCGCTAAGTGGCTTTAAAAGATTTGAACATTTAACCATAATCTTGAAACTGTGATAATACCACTAACAACTTAAATTTTACACCATATGCAAGCTAATTGCGTTTCTTTTTTTGACCAGTATATATAACTTATTGTTTATTCTTTTTGTTTGTTCGCTAAAATGTTTTAACAAACATATTACATACTTATTCTTTATTTATTAACTTCTTACTATTTATTGTTTAAAATGTTTATTGTTTACTTATTTAATAATTATTCATTCTTTACTATTTATATGTATTTAAGACTTATTGGTTATACTTTTCATTTGTTAAAATATTAACAATTTAGTACTTAAATACATATAATGTAAAGGTTGTAAGGAAAGGAAGAGAGAACCATATTAGGATAATATAGTAGGTGTGTAGGCTGTATGGCAAGATAGGTGGAAAGGAGCTTTGGGGGGGGGGGGGGGGTGAACCCTTTCCCCGTTTAGTTCTCAGCCCTTTCCCCCTGGCCTTTATTATTATTATTTATAGATTAAATTTCTTTAATTTTTTAATGAAATACTTGTTATAGATAGGATTTTAATGGTTCTCTCTTTTTTTCCAGCGAAAAGTATAACCTTTATACAAAATATTTATTAAATTATTTACATAGATACCCCCCCCCTTTTTTTTTTTTTTTTTTTTTTTTTACAAAATATAATTTTTTCCAATTTTAAATCATTTAAATCATTAATTACATATATGGCTATCATAAGAAAAACAGATATTTACAAATTTACTTTATAAATCATTCATTCATTTATTTAAATTATAATTCAGTTATTTAATAATCTTTATATTTAACAAATTCAGTAAACATTCAAACATTCAATATTTAGGACTAACAGCTGGCTAACAATTACTCTCTCTTTAATAATTTACGTTATACTAAAAAACATATTTACAATTTCATTTTTTAATATTTATTTACAATAGTTATTTACAATACCAGGAATGAGGTTGAAACCTGCAAGGCGGCAAGTCACCAGAGCCGGGGATCAGCAGGTCTGGGAACTCACCCAGACACCTTCCTCCTTCAAGCACAGCCCAGCTTCTGGCCTCAAAATGTAGGCTGCCACCTGGTTGAATTTCCAACCACTCGCTCTTTCATACATCATACAATACTACTCTTTTTTCCTACAGAACACTACACCAATACTTTATACTACATTACCATCACCACTCCCTAAACACTGTTGCACTTTCTCTATCATTCTAACCCATCTACTTCTAATATCTTCTCTAATACTACTACTAGTTAATTCTACATCTAAGCTTTTATTCAACACGTTTTCTTCTATTTCAAGCAATAACATTCTCACTTCCTCACAAAAATCAATCACATTCATTCTCTTCTTCATTCTTTCATTTATACTTCCTTCACCTCTATCTACTCCCCATTCATCCCTCACACTTTCCATTAAGGTCACAATACTTTGCTCAGTTACACTCCTTTCTCTCTCACATACATTTTCCCTTTCACTCTCAAGAATTGTAAATCCCACACTCTTAATGCCCCCTCCCTGACACAATCTTTCCACTTCTGAGTGAAGATGATTTCCCTTCTTCTTCTCCACCCTCAGAAAATGCCAGAAAAGAAAGGCCCTCAAGGTCTGGGACCCCAAAACCCTCAAATGAAAATTCCCCGGATGGACCAGGCTGGTACCATGAACCACCAAAGTCCCGAACATCCCATTCTAACTCCGCCTCACCTGCGGCTGTTCCAGAGTCCAACTGGGAATCCTTCAGCTCATGTACTTCACCTATCTGCCTGGCTTTCTCACCTTTCTTCCTCTTTCTTCTCACCTTTTTCTTCCTTTTCGCCCGCTTTGACACAATCAAGAACTCCAGATCTGCATCCATCCATTCACCCTGGATTCCCATCATGTTCTTGGTTTCTAGCGCTTTCTTTTGTTCCATCCTCTCACATATATCATACATTGAGTGACATACAATGTACTCCGGAGGTATTTGCCATTTGCACAACTGCTGATGATGTGCTCTTACTTCTTCACACTGTCCATTCTCTTGCTCCCTCTCAATCACATACGTTACCCCATTCTCCCATACCTTTTTCACCACAAATGGACCCTCAAAATTTTGCGCCAACTTATACTCATTCCTTCTTCCAGTCTCATGCACCTCTTTCAAAACAAGCTCACCAACACCAAACGACCGAAAATTCACACCAGCCTCTCTCCATCTATCACACACATTCTCATTTAATCGTATATCCTTTTGCACAAACCTTCCAAATGTAGACACATACCTTCTTGGGGAAGTTTGAATGGCTGAGTGGTATGTTGAATTGTAGCACCAGGCAACTCTTGCCAACTCAGCATCCCACTCAGCCCCTTCCTCAGTACATACATGCAGCATTTCACTTATCATTTTCACCATTCGCTCAGCCAAACCATTCGAAGCAGACATATACGGAGTTATTCTAACATGCTCTATCCCATTCTCACTCAACATTCTCTCAAAACTAGCACCCCTAAACTCAGGCCCATTATCTGTTAAACACTTACGTGGCCTTCCAAGCATCATTGGTAACATACTATCTCTCATCACTCTCACAACATGCTCACTTGTTTTATTCTCTAACGCAGCAACATACACAAACTTACTCTTGTGATCGACCCCTGCTAATATTTCAACTTTCCCTCTCCTCGTTCTCGGCATACTCACAATATCAAACACCACAAGCTCCCAGGGTTCTTTCATTTCAATCTTTCGCACTGGGGGGCAGCTATACTGGGACTGGTATTTTCGCTTTTGGCAACTCTCACAAGTAGTTGCCACTTCTGCAACAACCAGTCCCAGTTTAGGGTGGAAAACCATTCCTTTCATCAATTCCCATAACTTGTTTTTTCCCACATGCCCATACATCCTATGTGTAATAATCACCAATCCTACCATACCCTCAAATGTCATCACTGGCACACTCTCTGTCTTATCCACCTTATTTACCCTCATATAATATAGCACTCCCATCCATACAGCCAACTTTTTCACATACCTTTTATACTTTTCCACTTCTTTTGACCACTCTCTCACATCTGTACCATTATACACACATTCTCTCAACTTGCATATCTAAAATATCTTCATCTCTCAACACTTCACACTGGTCTTCCACCTCTAACTCAATTGCTCCCACTAACACAGCATCTATACCTGTACTCGGAAACATTCCCATACTAACCACATGCTCTCCTCCTCTCATTACTGAGCCCAGACCAACATCCACACTCAAGTTCATATTCTCAAGGAAATCAATTCCCAGTAGAAAATCCCAAGGCATTGATTCCCCTTTCAAGACTATGAACTTGTGCTCCCATACCTCTTTACATGCACCTAATCCCACCCTCAACTGCACAGCTTCATGTGACGTGACTGTTCCCCCTCCTATACCACGTATTCTCACACCCACTCTTTCTCGGGATACAAGCACATTCTCTTCATCTAAATCACACAACACTTGCTCATTCACCAGACTGATTTGGGCACCTGTATCCACAAGACCCCTGTAGAGCTCAATAGGACCTTCTGGAACCCTTACAGGTACCACAGAAGGGCTGAGCTCTACCTCATCCACATAGTCATATATCATCCATGGCCCCTCTAACATACCTACTCCCATACAACCCTCTCCCTCTGACTCTCTCTGTGCAGATCTAACTTCATCCAAAACCCTTTCCAAATTTTCACCTGGCCATGACTCCAGATTTGAAAAAATTTACTGGAGCACAGCTCTGAATTTACTTTTTTTTCCCTTACACCACTAGATAGGTTAATGATAGTAAACTCTTGAATTGACGACATACCAATTACAAATTGTTTTAGCTAAACATAATAATACAATAATGTACAGTTTATAACTCGCCTTAAGTTTATTTATTCATTGCAGCAGCAACAGTAGACGATGTTAGACCTTGCATGTAGGCATTTGTTGTGAATTTACCGCCATGTATGCTTGGCCACTGATCAATGGCTTTCTGTGTGATCATTACAGCAGATCTAGTGCCTGGAGCTGGACCCTCCTTCACAATTCTGCACAGCTTAGTCAAATGAGATGGCTTAATGGATCCTTTGTGTTCAACAATGTAACCAAGAATGGAGAATGTCCCTTCAGCTGGTGCTTCACTCCAGGCAGTTGATCCATCTTTATCAAAATGCTTTAATCTCTCTGTGATTCCTTTCCACAGCTGTTCTATATATTCTGTCAGCCAATTTATCACCGAGTCTTTTGTAAAACTACTTTCAGATCTGGTTCTGGATGGTCTAGCAACTTCAGCAACCTGGTAGTAATCAGAACGTTTCTTGATGTATTTGTAAACTTCATTTAGGATGTAATCTTCAGCTGTTAGTTCCTTTTGCTGCCCTGTGGTATCGTGCTTAAATTCAGAAACTACATCATTTGCATTTCCTCCATTAGCTAATTTGGAAATTGTTTCCATCACTCTTAACATAACAGTTTTCCCTCCTTCTTTATAAAATATATTTTCTACAAATTCTGCACTAACTGTGGTTTTTTGAGCTACTTGCAACATAATCTTTGTTACATAGGAAATCAATACATAGAACTTGGCACTAATTTCTTTCTCTTGTGGATGATAAAAAAAAACAATTTTCCACAAATCTGTCAAATTGATCAAATTCGTAATTAACCATGCGAGTATCAGATTTGAGTTTTGGTCTCTTAAAACCAATGATATTGTCAAGAACCATATTGGTATAGTCAAGGCCTGATCTCAGATTTGAAGAGTGATTCTGAATAAAGTCTAAAAGCTCACTTAGTTTACAAATTTTCTTCAATGCATCAACGTGGGCTCTGTTCACAAGATGCATTAAGTCCCATCGAAATTTGAAATTTTCTCCAAACAACTTTTTCATTTCGTTTTTAAATGGCTCATTGTCCTTACAAAAAGCCCCATCTCCAACCATTCCAGATACCTTGGATTTAATTGCTTCTTCAGATAGTTTCAAGTGATTAGGAGACTTCAACACATCAAAAATTTCATTGGCCAAATAAACTCCTGATTTGCTGCGTACTAAATTTATCCCAGCAAGTTTTTCAGTCTTATCTTCTTCACTCATAACTAATACAACTAGCATGCTTAATCCCAAAATTGTTCCAATGTCAGCTGTTATTGTTACTGAAGTTTGTTCTAAGAACCACTTTACAGTTTGTTCTTTAAGTTGATTATCTAATAGCTCACAAATTGTCTCGCACGCATGTGTGCTATGATTCAAATTTCTAACCTCACAACCTGACCTATGTAATACAGCTAGAAGTACTGGATATAGAGCCCATGCAGTGTTTGTTTTCATTATGTAGTATAAGATGTTGCCACATAAGTCTTCTATGCGTTTAGTAGTGTTCCGAGAAGATGTTTTCATCACTTCATAAACAGCAGCTCTTTGATGATGCTGAAGTTTAATTAAATGTCTCTTCAGGTGGGTTTTCAGATTTCTAAACCATCTCTCTTGATTTTCTCCTTGTTTGCATACATAGGTTAAATCTTTAACATTGAAGTAACCTTTTATGTTAGAATGTTTGTCTGAAGCACATGCTTTGGGGTCTGTGCAAGCTATGCAATATAATGTAAACATTTTATCATCAGAAGCATCATCAATATCTTCTTGATTATCATCATCTTCATCCTCAACAGCTATATCTACATCAGGCATATTAGTGTCACTATTTGCAATGTTTTCCATTATATCACTTGGTACTGAAAATGAATCATCAGCATGACCTAGATCCTTCTTTTCCACCAATTTGAATGTAGATTTGATCAAATCATTGTTCAGGATTTCTTGTATTGATTTACACTTGCTTAAATGGGCTATGGAAATGTCAAATTTGTTGCTTTTTGCTTTATTAGATTTGGATGCAACACTTGAACTTGAAGGCATATTTTGACTCTTCTCTTTATTAACCACAACAGCTTGGTGAGTTTCTTTTGTTAGGCGCAAAATTGCATTCAATGTCTTCTGGATTTGGGAATTTTCAAATTCCTCTAAAGCAGTTTTGTTAGTCTGATGCGCAGATTCCTCACTTACCTTTTGTTTCTTAGGTGGAGGAGAAGCACTTTCTTCAGTCTGTGAAACATCTAGTGAAAAAGTTTCATTTTCTAGATTAGCAGTTGATGAAGTTGGTTAATTTTTCTGAGGTCTAGCACTAGCACATTTTGTGAACAAACTAAATGACTGCTTTGCCATATCTCTTTGCTGCACTTCATCCTGGTATTTCTTTACTGCAATATCTAAGCTGTGGGCCCAAACTCTGGGACCTCTTGTATTGTAACAAATATTTTTTTTGGAATTAAAATGTTCCTCCCAGTAAAAGTAAGGAAGAGTAAGTAAAAGTAGGTGCTTTAAACTTAGTAAAAGTAGGTAAGTTAAAGTAAGTAAAAGTAAGTTTAAACTTAACTAAACTTTTCAATTCTAGAGTCATGGTGGATTACTTAAAACTGCACAAGTAATTATCTGGCCAATTTATCAAACCTGGCCGAGATCAATGGAACATAGTCCAATCCTGATAATTTTATATTAAAAAAATATACGTTTTAATAAAATTTTAATTATCAAAACATTGAAGCTTAACAAAAAATAAAAATAATTGTTAAATATGGAATTACCAACTAAACTTAAAATAACTAAATTTGTAATTTAAAAAAATTGGTTTGTACAAGAACGTATACGCAAAAAAATTGCATAATGTCTAGCGGATGAACAAAACCCAAACCCAAATTTACTTTTTCTCATGGTCAAATTTACTGGAGCAATGCTCCCAAGATCCCAGGAATCTGGAGTCATGCACCTGGCACTATGCTTTTATACCTCTTCCTTTCACTCACCCAATTGTAATGTACACCACTAATACACTGACTGCAAATGCAAAATCAGGGCTCCTTTCTCCTCGATCCTTTCATCTTTATACACAATCGGATGATCATTACCATAATGCACATACACTTCAACACTAAACAATGAGCTGACCACCATGAGGACCTCTTGAAAAGGAAAAATACCCGGGCTCCCCATGGCTTTCAGCTCACGTACATAATTGCGGACCTTACAAACACCCATCCTTTCTGGTTTCTTAATAGCTTCATTCATAACCAAGGTCCGCAATTCATTCACACTCCCTGGTATTCTCATTTTTAAGCCATCTAATTTCAAATCTTTCAACCCATACCACACACTTTCAAACAAACTGTCGCCACCCCCCTACTTTCATGCAACTTTACTATTCCCACTGGCAAATACTCAGGGTCGACCACCTCTTTCTCACACCTTTCATTCACCCCAGGTATTCTTCACATAAGGTCAGCCATACAATTCCTCTCCCCTGGCACATACTCAATCTTATAATCAAACTCACTCAACTCAAGCAAAGTTCTAGCAATTCTTCCATCCACAACTTTCATTCTCTTCATATATATACCAAGGGCTGATGATCAGTCTTTAAAATAAATTTCATTCCATACAAAAATGACTTGAAAGCTTTCATACAAAACCTCATTGCCACAAGTTCTCTCTCAATTGTACTGTACTTTCGCTCTGCCCTACTGAATGCTTTAGATACATACCCAATTACTCTCCTTCCTTCCTGTCCTTCCTCTCCCTGCAACTGGCACAAGCACCCACCCATACAAAATCCACTCGCATCTGTAAATAATTCTAGCAAACTCGCTCCTTCACTCAGGTCCAGATAAGCCAACTCCACATCTTTTGCTGCTTCCACTCTCAATTGCTCAAATGCTTCATTCATCTTCTCCATTCACACCAACTGAGTACTACCTTTCATTCCAGTCACTTCGGTCAGGGGTTTCGAAATCCCAGAGCAGCCCGCTATAAATTTCCTCTGAAACTCTACAAGTCCCAGAAAAGACTTAAGTTCATGAACTGTCCGAGGTTTCGGGAACTCCCTGACTTTTTCCATATACTCCCCACTCTTTCATATACCACTTGAACTCACCTTGTGCCCCAGAAATGCCACACTTTCCCTGAACCACTCACACTTACTTGGTTTCACTCGTAGTCCGACTTCATCCAACACTTGCAATACCTCTCTCATTATCTTCAGGTGCTCCTCAAACGTCTCTGTCATAATCAAAATGTCATCTATAAAACAGATAATGTTCATTTTCCCTTGCAAACTTACCAAAAACATGATTCATTGCTCTCTGAAATGCAGCAGGTGCAGCTGTAAGTCCGAACGAGAGAGCACAGAACATATAATGATTCCTGGCTGTGGAGAAAGCAGTTATGGGACGAGACTCTGGCTCAACTGGCATCTGGTAATATCCCCTAAATAGGTCCAATTTACTAAACACCCTCTTTCCATGCAAAGAGTATACACTTTCATTTATCAAGCACATCCGAAACCTGTCTTTCACTGTCCTTTCGTTCACCATTCAATAATCCCCACACAAGCGAATCCTTCCATCAGGTTTCCACACAGGTACTCTTCTACTATTCCACGGACTTGTGCTCTGTTCAATCACTCCCATTCTCTCTAATTCCTCACACTGCTCTTCTATCTCATTCATTACTGGTGGGGAGAACCGTCTTGGCCTTTGGTAGATCGGAGTCTCATCCGTTAACTGGATCCTGAAGGGAGGTAGTTTTGTTAAACGGAGGTCATCATCTCCTCGGGCCAATACGCTCCTTTTCTCCCCTGCCAACTGCCACACCTGCATTCGCTCACTCTCACTCAACTGTTCGCCAACAATCACCTCCTTTCTGATTTGTTCAGTCGTCCATTCCTCCCCACATTCTTGCCCTCGTTCATCCATTTGTATTCCATTTTCTCCCTCCTCACATAATTCCTCAATCACTGTATACGCTCTCCCTATCACATCCCCCTCATTTATTCTCTTTCGCCATGCACCCCCATCTTCCCTAGCTTGCACACAAATCCATGGGTTACTCTCATCAATTATACCATCATACACATGCCCAACTCTTTTCACTTTATAGGATGCATCCATACCATTCACAAAAATCATGCTTCCCTGCCTTTTTTTCTATTATCACTCACTGGCCACTCAACATGCACCAATGCTGGGGTTCCCTTTTCCAGATTTACACTCTCAGATGCTCTCACCTCATACCCTTTTATTACCCTCATCCAATCCGATTCACTTCTCCCCACATAGAATTCACACTTACCCAACTCATTCTTCCACTCAATCATACGTCTAGCAGGATGGATCACCAATCGATTCTTTTTCAAAAACTCATACCCCAGAATCATGTCATACTTTTCACTCTCCTTATCAACCACATAAAGCACACATTCTTCCATTTCACACCCCATCACTTTCACTTTAATCTGCACCTCTCCCAACACTCGTACTGGGATGTTCCCAACCCCTTTAATTTCCCCAGTTACTCCCCAATTCACTCTTCCTAATTCATTCTCTTTACACAAACATCCAATTCCTTGCTTACTTATTAAATTAGGTGAACATCCTGTATCCACTAATGCCCTCCATACACTCCCTCCCCATTCAACAGGAATAACCATACACTCTGCCTTTTTCTCACTCGCTCTCACTTCCTTATTCACTTGACACCATCCTGCTAATGCCTCAAATACACATTCATCATTCAGAGAAGCAGGGACCCCAACCCCAATGAGAGGCCCCTGCCCTATGCGTTTCCCGTACTGGGACCAGCCTCGCCATTTCCAGTGACAGCACCCCCTTGAGGGCCCTGCCTCTGAGGTTGAGGAGCTGGCATGGCTGACACTGGCCGATTTCCTGCATGAGAGACAGGACTCCCTCCCTGGTGCTGGAGCACCCTGCTGTTGGGCTTGACAGAACCGGGCAATATGCCCAAAGTTCCCACATGCCCTACATTCATACCCAGGTGTTCTGCATTCATACGCCATGTGTCCCATCTGCCCACATGCAAAACACGCACCCACTCTTCTTCTACAGGTCTCTATACTATGTCCCCCTCTACCGCAATATGCACACCCTCTCACATTCCCCATATTCCCTCCATTCACTGGCCCTCTTTGCTCATTCATTGTTGACTGGCCTTGAAGCCCTTGCCTTCTATACGTTTGCCCCAGCATCGGACCATTCATTCTGGGACCCGATGTGGGAGGAGGCCCTGGTTGTTGCATGGCCGACCCTCCATACACCCTTGTGAATTCGTTCACAAAGTTAGCCAGCATTTCCATTGGGTTTTGGGCCATGGATGCTTGGCTAACTGGAGGGTGACCTGGCCTAGTATTTCTTAATGCTCCGCATAACTAGGAAACACAGGTACTTGTTCCTCCCTCATCGCTGTCCCCATTCGCACATCTGCTTCCCTATTACGCCCAATCCCACTCTCATACACTCGGTCCTCTAACAATTCCAAGATTTCATGCCACTTCAAACGTGTCCCTCTCACTCTTACACACTCTTTCCTCTTAACATTCAAAAACTCTCTCACACTCTCAGGTACTGTCTCAATCAACTTTCTTACCAACCTTTTATTCTCATCTATCCCATCATCTCCAAATTTCTTTCTCGCCAAAGTTTCAAGTCTATATGCATACAAATCAATACTCTCCCCCTTCTGCATCCTTGCTCTCTCAAAATCATCCTTCTTTCGATATTTCACACCCCCTCTTATTCTTAACACTTGCTCCACCAATCTCTCCCTTAACACCTCATACTTCACAGGCACTCCTGAATTTACAACAACATTGTAAAACTCTAGCAACCTACCTTCCAAACAGTCACCCATCTCTTTCACCCAATACTCAGGAGTGTCTGGATACTTGCTCTTACAATAATGTTCATACTCTTTCAAAAACTCTTGTACATCTCTCCCACTATAAACATTAAATTTTACAACCTTCGGAATCTCCCTAATTAAGATTCCCTTATGCACTCTTACACCCTCACTCGTATCACTCTCAGTTTCAGTCTCACTCTCACACACACTGTCCTCAATGCTGGAATAGAGGGAGTCATCTGCGCTAACGCAGCGTTGAACCTTCTGAGAAGCCCTCTTACCAGATTCCCTCCGAGCCCCCTTCATTCCCGCCTTACTCCTCTTAGCCTGCCCTTCCATCCTCTTACCTTTCTCCCTCTGATCCTCACCCTCAAGCTTCTTCTTACCCTCCTTAGGGGTGGAATTAGTGATGTTAAAAAATGGTTTTTTTTATATCCATGTTTTTTTTTCATTTTTTTTGTTTTTTATTGTTTTTTTCATTTTTTTTTTAATAATTAATATAGATATTGCCAATTTAATTGTAAGGTATACTTTTGCAATGATATATATTATAAAAATAAATAAATAAATAATAAAATAGGCCATATGGTACCAGTATAGAATGTCCTTTTCAGCCTATTTACAGAAAAAAACTGGCCTCTTTCTTGCACTGAAAGTCTTGTATCTTGAGATCCGTTAAACTTGCGAGAACACTGGCTGGGAGCTGACTGCCCATTGTCCAACTTTTCCAGGACTCTCCCATCCATGCCTCGGATTTTGAATCTCCCACTTAACTATCCTTTAGACCCGCAATGACATTTTCCCCCCCAAGACCATCCATATATATACATACACATACACCCATATACATATATACCAATATATACATAAATACTTATATACACATATTTATATCTATTATATACCCCATACACACGCATACATCCAGAATTCCAGATACATACGCAAGGCTCCCCCCCCCACCCCACAACATCAAAAGCCAAAAACGAGTGATTTGCAGTGGAAATGGATGTCAAATTTGAGTGAATCACCTCAAAAAACATAGGAAAAACAAATTTCATAACCCAACCCAACTCAATCTAATAGATTGAGTTGGGTTGGGTTATGACGGAGTGATAAGATAAAAGATTCCTTCAGAATCTGGCCATAAATCAGTTTAAAAAATAAATCATTAAACTAACGAAAATATCATGACTTATCCTAACCAATTGTCAAGGGTGTACAGTTGCCCTAACCGGGCATTCAATCAACCTAACCGGGCATTCAGTTGACCTAACCAGGCATTCAATTAACCTAACGAGTCAATGTTATTCTTAAAAAATTGATGAATCACTTCAAATGGGGTAAGAGCACAACCTTCACACACTGTACCCATGGCTAGACTGAGACAATATGGTGGACCAAAAATTATTATATTTATTATCTCCATTATTATCCATATGCGACGGAAGTGGTATTAGAAAAAGTTGTCCAAACTGAAGAGATACAGCTAAACAACACATTAAATATGCAGTAATCAAGTTGTGGTTGAAACTATAATAATACCAAACAAATTAAACTACTGGGATAGGCTCAGAGACCTTGACCTTTATTCCATAGAGAGGTTTGAGAGATACATCCTAATCTACACCTGGAAAATTCTAGAAGGGCTTTTAGTTGCCCCCAATACTGAATGAATTGTGCCCACCTTAACAAAAACTGGCAGAATGTGTCAAAAATATCACCTCCCACCAAACAGTCTGAGAAGGATTCAAACTCTTCAATATAATAGTATCTCTAGGCAGGGTTCTCGCCTGTTTAACTCCTTGCCTCAGTAGATACTTTTAAAAAATACTTAGACATGTTTTTAGCCAACATACCCAACCAACCCACAGTGCCAGGGTATTCCTCTGCCAGACCAGCCCCAACAAATTCAATAGGGGACCAAATCATATGGCAGGAGCAAGAGAAAAGAAGGGTGGTGACCCCATCATGGCCCCCTCAGGAGGCGCTGAGCGGACTTCGTGGGAGCAGCGCACCCTTGAGGCAGAAGCACCAAGGTAAATTCAAGGTAACCAGGCCTTCAATGTTATTCCGATATCCGCCACTGAAGGCCTGGTTAGGTCAATGGTATGCCCTTGACAATTGGTTAGGTTAAGTTATATTATTTTTGTTAGTTTTAATGAAAATATCACAACTTAACCTAACCAATTGTCAAGGGCATACAGTTGACCTAACAGGGCATTCAATTAACCTTTGTGGTATCCAATGCCAAAAACATTTTATTTTTCCATAACTTCTTGGATTTAAAGGTTTCAGTGGCTTCTAGTCAGGGTTGGCAGAAAACCCACTTTTTTTGTAAAAGCCCACCCCAGGTGGGTTTTTTCGGGTTTTTTACCTAAAACCCGAAAAAACCTGGGTAAAATTGGGTTTTTTTCATGTCCATTTTTTTGTCATCTGCTGGCTTTAATATCATATATGGTAGTTCATATTAGACCTACCTATTCTTATTTTTATAATAATACTGTACTGTACCGTACACTATTAATATAACATTTGTCTTGTTTTTAGCAAAAAGGTTGCCTTCCAGGCAATTAAGCATAAAAAGTTATTATTTTCTCAGATTGAGCTTCACAACAAAATTTGGAAAACATGGACCAATTTGAACTAAATTTGGTGTGGTAAATTATCCTATTTGTTAGGCTATACTTCCTATGGAAGACAGGCCCCTGTGTCTTCTGCTGGAAGTAGATGAATTACAGCTCCCAAAGGGAACTTAATTCAGCTAGTTATATCTATTTAATTCATATTACTGAATATTTTTTCTCTTATTCACAGTTAAATAAAACAAACTGGCAACAGCATATTTATCTTACTGCTAGCCTACAGAATTAGTCTGTTTGAAGTTATAACTGCATTAAATAATGCCAAAGGACCTTTGGATCAGGAAGAAAATCAGGGCATGAATGGAGTGAAGTCAATATTATTGATGGGACTAGTAAAGTTAGATGCAAACATTGCAATAATGAAATAAGTAATAAAATAGAGCGAATAAAAATGCATTTAATGAAATGTTTGAAACACACGAAATCAAGAAACAAGACTGACAATACTGCCAGTACATCATCTTCATACTGCCATGACATAGACCTCTCAGATGATCCAGACTCATCCTCACCACCACTGACACAATTACAGATGAAAAAAAGAAAAATTCAAAGAAAGTAAGCGATTTGGCATGACAACAACAACTTTGCAGAAAAATGTCATTGATAACAAAATAGCCAAATTCTTTTATGCAAATAATATTCCATTTCTATGTGCAGAGTCTAAGTATTTTATTGAAATGATAGACTCTAAGACCAGGCTACACTCCACCTTCCCGTCAAAATTTGTCTGGTCCACTTTTAAATATAATCCATGAAGAAGTTGATTTATCCACAAATTACTAAGCTGCCCACCAAGTTCAGCCTCGATTGAAAGAGTGTTCTCCACATTTGGCCTTGTCTAGACCAAATTACACAATAGATTAGGCCTTGAAAAAACTGTAAACCTTGTAAAAATTAACAGGCAATTGAGGATGACTGACCCATCTGATTGGAAAAGTGATGAAGAATAGTTAGTCATTCAGTAGATGTATATTCAAATTTCAAACAATATATAGTTTCATTTGTTCAACTTACTGTACACAATTACAATATTCAATATAACCACATATAATAAGTCAATATTTTTCTATGTATATACCAGTATGTATTTCATACTGGAAATTTTGGAAAACATTTATTGATTTTTGTATGGATTTATCTAGTAAACTTTTGAACTTTGACTTTTACATTACATGGGAGGGAAAAGAAAAGTCTGATGCCCATGAAACTCCCCTCCCTATGAAAAGCAAAAGTTGGGGATGCTGAGATGCTTGGACACTTAAAACTTATTAGGATTGTTTAACCTCCTTCGCAACATGCTATATATAGAGTTACATGACAGAGGAGGGGACCTACAGCTTAACATGGGTTCTGAACCATGGGTCGCTGACTGACTTCCACCCACCACAATCCTGGAGTACCATACCACCCTGATTGGCTGATGTCTACACTCTATAACCTGCTACCTCACCCAAAGAGTTATACCTGTAGGTCTATTTGTTGACTCATGTTTGCTTGCTTTGCATGTAAAATCATTATAGGCACCTATATGACAATTTTTAAAAATAATTGCATATGCACTTAAGTTTCATGAAAAAATCCACAAGTGGGTAAAACTAGGTTTTTTCAAGTGGGCTTTTTTGAAAAAACCCAGGTGGGTTTTTTCGGGCCACTAGTGCCAACCCTGCCTCTAGTGTGTCCACTATAAAAATTTCTTATATTCTTATTTTAAATCTGTTAAGAAATAAATTTTTTAGAAAAAATTGGTGTGTTATTCCGATGTCCATCACATTTGCTTTTTTCCATTTATCTGGTACCTCTGCATAATTAATAGGTAACGGTTCAGAATAGGGGCGCCACCTCAATTTTTATGTTTTTTCCACCAAAACATGCTAAAACCATTGGTTTCCTGTTGTTTAGCATGAATGTGACCATCGCCATTACAGTAAATTATTGCTTGAAGTGATTTCACCCCCCCAACCCCTACTACAATCTGGGGGGACCACCGTGGGAACTGGGGGTTTTGGATGGGGGAACACAGCACAAGCAATAATTTACTGTAATAGCGATGGTCAGATTTATCCTAAACAACAGGAAACCAATGGTTTTAGCATGTTTTGGAGGAAAAAGCATGTGTCATGAAACACGTCAAAAACCATGAGAAAAACCTGTTTCATGGAAAACCTAACCTAACCTAAAAAATATAAAACCCTATACCGATCAATTTGTGATATGTGATCTTTACAGGGGCTCTGCCCCCATACCCCCGAGACCTAAATTATACAAATTGGACACACTACATTTAAAGGGAGAACACATAGACCGAAGCCATTTTCAAACTGAAATGAATGAACGATACGATAGTATGGTTGCTAACTCAAAATTTCCTAGATTCATACCCAAAAATGTTTTTCATAATTTTCTAACTTCGGTTTTTTGACTACGCGACACATGCAATCAACGTATTTTAATGAGAGAAACAACTTTGTCTCTATGGTATTTTTCGAAATTTTGCTTAATTAAGTGGCGCCCGTATTCTGAACCATTACCGTTATTTTGATTTGTAAGTCTAGCTCATGTCATTTAAAATATATTAACCCAGATTTGAACAAAGCAGTAAATTACACAAGAAAAGTATAGATTTGACTAGTATCCTGGGTCATGCATTTCACTGCCTATTAACCCTATTGATTATTTACCATGAAGTATTTGCCAAAGCATAAAACTTATCGACACTGCTCTGAATATATCTATTAGCCTAACCTTGGACTAGGTTTACATTTCATTACATTAATGTACTTCATTACATAACACGACACTGGAAATCGTGCAACCATCTCTTCTCATATGTTTACGTTGTTTATCAGTTGTTGAGCGCAATCACTTAATCTTATCTCAGCTAACTGGGGCCTTCTGAAGCGAAGACACGGTATTGCATTAAATATCCAAAAATTAATTAATGCATGTAGGCCCCTAACTTATATCTCAAGCTCTTTCAACCCTGCAAGAGCTATGGACACCTAACTCCAACAAGCATCCATCCGCAACAGCAAACAACAAAGTCTGTATAATGTACATTCACTGCAGATTGTGGAAACCGATCTTGCCCATCACCATAGTCCATATACTATATAGGCCTATATATACAGTACTGTACAAAAGTCAGAGACCACTGTCGATCTGATAACTATTAGATAATCTGTTGTATGAAAATTGGTTTTGATACTAAAATACAAATTAACTAGTGATAATATGATACTTATAACGCATGTGTTTAAAGATCTAGCGAACTATTACTGATGGATCTGCAGTGAATGCTCCTAAGCTATTGTTATATCAATATTTACAATTAAAAGTATTGACATATTCACTTAAATTCTGCAAAACAAATTTATCCAAAACGTTTCTCATTATAATCCTAATTCATGCTGTTTTTTTTTCTTTCACAGGCTTAAGAAATGACAAAAAGTACAATTTCTGATGAGATTAGATATAAAATAATACATATGCATGGTGAGGGACTGAGTAAAAAAAAAAGTGAATCTACAGGAGTTTCCGAAACTGGTGTACAAAAATTCTTGGCTCGTCACAGCTCAAATGGAACCCCAGCTGATCGCCCTAGATCAGGGAGGCCCTCTAAGCTTTCTCCATCTGATCTACAACATCTAAAGATTACTTCCCTTCGAGACAGACGCAAATCCAGCACTTCACTTGCAGCGGATCTCGAAAAAACAATAGGTGTCTCAGTTGATCCCTTTACTGTATGAAGGAAACTTAACTCAGTAGCTCTTAAAAGACGTGTTGCAGCAAAAAAGCCACGTTTAAGGAATTGAAATAAAGAGAAGAGAAGAAAATGTGCTTTGGAACACAAGTATTGGACATCTGAGACCTACTGAATTAAGCTTCCTTCGTATAGTAGAAGGATCAACTGAGACACCTGTTGTTTTTTCGAGATCCGCTGCAAGTGAAGTGTCTGTCTCGAAGGGAAGTAATTTAGATATTGTAGATCAGATGGAGAAAGCTTGGAGGGCCTCCCTGATCTAGGACGATCAGCTGGGGTCCCATTTGATCTGTAACGAGCCAAGATTTTTTGTACACCAGTTTTGGAAACGCCTGTAGATTCACTTATTTTTCTTTGACTCAGTCCCTCACCATGCAAATGTATTATTTTATATCTAATCTCATCAGAAATTGTACTTTTTGTCATTTCTTAAGCCTGGGAAAGAAAAAAAAACAACATGAATTAGGATTATAATGAGAAACGTTTTGGATAAATTTGTTTTGCAGAATTTAAGTGAATATGTCCATACTTTTAATTGTAAATATTGATATAACAATAGCTTAGGAGCATTTACTGCAGATCCATCAGTAATAGTTCGCTAGATCTTTAAACACATGCGTTATAACTTATAAGTAATATAATGAATCAACCCTCAAGTCCAATTTATGCAGACTAGAGGGTCATCCAGCTTATACAACTTTATACACTTAAGTAATAACTTAATTATACGTTAATATGAACCAGAGGTTCTAGTTAATATGTATTTTAGTATCAAAACCAATTTTCATACAAAAGATTATCTAATAGTTATCAGATCGACAGTGGTCTCTGACTTTTGCACAGTACTGTATATATATATATATATATAATATATAATATATATATATATATATATATATATATATGATACACACAGACCGTGCATGGAACAAGGAACTCTTCTGGGGAAAATTAAATCCACTATAGTCCGAATAAGGGTAAAGATTTGGTAGAACACATCCAACCAAACTAGTGACAAAAATAGTTTTTTCTGGTGTATTTCATGACGTTTCAATTGAATCTGACCTTCATTTTTGGCGCAAATGTGCCGTTATGGAGATACCCCCCACCAAGGGCTTTGAAGAAGAGGGAAATTGTGAGCTAAAAAGGCCAGAATCAATTGAAACAGCATGAAATACACCAGAAAAACTTATTTTCGTCAGCAATATTCACGGCAAAAGTAACCTGACCAATCGTCAGGAGCGTGCAGTTAAAACTAACGAAAATAACACATCTTAACCTAACCAATTGTCAAGGACATACAGTTAACCTAACCGGGCGTGGGCACCCCATAATGAATTAGGGACCCAGAAAGGTAAGTAGTACCCCTAACCTAACCTAGGTCTAGATAACGTCCCACTCGGACTGGGAGCACCCACAACAGACAGCCATTGTAAAGCGACTGTTGAATTAAAATTTCAGCCGCCGGACCTGTGCGGGAGTATCACGTGACAATGGGGCAGCCGCTGATTGGCTAATGATAATAACATGACTACATACATCATGGTAACATGGTAAAAATTTTATAGTGGGCACACTAGGGGCCTTTCGGCCCATCTGGGTGGCTCCACTCAGTGGCGGTTCCTCATATGGGCAATATGGGCAGCCGCACAGGGCGGCATTTGTGGAGGGGCGGCATGAGCGCCTGCAAAAAAAATAAAAATAAAAATAAGAATAAATAAATAAAGAAATAAATAAAAATAGTTTATTTATGGCAGTTGTGCAATTTAATTTGTATTTTTCCTGTTCATAGTATCATAATTACATTCTCTTAAGTGAGTTATTCTATTTACGTGATGAAGGATTTGTAAAATTCAGAAATTTGAGTCTTTGTTTTGGTTCTGAAGTTCCAACAATTAGTCCAATAAAAAGTTATTTTGTGAAAGAGTTATGTCTGTCCTTTATTTTGGGGGGATTCGAATGTGTGTGTGTTGGCGAACAGGGGGGGGGGGGCGCTGAAGGTGAGGTTCGCCCAGGGCGTCATGTAAGCTAGGACCGCCACTGGCTCCACTGTTAATATAAACAAACCATAAATACAGTTACACGCAAAATTAAGATCCAATTGATCTCTGCAAATTGCAGATTGTCACACATCTACTAGCTGTACATTAACTTCAAAACTTTGGATCTTGTGGATCATTCATCACTACCACTACTGTACTAATTGTAGACATCATATGGTTATCTCATCACAAGAAGTTTTACATGGATCTGTATAGCTATAACCTGAATAATGTAATACAAGCTCTACAGTTAAGATAAAAAGAGTAGGTGAGACTGTAAAGACTGTATAGTAGGGTGTATCATGCTTATTGAAGCACGAATTTCAAGATTGACAGTATGTATTCCTATGTAAAATTAAATTTTATGAGGGGTTTGTTTTCTTGAACTTTTGCTAAAAATCACGTTTAAGTGTTCAAATTTCCACTTTTTCGTTTTCTGGTTATGTTCAGAACAGCTGTGCAGGACATACTCTGTAGTACAAATGTAACAGACCGGTTTCTTGCCAAACAAAACCATTGTAACAGCTGTTATAGGCTACTAGAGTTTCACTGTGATAATTTTCTATGTTTCAGATGCAAAGCTTGGTGAAGATTGTGTAGCCACCATGGCTAAGCAAGGACGAAAGACCAGAAAAAGTTCTGGTTCAAAGCTGAGTGATGTGGTGGGTCCAGGCAAGCAGTTATTTCCCACAGAAGTTCCAGCCTGGAGAGCTGTGTTTCAGAGAGGAATCCTCCTCCAGGAAGAGAAGCTGCTTCTAGATGATATGAAGAGAGCTCAGTATCCTCTGCAAGATTTGGCTAAAGACTTGGTATCACTGGTACTGGCACAGTGGCGCAAAAGCAATGCCAAGTTCACTCCTCCTGTGATCATTCAAGAGAGATCCATTGCCAGGAAGATTCTTGTCAGATGGAATGAAACGATTGACCTACTGAATGGCAGAGTAAAGGCTGCAAAGAGAGAGAAGAGAATATCTGAACTTGATACATTGTTTGGCATAACAACCTGCAGACATGATATCACTCTCTGTGGAACTGAAGCATCTGGCTGCTCTGGCTGTGCTGCTAGAGTTCATGTCAATTGTGATTGTCCTCTGCCTCAGAAGATTCCAAAGCTAGAGCTAGAGTGGCTCCATTACCAGAGGATCAAAACTTCAGATGGCATCTGTTGATGTGAAGGAAACAGTGAAGCAGGTGAAGGCTGCTAAGAGGAAGGAGGAAGAACAGAAGGCAGCTGAGAAGAGAAACAGAAAAGAGGAAGAAGAAACGGAGCTACTGCTTAGAGCTTAAATAAGATTCCACTTTTTGTTATTACGTTTATTGACCAATATCCAGAACGCTAAACAATGATGGAACTCTGAAACATACAAACAAAACATAACACCACGTGAAAAATAAAGGCATCAACATGAAGACACTAATCAATAATAATGAATATTCTCTATCTCCCCCCGAGTCTTTGATATAGTATAGTGAAAAAAAGGGGAACAAAGACTGTTATATATGTAATAGTGTGGTACAGGGTATGGGTGTCGATGGCGAGAGTGGGTTGTTCATGTAGTATGTAGCGTGTTTGTCATATCGTAATCGCTCTGCCATGAAGGTGTCTTCCTATCGCGTCCGGAGCGTCTGACGGCATGGGCATCGGTTGGAGAAGCGGGACACCTGGACGCAGCACCTGGAGCAGCAGGTTGCGAGGAATCTCGTTGCTGGAAGCGCTCAATGGGTGCCAGGGACAGTGTTGGTGGGCACTGCTGAGGGTGCGCAGCTGGTCTGGAGGGCAGGCCTCGTGGTGGGGTGTTCAGTGGAAGTGATGTGGGGCTGGTCGGTGAGGTTACGTTGCCAGCCGGTTGGTGGGCGGTAGCGGATGATCGCTCGACTGCGGACGGGGATCGTGGTTTCGGGGGTGAGGTTGCGCACTGCTCCAATTCTGGCGGGCGCAGGGCTGGAGAGGTGAAGGCGGGAGTCGTCCATGCGTGGTTTTGGGGGTGAGGTCGCGCACTGCCCCGATCCGGGCGCAGGGCTAGAGGTGAAGGTGGGAGTCGTCCCCGATGGTGAGGCGGCGTCTGTGCGGTTGGACGGGCACGTATTTCCTCAGAAATTTTCTGTTTCGCAGAGTCACTCTGCCTGAACCGTCAACCTTCACCACGTATTGATCGAACTGTCGCACTTCTATTACCAGGCCAGTCTTGTCCCATTTCCTGGGGTTGGGGGATCTGGTTCTGGATTCTGACCCTGTCTCCGACCACGTGGGGGTAACCGTCTGGTGTGCTCGGACCAGTATTCAGTGGCTCTCATGTGCCTGTTCCGCAAGGCATCCTCCCTCGCCGCCAACGTCCCGAGCCAGGTATCGTGTGGCTTGTACCTGCCGGGCACGATCGGGATGAAATCTTTGATCGGACGGCCGAACACACACATAGCGGGAGACAGCTTGGTATCTTTGTCAGGCGTGTTGCGGTATTGTAGCATGGCTCGCTGAAAAGCGTCTGTATCGAGCTCACCGTTCGGTCCTGTGTTGTCTGTGATCAGTCGTTTCGCTGTTTTCACGCCAACTTCGGCTCTGCAGTTTGAATGTGGAAAAGCTACCGAAGCCAGACGGTGGTGTACGCCCAGTTCCCCAGGAAGTGACGAGTAGCCGTGGATGTGAACTCAGGGCCGCCGTCAGATGACAGTTCGTCGCAGATGCCATAAGTCACGAACACCCTACGCAGGCTGTTGATGAGGCCTCTGGCGCCATCCGTGGTCCTCTCCACAATCGGCCAGTTTGAGTACCTGTCGACGATCACCAGGTAGTTGGTACCTTTATAGTGGAAATAATCGGCACAGATGCACTGGAAAGGGTAGACGGGGGACACCGGAGGAATTGGAGGAGCACTGGGCTGCGAAGGTGCCATACGGTTGCAATGGTTGCAACTGTTCCTGAGGGTAGTGATAGCAGGGTGATGCCGGGCCAGAACACGGACACCTCAGCCCTCGCGACCATCGACGATACGCCCTGGTGGGCTGCGTGGAGCGCGTTCAGTACATCCTGCCGGAGAGAGGGAGGGATCACAACACGGTTTTTGAATATGACGACGCCGTCCACCGTGTACAGGTCCTCTCGGAATTGGTAATATTCTCTGAGTGGGGGTGGGAGCTCGTGACGGAAGTCAGGCATGCCTGACTCGATTATCGAGACGAGCTCTGTCATGTGTTGGTCGCTGCTCGTCGCCAATCTTACCCGGTCCCAGGTAACGGACTGCAGCGTGTTCAGAGCTGAGATCGCGGAGGCCATAACCTCGTCGTCGAGGGCTTCGTCGTTGTACGCAGCCGTTCCCTCTGTGCGTATGCCAGCTAAGAATGAGTGGCGCAGAGCAGCTGCCGACGGTAGGTCATCATCAGCAACAGCGTCTTGGCTACTAGCGGAGATGTCGTCTGCCAGGAGCATCTTTTCAGGTTGGCGGTCGCCGGTGGGGTGGCGGGACGTAGCGTCAGCAGCGCGATGCCTCGCACCAGGTACATGGATCATGCGAAATCTGTAGCGGAGAGTCTTCTCCTTCAGATTTCTCAGTCGAGCATTCGGTAAGTCTTCCAGCGACCTGTCGCCAAACACCTTCAGCAGCGGTTTGTGGTCAACCGCGATGATGAGGTCATCGCAGCCGAGGACGAAGTACCTGGCCTTGTCCAGTGCGTCAGCGACTGCCAGAGCCTCCCCCTCGATCGGCGCGTAGCGTGACTCGGCGGGGTGGGTGAAGCGACTGCCAACGAGGGTGACCATCCAACCAGTGCGGCAGCAAAAGGGTTCAGCACCAGGACATTCACAGTGCTTCTGGGATAGCCAGAATCCGATCCCTGACTTCGACCAATCGGTCGCAAGACAGGTCGGCTTTGTTTTGTCAAATATACTTACACCCTCCTCGATCTCACTGATGATCACCACCTTCGACTCTTCAAACAGATTGTTGAGTTGATCATCCCATCGGAAGGGCGTGCCGGGCTTCAAGAGTTGGCGAAAAGGTATCATTCTCTTTGCCATAGCGAAAGCATACGCCACCTGGTTAATTAGCCCAAACCATGAGCGAATGTCGGTTATGTTCTTTGGTGTAGGAAAGTCACGGATGGCCTGCAGATACTTCTCGCAGGGTCGTACTTGTCGAGTGTGATTTCGAAGCCAGCAAACTCCACAGTGTCTTGTCCAAATACAAACTTCTCAGGGTTCAGCGTGATGCCGTGTCTACCGCAGATGTCAAGCCAGTTGACTGCTTGGAAGAAACTTTGTCTCAGGTCGTCCGACCAGAGCAGCGTATCGTCGATACACTTGGTTTTGTTTGGAACGTCGGATACTATTTCGTCGTAACGTCTCGAATAGCCATCACCAGAGGCGATATAGCCCTGGGGCGCCGTGCGGTACCGGTACCTGCCCCACGGAGTGATGAAGGTAGTCAGGTGACGGTCTTCCTCGCGGAGGGGCACGCTGTGGTATCCGTTCCAGGCATCGAACACGGTCTTCTTCTTGCCATGGGGCACCGACCGTGCCTGGTGGAACGGTGACTGAGTATGGTGTGTCTCGCGGGTGGCATGTATGTTCAGGGGCTGGAAGTCGACCGTGCGGCGTGGCTTCCCGTTCTTCTTGGCGCACACCACCATCCGGTGACACCATGTCACCGGTTCGCCGACCGGCACTGGCTCGATTACGCCCAATTTCACGTCTTGGTCGAGTCCACGCTTGACGTCATCTTGCCAGTGAAGAGGGACGGGTACCGGGGTGTGATATGCCACCGGGTCAGCTAGAGGGTCCACCATAAGTTTCAATGGAGGGCCCTCCATCATTGGCAACGGCTGATGCGCACGTGTTAAATGTGCTTGACTTGTAGTATTCGACCAAGTACTGCCGCAGTCTGTCGCGGTTCTTCTCAGTCGCCAGGAACGGTAGTTGTGATGGCGGCCGGGGCGGTGTTTGACGTATCGGGCAGTCGCATGGGCTGGTCTGACCGCTCTCGCTGCTGATAGCACTATCTCTCGCCGGCACCTCATCGCTCGCGGTGTCGGCTGCCGAGGTTGCCTCGAGTCGATGCGAAGACGTCTCACCGATCATCGGGAAGTTGTCGGTGATCATGCCGAGCGCGATGCATGCCTCCTTGCTGAGGAACAGCTTGTCGGAGTTGTCCGTGACATAGGTGAGTTGACGAGTTGTTACCACTTTACCGGTTTTGTCCTTTCCAGAGAGTCGCAGGATGACGGCGCCGAGTATTTTGATGCATCCGTTGTTGGCGGCGTGCATTCTCATCGTGACGGGGATAAGGTCGGCTTGTTTGAGGCCTATGCGGTGGATGACTTTGATGCCTGCCAGACAGCTCTGGCAGCCGGTGTCAGCCATCGCACCGAGTGTAGCAATCTTGGGCGCGGCCTTTAGCTCGAATCCGAATGCAGCGTAATCTTCATCGACGGCTGTCACTGTGAGGTTTATGAATGGCTGAGGTTTGGAGGCTTGCTTAATCCATGTGTCGGAAAGGCGATGATAAAGATGATGGTCAAGGGCGATGACTCTCCTGATGCGGCGTCGGCCAGTTGTGGCAATCGAGCAGAGGGCCTCGAATACAGCACCTTCTTCGCATATTGCATGTGAATTCGCTACTATCTCGACTCTTGATGGTTTGTGCTTGCTCCTACACACTGCTTCAAAGTGGTTCTCACGATTGCAGTGGCTGCATGTGTGGCCATAGGCTGGGCAGTCTTTCTTTCGGACCCTGCCTGGGGCACTTTTGCCGTGCCCTTTCCTGCCGCAATATGAGCACACCTCATGGTTGCCGACTGTCATCTCCTTCAGAGCGTCCTTCTTGTTCCGTCTGTAGGCGCTGTTAGCAGCCTCGACGCCCTGAGAGTCGAGGAGACGTGATGCTGAGCGCTTGCCGGATTCTTTGGCCTCGACGAACTGGAAGACCTGCTCTAATGTCATGTTCTGGTTCGTGTTGCCGAGTAGGTCCAGTTGAATCTCGGGGTCCTCAATGCCGCGGGTCAGGACGTCGCGCAAGATGGCCTCCGTGTAGTTCACATCCGCATCGCAGCTCGAGCATTTGGTGATGTACTTGCATACCCCTGCCTGGCCACGGAGTCGGGCGCCGAATGAACGCACGGTTTCGTCACGGTCTTGGCGCATGTTGTGCAGCGCCACTCTAGCAACCATGGTGCTTTCTTCTCTGACTGCGAGTTTCTTTATGGCTGCGAGCACCTCATTTTCACTTCTCCCTGTCAGACTACCACCGGCTGATCGTGTGAAGTCTTTGCGAAGGGGTTCATCGCAGCACTCCAGTAGCTGCACCACTTTGTCACGACCCGTGATTTTGGTGGCATCCACATAGTCCATCCATCGCGATGTGAAGTAGGACCATTCCTCGCTCGTACCAGCTAAAGATATTGTTGGTCTCTTCACCTTCTCCACTTGGGCCGTGGCGCCGGCAGCGGACACGGAATGGACAGTGCAGTGGGCTGTGAGGAGTGCTGCTACAATGGCGTCGCTGTGTGCGGGGGTCTCATATGCGCACCCCTCAATTGGACATTTCACCACGGGCATGTTGACCTGTTGAGATTCATTATTTTTTTGTATAAAGTTCCATCATAAATAAGATTCCACTTTTTGTTATTACGTTTATTGACCAATATCCAGAACGCTAAACAATGATGGAACTCTGAAACATACAAACAAAACATAAACACATACATGAAAAAATAAAGGCGTCAACATGAAGACACTAATCAATAATAATGAATATTCTCTAAAGCTGATGATGGTGGTGATGAAGATGAGGTTACTTCCTTGCAAGAATCTCCAGGCAGAGCAGCTTCTACTGCTGACGCAGATTTTTCCAGTACTGCATCAGGCACAAGCTCCAGTGTCAACACTGGCAAAGTCTCCACCTCTGCCAGGAGGAACTACATGGATATCTCAAGCACTGTTAGAAAATCTAGAAGAGGAAAAACCATTGTTGTCCCAAGGCGATATGATGACTAAGCTGATTGATGCAGCATTGCTTGTATATATTAAGTTAAGGTGTATATATATCCATCTCATAATTGTAAGGTTAGTGAAAAATTCACTTAATTTAGAGCTAGCATTGTTTGAGCTCTCAGGTGCATCATTTTGGGGCGCTGCGCGTCCTTTCTACTCGTTTGTGGGATGTCGTACGTACAGGGTGTGGTCCGATAGAGAGCTCTCTTGCAATTCAGTTTGGTTGTTTAGATACAAGATTGTTGCATCGTGCAATAGTCCAGGTTGCGTTGTTGTTGCAAGGTTGAGAAAGAAGACCATAAATAGTACCCCTTTTGTTTTTATCTTAAATTCATACAACTAAAGCCTAAGGTAGGCCCACATCGAGTCAGCAACCCTGAGGTAGGACTGTTAGAAAATCTAGAAGAGGAAGAACCATTGTTGTCCCAAGGCGATATGATGACTAAGCTGATTGATGCAGCATTGCTTGTATATATTAAGTTAAGGTGTATATATATCCATCTCATAATTGTAAGGTTATTGAAAAATTAACTTAATTTAGAGCTAGCATTTTTTAGCTCTTGTGGCATCATTGTTTGGTCACACTGTTGGCATCATTTTGGGGCGCTGCGCGTTCTTTCTACTCGTTTGTGGGATGTCGTACGTACAGGGTGTGGTCTGTTAGAGAGCTCTCTTGCAATTCAGTTTGGTTGTTTAGATACAAGATTGTTGCATCGTGCAATAGTCCAGGTTGCGTTGTTGTTGCAAGGTTGAGAAAGAAGACCATAAATAGTACCCCTTTTGTTTATATTAAATTCATGTAACAAAGGTCTAAGGTAGGCCCGCATCGAGTCAGCAACCCTGAGGTAGGACCTAATAGGATCTCAAATCCGTAAGTTTTAATTTTAGCTTAACTTGGGCTGTAGGTAGCACTGGCCCTTTAGAATTTGGCCGTTCACGGCTCAGCTGGGATTTTGAACCCAACAAATAAATAAAATAACATGGTCCTTCAGAACCGGATTCTACCCCAAAACTGAGTCAGTGACTATTTTTCGGCAAAGTTCTGATTGTGCAAATTGTAGCCCAAGTTAGGCCTAGACAGGTTGAGTATTATTGAATTAAGGTCCCAGGGTAGAAAGTTTGGTCGCCCAATTGCGAAACTTGGCCAGTCGTCTGTCGTTGTTTTTGGCCTACATTTTACCGGTTTGGTTAATTTTCGGTTATTATTGAATTAAGGTCCCAGGGTAGAAAGTTTGGTCGCCCAATTGCGAAACTTGGCCAGTCGTCTGTCGTCGTTTTTGGCCTACATTTTACCGGTTTGGTTAATTTTGGGTTATTATTGAATTAAGGTCCCAGGGTAGAAAGTTTGGTTGCCCAATTGCGAAACTTGGCCAGTCGTCTGTCGTTGTTTTTGGCCTACATTTTACCGGTTTGGTTAATTTTGGGTTATTATTGAATTAAGGTCTTGGGGTGGAAAATTTGGTATTCCATACTGGTGTTTGGTTAGTACCCCACCCAGCAATTCAGTTTATTTGAAAGTAAAATTTGCGTTTGATCAATTTGGTTAAGTATTTCTGCCAATTCAGCTCATTTGGCATTGAGCCCAATTGTTGTTTGCATTGAAGATGAGTGCATCTGAATTGAACAAATTTATAAAAAGGAGAAGCGCCTACAAAGGTCTAATTACAAAGGTCATTGCCACTGTAGATTCTGCTATAGAGCAAGAGGATTTACGCTTAGTGACTGCGCAGCTTTCCATATTAGAAACTAAAAAGGTTGCTCTAAGTGAGGTAAATGTTAAAATTGAGGCTCTTATAGAAGAGGATGAAATAGAAAATAACATAATTTACTTTGAAGAGATTATTGATGATATAATTAAAGTAGGCCTCCGAGCAAAAGAGTTTAGCAGCTCAGTACAGTTAGAGACCAGGTCTAATAATGAAACACAACACTCAACAAATGATGTTTGTGAAGTTAAGGTTAACAGATCTGTAGTTCAATTACCGAGGCTTGTACTCAAAACATTTTCTGGGAGTATTCAGGAATGGCAAGGATGGGCAGACAGTTTTCAATGAGCAGTTCATTCTAGTCAAGTGTTAAGTGCCGTGGAGAAGTTTAATTATTTGCAGTCCCTCTTGGAAGGGGAGGCAGCAAAGACTATAGCAAGATTAGCATTAACAGAGGCTAATTATAATGTGGCTTGGGATATATTAAAGAAACGGTTTGGTAAGCCAGAGATCTTAATTAAAAGCCACCTCCGTGCACTTTTAGCTATACCTCCTGTTAATAATCCTAATAGTATCAAGGATTTACGGCAGTTATATGATGAATTTGAAATTAGAACTAGGTCCCTGGACAACTTGGGTGTAGGAATGGAAAAGTATGGTATAATGTTGGTTCCTACACTGGAGTCTAAATTGCCTAGCTCAATTTTGGTTGAATTAAGTAGGGGACACTCTGCAGAACATGTGTACATCCCCCTTCAGCAGATGTTAAGTCTTTTAGGCACAGAATTAGCAAGACGAGAGAGAGTTGAGTTTGCACAGTGGGATGGTAAACAAAGGGACAAAGGCAGGCACGCCACCAAAGTTTCCACAAAAAGGAATAGCCCAGGTACAGTGTCAGCTCTACATGCATCCTCTGAGAATAAATTAAAGGGAATCAAGGAATGCATATTTTGCGAAGGCAACCACAAGTCATATAAATGTGAGGTGGCTGAGGCATTACCTTTTGAGGAGAGAAAGGACAGGGTAACTAAGTCCACAAGCATGTTTTAAATGTTTTTTGAAAGGTCACAGAGCAAGGTTTTGTAAGTTTAAAATTTTGTGCAAAAAATGTCATGGTAGGCATCAGCCATTATTGTGTGAAAACACTCCTAGTAGGCCTACCCCAGAAGTAGAGACATCAGTGGCACATGCCACTGTAGCCCTGTTCAAAAATCAACTTTTTCTTATTTTCATAGGTTTCTGTACTTCTTCCCATGCTTTTTGACCTGAAAAGGCCGAAAATCACAACCATTTTGACCTAGGTTGTTGGGAAGCATTGCCGCATGGAGCTTTAAGTTTTCTGCCTTGAAATCGGCCAAAAGCACCAATTCCGGGGTCCCTTGAATCATGTTTTGCACTATAACTTTTTATCTAAACAAGATAGAGCAACAAAATAGGCACAAAATTAAAGTGTTTTTAATTCTCTTTCTAACTTATACAATTATGATAGTCTTGGAAGAAGACATGGCATATTGGTACATACAAAGATTTCAGAAATATCACAAAATTCGTTCTCTCACTCTCAAGGCAGACAAGGCGCCTTATTCATGACACAAATTTGAGATTAACATTTTGTCACAAGTCTAATCGATCAAGAAGTGAAAGCATTACATGATGATTAATTTCATAATGACATTTACACAGTCAGTTGTTGAGAGTTTGTTTCTTGAAGCTGTCAAAGCGGCGTCTGTTGAACTCCACAGCTTGAAGGAGATAGTCCCTTTGCTTGGCATCTGTTGTTATGACATTTGCAAAGTCGCTCATCATCTTGACACCACGTTCAACAATGTCATTCACCGCTTTTAGATTCTTAACATAGTCCAACGCTTTTCTGTAGTCCTCATTCTGTGGCCAAGACGTGACAGGTTCCAGAAGCCACTCGGATCCAATGTTCAGTGTGTCTAGCAGGAAATGTGATTCTGGGCCAATGAGATCAACCAGGGTGGTCTTAGCTGTGACTCTCTGGAATAGAGGCTTTCCTGTTCTGAAGCTGTCTGGCTTCTCAGTGGCATGTAACTGGGCAGCAATGTCGTGCTTCAATGTGTCACTCAATCTACTGCTGAACAGGGCAAATGGCACGACTTCCTGCGTCAGGTACCATTTGTGGTTTTCCATCTTATTAAGTACTGCATCAGCAAGCTCTGGGTCAGTTTTCTTGTACTTCAACATGTCCTGGATTAGACTTAGATCATTCACGGGAGCATCTGCAGCAGACATTGACATCATCCATACAGGAGTGTAGAACAGCGCAAGGAAGGTGTTGAGTCTTTCCAGCTTTGATACAGTGTCTTCGTCGTACTCAAGTTGATCTGCAAACATCAGCATTTTCATGGAGTACAGGTTTCTGGCCATCCATCTGGCCTGATGAATGGCGCCTGGTCGACTCCAGTGAATACCTCGAGGAGGCGTTCCTCCAAGAACAATGACTGTCAGTTCAGCTATTTCCCTGTAGTCGGCTCTTGGAAGCCTTTCTGCTGTTAGAATGTCTTGGAGTATTTCTTCACTGTTCTTCTTCTTTTCCTTCAGCCATTTGCTGTTGATAGCCAGCATCTTTGGGTTTTCCTTGGACAAGTCCGTCCAAACATCCTTCAGATGCTCAAACCAGGGATTATCTGGCCCCTTCACCTTCCCAAACAGCTTCTCCCAAACTGCTCCTACTAGGATTTCCAGGATGTGATGTCGACAGGCCAGATAAAACACCTTTTTGTTCAGCATTTTCTCTAGCAGTTTGGCAGCTCCTCTGTGAACTCCACTGTTACTGGATGTAGTGTCAAAAACAAGGGCAGTAACATTATCTGTAAGTTTCCATGTCTCCAGTAAATCCATTGAAGCCTCAGCCTGAGCTGTGCCAGAAGAATTGTCGATGACAGGTACTCCCAATAACTTTCCTTCAGTGTATGAAGGTGGACCAGACACTAGCACAGCTAAAGTCTCTGAGGTACTTCCAGGTTCACTGCCCAAGACATCTTTGAGCAACTTTCCATCCCAGTGTAAGGCAGCGTACTGTGGGGGGTTTTCACAAAACTTGGACATGTGACTCTGGCTGATTTATACCTGGACAGCATTCTGTTGCGACGTGTTGTTGAGGTTGAGATGACGAAGTTATCCAGATCAGCCCCTCCAGCTTTCAAGGTGGCAGAAACCATGGCAGTAACTTGATTGTCTGATAAACCAAGACGATCAGCTGTATTGCAGATGACATCACATTCCATGACCTTCCTTGGAAACGTCAAAGTCACACTAGTCACAGTGTCTTGATGGTGAGAACATCCAGGACGAGGCTGATGGTAATCCATGTCCTCTGTGTTAGCGTCGTTGTCAGTTGAGTCACCCCAGGTAATGTCATCCACATGAACAACTGCCTCTTGTTCTGCTGCAGCTGTAAAATAGTACAACATGTTAAGACAGTAATTGTTAAGTACATGCTAAATATCGCAATGGAGTAAAACTTAAAACTTTTTGTGACGTTCAAAGTAATTAGTTTTACCTTGTTCTTGTCTATGCTGCAGTCTTTCATTCCTAGCTGCTTGCTGCAGGGACCTTGTCTCAAAAATCTTGTCATGACCAGACATATGACCTTTCCTCTCAGTCTTTTGGTCTTCGTAGAACCTGATATCCTCATCTTTCTTCTCTCTGGATAACAGTCTGTTGTTCTGTATTTCCTGGATTGCATCTGGAGCTCCTATATCGAACAGGCTGTCTAATTCCAGCACAAATGCTCCTCTTTTTCCTCCAGGGTTACTTGCTCTTCCTTTGCTTTTCACCAGAGCACGATGTTTCTCTTCTCATGTAGTTTCATGAAGAGCTTCATTGCGTTGTACTTGGTCATTGTCTTGATCCTAGCCATCTGCCAGAATGGGATGATAGATTCAACTGTTTCATATGCAAGGTCTTGAACCATGGGCCTCCCTGCATTTTCCGGTAAATTCTGAAGATTAAGGAAATACTGGAACGCCTGTCTGTTGGTGGGAAGCTGGGAACCACTGATAAAAGCTGAAGGGTATCCAACCAGGAAAGTTTCAGTGAGAGATCTGGTAGATGGCCCAGTTGACACCTGGCTGTGGACAGTACGTGGAGGTTCTGAGATATCAACTGTGCGCCCACGGAGCTCCCTCAGCTCCTTGCTTAATGCCATTGTGAAGTTGTAACTTGTAGATGGTTTTCTAGATTCTGATTGAGTTTCTGTTGTTTCCTGAAAAATGATAGATAATTATTATTATTATTATTATTATTATTAATTATTATTTATTTATTATTATTATTATTATTATTATTATTATTATTATTTATTAATTTTATGCTCTTTCATTTGATACCTAATTTGTTGCTCTATCTTGTTTAGATCAAAAGTTAAAGTGCAAAACATAATTCAAGGGACCCCGGAATTGGCGCTTTGGCCGATTTCAAGGCAGAAAATTTAAAGCTCCATGCGGCAATGCTTCCCAACATCCTAGGTCAAAATAGTTGTGATTTTCGGCTTTCTCAGGTCAAAAAGCATGGGAAAATGTACAGAAACCTATGAAAATAAGAAAAAGTTGATTTTTGAACAGGCCTAATGCCACTGCTATGCAAGGGAGTAAAAGTAAAGGGGGATTATTGCAAACAACTGCAGCCTTATTAATTGGGAATGAGGTAGAAGCTACTGTAAGAGTGTTGTTTGATAGTGGTAGCCAGTGTAGTTTTATTAAGACCAGAATTTCCAGAAAATTGAAGTTTAAAGAACTTAAGAGGGAAAATTTAAGAATTTCTGGGTTTGGGGGTTCCGTTCAAAACCGAACCAAATTTAAGAAGGTAGAAGTTCTGGTTAAAGGGTTGTTACCGCAAAGTCCCACTATCAAGGTCCAAGCTGTAGAGATGGAGGAACTTTGTGCTCCAGTCACTACTTGTTTAGATATGGCATGTGTCCAAGAATTGCAAGTTAAAGGAATTAATTTGGGCAATAATAAGTTTGAAGGAACAGAAGATATTAGTCTTTTGATTGGAGCTGACTATTATTGGGACTTCATCACTGGTAATATTGTCCGCACATCTCGAGGCCCGGTAGCTATTGAAAGTAAGCTAGGCTGGATGCTACTTGGTAGTTATTGCAATGAAATGGAAGTTAAGGCTCTTTTTGTTATGATTGAGGAGAGCAGCCATGGTTTGGAAAGGCATTTGAAAGCGTTTTGGGAACTTGAATCCATTGGCATAAAGGACAAACAGGCAAGTACAGTGAACAATGATGTTTTAGAGCAATTTGAAAAAGGGATTGGGTTTAGAGATGGTTGCTATGAAGTTGGCCTCCCTTGGAAGGATTCTTGCAAACCCGGTTCAAACCTTCAGCTAGCTAATCGGAGGTTGGAGACTTCATTGTACAGGCTAAGAAAAAATGAGGAGTTATTAATTGAATACAATGAGGCCATCCTAAGCTATGTAAGGGAGGGCTATGCTGAAAGGGTGCAAGGTGAGCTGGTGAGCCAGGAGGCACATTATCTGCCACACCATGCAGTGGTACGGCGAGACAAAACTACCACCAAACTGAGGGTAGTTTTTGATGGCTCAGCCAAGGACAAAGGTGGTGTGTCCTTGAATGACTGTTTGGATGCTGGGCCAAATTTAAATGCAGATTTATTTTCCTTGTTACTGAGATTCAGGTTTGGTAGAGTAGCATTGACTGCAGATGTGAAGCAAGCCTTTTTGCGGATAAAGTTAAAACCAGAGGACAGAGATGCAGTAAGGTATCTGTGGGTGGATACGAAAGACTTGTTGGAAAATGAACCTAAGGTTCAAGCATATAGAATGAAGTCAGTGTTGTTTGGCCTCAGCTCTAGTCCATTTCTGTTGGCAGCTACTATGCAGTACCATTTTAAGAAATATTCTGAAGTCTATCCTAACACTATTGAACACATAAGGAAAAATTTTTATGTTGATGATTTGCTGTGTTCCGTGGATAATACAGAAATGGTTAAACAGATATTCATGAAGGCTAGAGCTATAATGAGGGAGACTGGCATGGAGCTTAGAAAATGGCAGACCAATCATTCGCAATTACAAGAGTTTATGAGTCATTCCTGTGTAGTACCTGATGCAGCAGAAAGTATTGAGGATTCTGGTATTAAGGAGTTGTGGGCAATAGACGCAAAGGTGCTAGGCATTGTTTGGCAGCAAGATGATGATTTGTTTACCTTCAATGGGAAATCTTTAGTAGAGCTGGCTGAGAATGAGACAAGGTGGACAAAACGTACAGCTCTTAGTTTGGCTTCAAAGGTCTTTGATCCTCTTGGATTCCTGGCTCAATTTGTGATAAAGTAAAAAATTTGGTTTCAGAGCCTCTGGGAAATTGGACTTGGTTGGGACCAAGAGTTACCTGATCATATGGTGGTAAGGTGGAAATATTGGTTCAAAGAATTGGCACATCTTGGAGACATTGAAATCCCAAGATGGTATTTTGGAGAGTTGAACAATAGTCCAGACAATTTGGAGCTGCACATCTTTTGTGATGCAAGTGAGGAAGCCTATGCAACTTCTATTTATATTAGAGGCACATTGCAAGAGGAAGTAAGTTGCAGGTTGGTTGCTGCCAAGAGCAGAGTAGCACCTTTGAAAAGGCTTTCTGTTCCAAGGTTGGAATTGATGGGTGCCGTTATTGCTAGTCGGCTTGCAGTTACAGTGCAAAAGTCTTTAGCCCTCTATGAAATTCCAAGCTATTATTGGACAGACTCCACTATAGTTTGGCACTGGTTAAGAAGTCAGGCAAGGAAATGGAAACCATTTGTTGCCAATAGGGTGGAGGAAATTCAAGCGCGCACAGATCTCAAGCAATGGAAGCATTGTCCAGGCACCCAAAACCCCGCTGATTTACCAACACGAGGAATTTCAGTGAAAGATCTTGCACAGTCAAGTTTGTGGTGGAATGGGCCAGAGTGGCTAAAACTTGGAAGTGAAAACTGGCCTTCTAATCAGCCTATTGTAGGAGAATGCCAGGCTGAAGAAGCATGGGTGAGTGAGGTGAGAAAATGCGCTGTGAACAGTTGTCAAGTTATGCAGCAGGACCCCATATTGAGGCTTGAGGACATTAGCAGTCTGAAAAGATTGTTAAGAGTGACAGCATGGGTATATAGATTTACCAACAATATTAAGGGAGAAACCAGAAGGGAAGGAATTCTGAACAGTAATGAGATTCAGCAAGCCAGGAAATACTGGGTGGTATATATGCAGAAGGAAAAATTTGGTGAAGAGAGGGAATTGCTCACCAGCCATCCATTACAGGTTCTACCAACACATTCTGCTCTCAAGGGTTTGGATGTGTTTTTGGATCAGGATTTATTGAGAGTAGGAGATAGACTACAGTTTTCTGGGCTTCCAGAGGAGAAAAGACATCCAATTTTGCTACCTTCTGGGGGGCACTTTGTGGACCTTTTGATCCTGGATACTCATCATAAGTTGTTACATGCTGGAGTTAGAGAAGTGATAATAGAGATCAGACAACAGTTTTGGATTCCCCAAATTAGACAAGTAGTAAAAAAGGTCGTGCATAAATGTGTGGTTTGCAAGCGTTGGAGTGCAAAGCCTTATTATGAAAAGGTGGCTCCACTTCCAAGAGAACGGTGTGTCTATACTGCCCCATTTGATGTAGTGGGAGTAGACTTTGCAGGGCCAGTCTATGTGTATGAGCGAGGGGAGTCTAACAAAGGTTATATATGTCTTTTCACCTGTGCTACCACCAGAGCAATCCATTTGGAGTTGGTAAGCAACTTACGTAGTGATGTATTTCTTTTGGCCTTTAAAAGGTTTGTGAAGAGAATGGGTTTCCCAAATAAAATCATATCGGATAATACAAAAACCTTCAAAAAGGCTGCAAAGGAACTCCAAGAAATTTGGTCCTTGCTAAAAGAGGAAGGATTCCAATCCTACTTTTCACACCAAGGGGTACAGTGGGAGTTTATTGTTGAGAGAGCACCATGGTGGGGAGGATTTTGGGAAAGGCTAGTGAGAAGTGTAAAGTGTCCATTAAAGAAACTTTTAGCTAATGCTCATTTGAGCAAAGAAGAATTCTGCACTGTTTTATGTGAAGTAGAAGCAATGGTGAACAGTAGGCCTATCACTTTTGTTTACAACAGTATGCAGGATGCAGAGCCATTGACACCAAATCATTTTCTTTGTGGTAAACGATTAACATCAAGCCCCGGTGTGCCAGAAGACTTGCAGCCTATCCAGAGCACTCAAGGAGAGTTAACCAGACGGTTCAGGTACCTTGAAGAGCTACAAGATCAGTTATGGAAGAGGTGGCAGATGGAATACTTGCCAGAACTCAATTATTACCCATCAGGCAAGGTAAAGGGCTCCAATGCAAATTGTATCAAGGTGGGAGAAGTGGTAATGATTGGGGATGAAAGACCAAGGCAATGCTGGAAGCTTGGCATAATTGAAGAGTTGTTTGTTGGCAAAGACAATTTAGTTAGGTCTGCACTGGTAAAGACTTCAGGAGGAAAGTTAAAGAGACCTATACAAAAACTCTATGCTTTAGAAATCAGCAAAAACACAGATAGTCAAGATGAAACATTTGAGTTACAGCCTCATGGAGAAGGCTTGGCTAACCTTGCAGAAGGTAATGACAACAATGCCTCTTCGGTTGGGAGTGTTAGAAAATCAAGAAGAGGAAGAACCATTGTTGTCCCAAGGCGATATGATGACTAAGCTGATTGATGCAGCATTGCTTGTATATATTAAGTTAAGGTGTGTATATATATCCATCTCATAATTGTAAGGTTAGTGAAAAATTAACTTAATTTAGAGCTAGCATTTTTGAGCTCTTGTGGCATCATTGTTTGGTCACACTGTTGGCATCATTTTGGGGCGCTGCGCGTTCTTTCTACTCGTTTGTGGGATGTCGTACGTACAGGGTGTGGTCTGTTAGAGAGCTCTCTTGCAATTCAGTTTGGTTGTTTAGATACAAGATTGTTGCATCGTGCAATAGTCCAGGTTGCGTTGTTGTTGCAAGGTTGAGAAAGAAGACCATAAATAGTACCCCTTTTGTTTATATTAAATTCATGTAACAAAGGTCTAAGGTAGGCCCGCATCGAGTCAGCAACCCTGAGGTAGGACCTAATAGGATCTCAAATCCGTTGGTTTTAATTTTAGCTTAACTTGGGCTGTAGGTAGCACTGGCCCTTTAGAATTTGGCCGTTCACTGCTCAGCTGGGATTTTGAACCCAACAAATAAATAAAATAACATGGTCCTTCAGAACCGGATTCTACCCCAAAACTGAGTCAGTGACTATTTTTCGGCAAAATTCTGATTGTGCAAATTGTAGCCCAAGTTAGGCCTAGACGGGTTGAGTATTATTGAATTAAGGTCCCAGGGTAGAAAGTTTGGTCGCCCAATTGCGAAACTTGGCCAGTCGTCTGTCGTTGTTTTTGGCCTACATTTTACCGGTTTGGTTAATTTTCGGTTATTATTGAATTAAGGTCCCAGGGTAGAAAGTTTGGTCGCCCAATTGCGAAACTTGGCCAGTCGTCTGTCGTCGTTTTTGGCCTACATTTTACCGGTTTGGTTAATTTTGGGTTATTATTGAATTAAGGTCCTGGGGTGGAAAATTTGGTATTCCATACTGGTGTTTGGTTAGTACCCCACCCAGCAATTCAGTTTATTTGAAAGTAAAATTTGCGTTTGATCAGTTTGGTTAAGTATTTCTGCCAATTCAGCTCATTTGGCATTGAGCCCAATTGTTGTTTGCATTGAAGATGAGTGCATCTGAATTGAACAAATTTATAAAAAGGAGAAACGCCTACAAAGGTCTAATTACAAAGGTCATTGCCACTATAGATTCTGCTATAGAGCAAGAGGATTTACGCTTAGTGACTGCGCAGCTTTCCATATTAGAAACTAAAAAGGTTGCTCTAAGTGAGGTAAATGTTAAAATTGAGGCTCTTATAGAAGAGGATGAAATAGAAAATAACATAATTTACTTTGAAGAGATTATTGATGATATAATTAAAGTAGGTCTCCGAGCAAAAGAGTTTAGCAGCTCAGTACAGTTAGAGACCAGGTCTAATAATGAAACACAACACTCAACAAATGATGTTTGTGAAGTTAATGTTAACAGATCTGTAGTTCAATTACCGAGGCTTGTACTCAAAACATTTTCTGGGAGTATTCAGGAATGGCAAGGATGGGCAGACAGTTTTCAATGAGCAGTTCATTCTAGTCAAGTGTTAACTGCCGTGGAGAAGTTTAATTATTTGCAGTCCCTCTTGGAAGGGGAGGCAGCAAAGACTATAGCAGGATTAGCATTAACAGAGGCTAATTATAATGTGGCTTGGGATATATTAAAGAAACGGTTTGGTAAGCCAGAGATCTTAATTAAAAGCCACCTCCGTGCACTTTTAGCTATACCTCCTATTAATAATCCTAATAGTGTCAAGGAGTTACGGCAGTTATATGATGAATTTGAAATTAGAACTAGGTCCCTGGACAACTTGGGTGTAGGAATGGAAAAGTATGGTATAATGTTGGTTCCTACACTGGAGTCTAAATTGCCTAGCTCAATTTTGGTTGAATTAAGTAGGGGACACTCTGCAGAACATGTGTACATCCCCCTTCAGCAGATGTTAAGTCTTTTAGGCACAGAATTAGCAAGACGAGAGAGAGTTGAGTTTGCACAGTGGGATAGTAAACAAGGGGACAAAGGCAGGCACAGCACCAAAGTTTCCACAAAAAGGAATAGCCCAGGTACAGTGTCAGCTCTACATGCATCCTCTGAGAATAAATTAAAGGGAATCAAGGAATGCATATTTTGCGAAGGCAACCACAAGTCATATAAATGTGAGGTGGCTGAGGCATTACCTTTTGAGGAGAGAAAGGACAGGGTAACTAAGTCCACAAGCATGTTTTAAATGTTTTTTGAAAGGTCACAGAGCAAGGTTTTGTAAGTTTAAAATTTTGTGCAAAAAATGTCATGGTAGGCATCAGCCATTATTGTGTGAAAACACTCCTAGTAGGCCTACCCCAGAAGTAGAGACATCAGTGGCACATGCAGTGGCGGTCCTAGCTTACATGACGCCCTGGGCGAACCTCACCTTCAGCGCCCCCCCCCCCCTGTTCGCCAACACACACACATTCGAATCCCCCCAAAATAAAGGACAGACACAACTCTTTCACAAAATAACTTTTTATTGGACTAATTGTTGGAACTTCAGAACCAAAACAAAGACTCAAATTTCTGAATTTTACAAATCCTTCATCACGTAAATAGAATAACTCACTTAAGAGAATGTAATTATGATACTATGAACAGGAAAAATACAAATTAAATTGCACAACTGCCATAAATAAACTAGAGAATCAAATTTCTAAATTGTACAAATGCTCTATCACATAAATAGAATAAGACACTTAAGAGAGGGTAATTATTATGCTACACTTTGAACAAGAAACAAAATAAATTGCACCACAGCACAACTGCCATCTAAAGCCTGACTCTTCTTACCTTCCTTGATGCAAAGTCATGAATTAAATCATCATATGAAATCTGCTCAGCAATTGTATGATTTATACTGATGATGGCCAGACCGGTAAGGCGTTCCTGTGACATAGTTGACCTCAGGTAGGATTTGATGAGCTTCAGCTTTGAAAAGCTCCTCTCTGCTTCAGCAACAGTGACTGGAAGAGTAAGACCAATTCTGAGAGCAGTCCACAAATTTGGATATATTTCAGAGAGCTCCCTTTCATGGATAAATGTCAGCAGTTCAAGCAAGGATATGGTCTTTGATGGCAAGTCAGGCAAGTTCTTCAGCTCCTGTGCAAGCTCTCTGCCATCCAAGTCAGATTGTCCCTTAAAGTGTAGTGTAGTACTAAGGTTCACACATTGTTCTGTCAGCTCCTCAAATGTGAGATTTTGGAAATGTGTCAGCACTCCAAACTTCTCTCCCACAATTTCCAACGTGGAAAATCTTTCCTGAATGGCTGATGTTGCAGCATCAACCACTGCATTGAAAAATGTCACCTCCAGCTTCTTCAAAGCATCAATCAAGGGCTCATCAGATGCTTCATAGGAGAAGTGCCGCTTTGTGGACCTCAGCCGTTTTTGTTTTAACACAGCCTCCACATTCATTTGTTCACAGATATCTGTGGCTGCCATTTGTGTAGCCACAAAACCTGTTGCCCTGTAATTGCGGAGACCTCTCTCTGTTTTTTTAGGAGACTGCAACATCAACGTGCATGCTAGGAGACTGCATCTGCTTGCTCACATGCTGAATTTGGCACAACAGGTCATGCCACACCACTGAACAAATGGCGAAGCGGTATGACCCAACCCCTCTGACAGAGATTGAGCCTCGACCTTTATTACAGAGTCTTTGGTGTGGTCCCTCACCTCGATCAGTGCATCTCTCACTGCAGCTGCCTGATACTCAGGGGCTCCACACTCTTGATCTTGCTTTCCCACCTTGTATCAGACCACATCTTCAATGTGATGTTCACATGTTTTTTCAAAATGGCCCATCGTTGTGTGGAGGCTGAAAACAAGTTGTAAAGCTTCTGCAAGATGCCAAAGTAACTTGTGGCATCAATAGATCCCTTAGCAGCATCGGCCACAAGCAAATTCAGAGAATGAGCCCCACATGGAACAAACAGAGCTCTGGGATTAATTTCTAGGAGCCTGGATTGAACACCCTTGTTTTTTCCCCTCATGTTGGCCCCGTTGTCGTATGATTGTCCTCTACAGTCCATGAAAGGAACTTTTAGCTCCTCCAGTCTCTTCAGAATCAGAGATGCCAAATGTTGACCAGTGGACTCCTCTGCCTCCAAAAACCCCATGAAATGTTCCTTTATATGGGGCTTCCCCTCCAGTGACACCCCGAATCACAACTGACAACTGTTCAGTGTGGCTGATATCTGGAGTGCAATCTAGAATTATTGAAAAAAACTTTGATTGTTTGATGTCGCTCACCATTGCTAAAATGGTCTTGCTGCTCGACAAATCAATGAGTTCGTTTTGTATGTGGTGGCCGAGGTAGCTGGTGTGACTGGAGGTCCCTTTTTGGACACGGTTAATGTGCTCTTGCATTATAGGATCAAATTGTGCCATCAGTTCAACTTCTTTCAGAAAATTGCCATTTGATGGTGAGAACAATTTTTCTGTATGTCCCCTTAGTGCCAAATTCCTAACTGCCAGAGAATGCACAATAGCAGTGAGACGTGTCAGCACCGCTCTCCATCTCAACTTCTCAGCCTCCAGAAGTGCCATCTCCTGCTTGTCAATGGTCTCCCCCTTTCTCATCCTCACTGCCAGTTCTTTCCAGATTTTCATAGAATTTAGGTGTTCTGAACTGTTGTCATGTGATGTGAGCAATGAGCTTGCATGCTTCCAGTCCGAGAGTCCCAAACTTGTTAAATTTATTTTCCTCTTGGAAAATAATGTACAACAGAAACAGAAAAGGCTGTTGTTTTTTAAGGAATAGACCAACCAACTTCTGGTTATATTTTCCCCACTAACCAATGACTTCCTGAAGTATTGATGGTGGAAACTTCTTCCGTCACTGTCGTTTCTAGGGAATACAAAGTCAGATGGTACTTGACTTGGTCCCCTGGAAACCAGTTGTGTCCGAATTCTCTCAGTCAGAACTGAAGGCCAGTTAGCAGGGTCGGTGGACAGAGACTCATCCTCAGGAGGCGATTCTGCTCCAGGCCTTTCTAATAGAAAGAACAAGAGCATTACTCATTAGTATACACACCTAAGTTAGATAACACATTATTCACAGCACTTTGTTATGGTGGTGGTGTTATGGAATTATGGTGGTGAAACACCACACATACCCAGTAACACAGACCCAGTGATAATAACATTATAATTTATAACTGTTTGCAAAATGCTTTGCAGGGATGCACACACATACACATACACACACACGCACACACTCACAGACATATGTGCACACAAACTCACCTGAAGAGTCCTGCCGGGGAGAAGTAGAAGCAAATGGGTCTTCATCCTCAGGATCAGACTGCATTTGTGGAGACATATGTGAGGCTGAGGAGGTAGATGGCTCCTCAGCCTCAATAATGGCAGAAGTAGACGGCTTCTCATCCTGGCTAGTGGCAGAGGGTGTTCCAAAATATTTCAAAAGTGCCCCTGCAAATAGTAAAATAGAACATAACAGACCAATGCATGAATAGGCTAGTACAATTAATTTAACATGTTATTAAGCACAATTTATTAAACTTTTAGAATAGGAAACAAATGAATAATACAACCTCCTTGGTTAATGGCTAATTATATACATAATAGTACACTTCAAATGTTCAAATGACTCAGAAAGCTATATCACAAAATAGCAGTGCAATATAGCAGTGAAGAGTAGATGACATAGCTCTATACCTTTATCTTTTGCTCGTTTCTCCTCTTCTTCTTTCCTCTTTTTTCTAAACTGAGCACCTGATAGCTTTGACCTCTTCTTATCCATTTGCGGTTATTTGACAGACCTTAGTGGCTTAGTGTGAAGATTCGTTCTGTAATAAATAATATACATTTCACTATTTAACCAAACCCAGAAAAATAACATTACATATGTTAAAGTATGGGCCTTTATTCCCAATAATATTAATCTGGAAGCATTTTGCATTGTTTAGGTCTTTTATGGGAAGGTTTATGGAAAATGCAATAGATGGTTTTTTATTAATAAAAATATATTTATTGATCTTTTATTATTTATTTTATTTTATTTTTTATTTTTATTTATTTCTTTATTTATTTATTCTTATTTTTATTTTTATTTTTTTTGCAGGCGCTCATGCCGCCCCTCCACAAATGCCGCCCTGTGCGGCTGCCCATATTGCCCATATGAGGAACCGCCACTGGGCACATGCCACTGTAGCCCTGTTCAAAAATCAACTTTTTCTTATTTTCATAGGTTTCTGTACTTCTTCCCATGCTTTTTGACCTGAAAAGGCCGAAAATCACAACCATTTTGACCTAGGTTGTTGGGAAGCATTGCCGCATGGAGCTTTAAGTTTTCTGCCTTGAAATCGGCCAAAAGCACCAGTTCCGGGGTCCCTTGAATCATGGTTTGCACTATAACTTTTTATCTAAACAAGATAGAGCAACAAAATAGGCACCAAATTAAAGTGTTTTTAATCCTCTTTCTAACTTATACAATTATGATAGTCTTGGAACAAGACATGGCACATTGGTACATACAAAGATTTCAGAAATATCACAAAATTCGTTTTCTCACTCTCAAGGCAGACAAGGCGCCTTATTCATGACACAAATTTGAGATTAACATTTTGTCACAAGTCTAATCGATCAAGAAGTGAAAGCATTACATGATGATTAATTTCATAATGACATTTACACAGTCAGTTGTTGAGAGTTTGTTTCTTGAAGCTGTCAAAGCGGCGTCTGTTGAACTCCACAGCTTGAAGGAGATAGTCCCTTTGCTTGGCATCTGTTGTTATGACATTTGAAAAATCGCTCATCATCTTGACACCACGTTCAGCAATGTCATTCACCGCTTTCAGATTCTTAACATAGTCCAACGCTTTTCTGTAGTCCTCATTCTGTGGCCAAGACGTGACAGGTTCCAGAAGCCACTCGGATCCAATGTTCAGTGTGTCCAGCAGGAAATGTGATTCTGGGCCAATGAGATCAACCAGGGTGGTCTTAGCTGTGACTCTCTGGAATAGAGGCTTTCCTGTTCTGAAGCTGTCTGGCTTCTCAGTGGCATGTAACTGGGCAGCAATGTCGTGCTTCAATGTGTCACTCAATCTACTGCTGAACAGGGCAAATGGCACGACTTCCTGCGTCAGGTACCATTTGTGGTTTTCCATCTTATTAAGTACTGCATCAGCAAGCTCTGGGTCAGTTTTCTTGTACTTCAACATGTCCTGGATTAGACTTAGATCATTCACGGGAGCATCTGCAGCAGACATTGACATCATCCATACAGGAGTGTAGAACAGCGCAAGGAAGGTGTTGAGTCTTTCCAGCTTTGATACAGTGTCTTCGTCGTACTCAAGTTGATCTGCAAACATCAGCATTTTCATGGAGTACAGGTTTCTGGCCATCCATCTGGCCTGATGAATGGCGCCTGGTCGACTCCAGTGAATACCTTGAGGAGGCGTTCCTCCAAGAACAATGACTGTCAGTTCAGCTATTTCCCTGTAGTCGGCTCTTGGAAGCCTTTCTGCTGTTAGAATGTCTTGGAGTATTTCTTCACTGTTCTTCTTCTTTTCCTTCAGCCATTTGCTGTTGATAGCCAGCATCTTTGGGTTTTCCTTGGACAAGTCCTTCCAAACATCCTTCAGATGCTCAAACCAGGGATTATCTGGCCCCTTCACCTTCCCAAACAGCTTCTCCCAAACTGCTCCTACTAGGATTTCCAGGATGTGATGTCGACAGGCCAGATAAAACACCTTTTTGTTCAGCATTTTCTCTAGCAGTTTGGCAGCTCCTCTGTGAACTCCACTGTTACTGGATGTAGTGTCAAAAACAAGGGCAGTAACATTATCCGTAAGTTCCCATGTCTCCAGTAAATCCATTGAAGCCTCAGCCTGAGCTGTGCCAGAAGAATTGTCGATGACAGGTACTCCCAATAACTTTCCTTCAGTGTATGAAGGTGGACCAGACACTAGTACAGCTAAAGTCTCTGAGGTACTTCCAGGTTCACTGCCCAAGACATCTTTGAGCAACTTTCCATCCCAGTGTAAGGCAGCGTACTGTGGGGGGTTTTCACAAAACTTGGACATGTGACTCTGGCTGATATTATACCTGGACAGCATTCTGTTGCGACGTGTTGTTGAGGTTGAGATGACGAAGTTATCCAGATCAGCCCCTCCAGCTTTCAAGGTGGCAGAAACCATGGCAGTAACTTGATTGTCTGATAAACCAAGACGATCAGCTGTATTGCAGATGACATCACATTCCATGACCTTCCTTGGAAACGTCAAAGTCACACTAGTCACAGTGTCTTGATGGTGAGAACATCCAGGACGAGGCTGATGGTAATCCATGTCCTCTGTGTTAGCGTCGTTGTCAGTTGAGTCACCCCAGGTAATGTCATCCACATGAACAACTGCCTCTTGTTCTGCTGCAGCTGTAAAATAGTACAACATGTTAAGACAGTAATTATTAAGTACATGCTAAATATCGCAATGGAGTAAAACTTAAAACTTTTTGTGACGTTCAAAGAATTAGTTTTACCTTGTTCTTGTCTATGCTGCAGTCTTTCATTCCTCGCTGCTTGCTGCAGGGATCTTGTCTCAAAAATCTTGTCATGACCAGACATATGACCTTTCCTCTCAGTCTTTTGGTCTTCGTAGAACCTGATATCCTCATCTTTCTTCTCTCTGGATAACAGTCTGTTGTTCTGTATTTCCTGGATTGCATCTGGAGCTCCTATATCGAACAGGCTGTCTAATTCCAGCACAAATGCTCCTCTTTTTCCTCCAGGGTTACTTGCTCTTCCTTTGCTTTTCACCAGAGCACGATGTTTCTCATGTAGTTTCATGAAGAGCTTCATTGCGTTGTACTTGGTCATTGTCTTGATCCTAGCCATCTGCCAGAATGGGATGATAGATTCAACTGTTTCATATGCAAGGTCTTGAACCATGGGCCTCCCTGCATTTTCCGGTAAATTCTGAAGATTAAGGAAATACTGGAACGCCTGTCTGTTGGTGGGAAGCTGGGAACCACTGATAAAAGCTGAAGGGTATCCAACCAGGAAAGTTTCAGTGAGAGATCTGGTAGATGGCCCAGTTGACACCTGGCTGTGGACAGTACGTGGAGGTTCTGAGATATCAACTGTGCGCCCACGGAGCTCCCTCAGCTCCTTGCTTAATGCCATTGTGAAGTTGTAACTTGTAGATGGTTTTCTAGATTCTGATTGAGTTTCTGTTGTTTCCTGAAAAATGATAGATAATTATTATTATTATTATTATTATTATTAATTATTATTTATTTATTATTATTATTATTATTATTATTATTATTATTTATTAATTTTATGCTCTTTCATTTGATACCTAATTTGTTGCTCTATCTTGTTTAGATCAAAAGTTAAAGTGCAAAACATAATTCAAGGGACCCCGGAATTGGCGCTTTGGCCGATTTCAAGGCAGAAAATTTAAAGCTCCATGCGGCAATGCTTCCCAACATCCTAGGTCAAAATAGTTGTGATTTTCGGCTTTCTCAGGTCAAAAAGCATGGGAAAATGTACAGAAACCTATGAAAATAAGAAAAAGTTGATTTTTGAACAGGCCTAATGCCACTGCTATGCAAGGGAGTAAAAGTAAAGGGGGATTATTGCAAACAACTGCAGCCTTATTAATTGGGAATGAGGTAGAAGCTACTGTAAGAGTGTTGTTTGATAGTGGTAGCCAGTGTAGTTTTATTAAGACCAGAATTTCCAGAAAATTGAAGTTTAAAGAACTTAAGAGGGAAAATTTAAGAATTTCTGGGTTTGGGGGTTCCGTTCAAAACCGAACCAAATTTAAGAAGGTAGAAGTTCTGGTTAAAGGGTTGTTACCGCAAAGTCCCACTATCAAGGTCCAAGCTGTAGAGATTGAGGAACTTTGTGCTCCAGTCACTACTTGTTTAGATATGGCATGTGTCCAAGAATTGCAAGTTAAAGGAATTAATTTGGGCAATAATAAGTTTGAAGGAACAGAAGATATTAGTCTTTTGATTGGAGCTGACTATTATTGGGACTTCATCACTGGTAATATTGTCCGCACATCTCGAGGCCCGGTAGCTATTGAAAGTAAGCTAGGCTGGATGCTACATGGTAGTTATTGCAATGAAATGGAAGTTAAGGCTCTTTTTGTTATGATTGAGGAGAGCAGCCATGGTTTGGAAAGGCATTTGAAAGCGTTTTGGGAACTTGAATCCATTGGCATAAAGGACAAACAGGCAAGTACAGTGAACAATGATGTTTTAGAGCAATTTGAAAAAGGGATTGGGTTTAGAGATGGTTGCTATGAAGTTGGCCTCCCTTGGAAGGATTCTTGCAAACCCGGTTCAAACCTTCAGCTAGCTAATCGGAGGTTGGAGACTTCATTGTACAGGCTAAGAAAAAATGAGGAGTTATTAATTGAATACAATGAGGCCATCCTAAGCTATGTAAGGGAGGGCTATGCTGAAAGGGTGCAAGGTGAGCTGGTGAGCCAGGAGGCACATTATCTGCCACACCATGCAGTGGTACGGCGAGACAAAACTACCACCAAACTGAGGGTAGTTTTTGATGGCTCAGCCAAGGACAAAGGTGGTGTGTCCTTGAATGACTGTTTGGATGCTGGCCAAATTTAAATGCAGATTTATTTTCCTTGTTACTGAGATTCAGGTTTGGTAGAGTAGCATTGACTGCAGATGTGAAGCAAGCCTTTTTGCGGATAAAGTTAAAACCAGAGGACAGAGATGCAGTAAGGTATCTGTGGGTGGATACGAAAGACTTATTGGAAAATGAACCTAAGGTTCAAGCATATAGAATGAAGTCAGTGTTGTTTGGCCTCAGCTCTAGTCCATTTCTGTTGGCAGCTACTATGCAGTACCATTTTAAGAAATATTCTGAAGTCTATCCTAACACTATTGAACACATAAGGAAAAATTTTTATGTTGATGATTTGCTGTGTTCCGTGGATAATACAGAAATGGCTAAACAGATATTCATGGAGGCTAGAGCTATAATGAGGGAGGCTGGCATGGAGCTTAGAAAATGGCAGACCAATCATTCGCAATTACAAGAGTTTATGAGTCATTCCTGTGTAGTACCTGATGCAGCAGAAAGTATTGAGGATTCTGGTATTAAGGAGTTGTGGGCAATAGACGCAAAGGTGCTAGGCATTGTTTGGCAGCAAGATGATGATTTGTTTACCTTCAATGGGAAATCTTTAGTAGAGCTGGCTGAGAATGAGACAAGGCGGACAAAACGTACAGCTCTTAGTTTGGCTTCAAAGGTCTTTGATCCTCTTGGATTCCTGGCTCAATTTGTGATAAAGTAAAAAATTTGGTTTCAGAGCCTCTGGGAAATTGGACTTGGTTGGGACCAAGAGTTACCTGATCATATGGTGGTAAGGTGGAAATATTGGTTCAAAGAATTGGCACATCTTGGAGACATTGAAATCCCAAGATGGTATTTTGGAGAGTTGAACAATAGTCCAGACAATTTGGAGCTGCACATCTTTTGTGATGCAAGTGAGGAAGCCTATGCAACTTCTATTTATATTAGAGGCACATTGCAAGAGGAAGTAAGTTGCAGGTTGGTTGCTGCCAAGAGCAGAGTAGCACCTTTGAAAAGGCTTTCTGTTCCAAGGTTGGAATTGATGGGTGCCGTTATTGCTAGTCGGCTTGCAGTTACAGTGCAAAAGTCTTTAGCCCTCTATGAAATTCCAAGCTATTATTGGACAGACTCCACTATAGTTTGGCATTGGTTAAGAAGTCAGGCAAGGAAATGGAAACCATTTGTTGCCAATAGGGTGGAGGAAATTCAAGCGCGCTCAGATCCCAAGCAATGGAAGCATTGTCCAGGCACCCAAAACCGCGCTGATTTACCAACACGAGGAATTTCAGTGAAAGATCTTGCACAGTCAAGTTTGTGGTGGAATGGGCCAGAGTGGCTAAAACTTGGAAGTGAAAACTGGCCTTCTAATCAGCCTATTGTAGGAGAATGCCAGGCTGAAGAAGCATGGGTGAGTGAGGTGAGAAAATGCGCTGTGAACAGTTGTCAAGTTATGCAGCAGGACCCCATATTGAGGCTTGAGGACATTAGCAGTCTGAAAAGATTGTTAAGAGTGACAGCATGGGTATATAGATTTACCAACAATATTAAGGGAGAAACAAGAAGGGAAGGAATTCTGAACAGTAATGAGATTCAGCAAGCCAGGAAATACTGGGTGGTATATGTGCAGAAGGAAAAATTTGGTGAAGAGAGGGAATTGCTTACCAGCCATCCATTACAGGTTCTACCAACACATTCTGCTCTCAAGGGTTTGGATGTGTTTTTGGATCAGGATTTATTGAGAGTAGGAGATAGACTACAGTTTTCTGGGCTTCCAGAGGAGAAAAGACATCCAATTTGGCTACCTTCTGGGGGGCACTTTGTGGACCTTTTGATCCTGGATACTCATCATAAGTTGTTACATGCTGGAGTTAGAGAAGTGATAATAGAGATCAGACAACAGTTTTGGATTCCCCAAATTAGACAAGTAGTAAAAAAGGTCGTGCATAAATGTGTGGTTTGCAAGCGTTGGAGTGCAAAGCCTTATTATGAAAAGGTGGCTCCACTTCCAAGAGAACGGTGTGTCTATACTGCCCCATTTGATGTAGTGGGAGTAGACTTTGCAGGGCCAGTCTATGTGTATGAGCGAGGGTGAGTCTAACAAAGGTTATATATGTCTTTTCACCTGTGCTACCACCAGAGCCAGTGGCGGTTCCTCATATGGGCAATATGGGCAGCCGCACAGGGCGGCATTTGTGGAGGGGCGGCATGAGCGCCTGCAAAAAAAAAAAATAAAATAAAATAAATAAATAAATAAAAAAATAAATAAATAGTTTATTTATGGCAGTTGTGCAATTTAATTTGTATTTTTCCTGTTCATAGTATCATAATTACATTCTCTTAAGTGAGTTATTCTATTTACGTGATGAAGGATTTGTAAAATTCAGAAATTTGAGTCTTTGTTTTGGTTCTGAAGTTCCAACAATTAGTCCAATAAAAAGTTATTTTGTGAAAGAGTTATGTCTGTCCTTTATTTTGGGGGGATTCGAATGTGTGTGTGTTGGCGAACAGGGGGGGGGGCGCTGAAGGTGAGGTTCGCCCAGGGCGTCATGTAAGCTAGGACCGCCACTGACCAGAGCAATCCATTTGGAGTTGGTAAGCAACTTACGTAGTGATGTATTTCTTTTGGCCTTTAAAAGGTTTGTGAAGAGAATGGGTTTCCCAAATAAAATCATATCGGATAATGCAAAAACCTTCAAAAAGGCTGCAAAGGAACTCCAAGAAATTTGGTCCTTGCTAAAAGAGGAAGGATTCCAATCCTACTTTTCACACCAAGGGGTACAGTGGGAGTTTATTGTTGAGAGAGCACCATGGTGGGGAGGATTTTGGGAAAGGCTAGTGAGAAGTGTAAAGTGTCCATTAAAGAAACTTTTAGCTAATGCTCATTTGAGCAAAGAAGAATTCTGCACTGTTTTATGTGAAGTAGAAGCAATGGTGAACAGTAGGCCTATCACTTTTGTTTACAACAGTATGCAGGATGCAGAGCCATTGGCACCAAATCATTTTCTTTGTGGTAAACGATTAACATCAAGCCCCAGTGTGCCAGAAGACTTGCAGCCTATCCAGAGCACTCAAGGAGAGTTAACCAGACGGTTCAGGTACCTTGAAGAGCTACAAGATCAGTTATGGAAGAGGTGGCAGATGGAATACTTGCCAGAACTCAATTATTACCCATCAGGCAAGGTAAAGGGCTCCAATGCAAATTGTATCAAGGTGGGAGAAGTGGTAATGATTGGGGATGAAAGACCAAGGCAATGCTGGAAGCTTGGCATAATTGAAGAGTTGTTTGTTGGCAAAGACAATTTAGTTAGGTCTGCACTGGTAAAGACTTCAGGAGGAAAGTTAAAGAGACCTATACAAAAACTCTATGCTTTAGAAATCAGCAAAAACACAGATAGTCAAGATGAAACATTTGAGTTACAGCCTCATGGAGAAGGCTTGGCTAACCTTGCAGAAGGTAATGACAACAATGCCTCTTCGGTTGGGAGTGTTAGAAAATCTAGAAGAGGAAGAACCATTGTTGTCCCAAGGCGATATGACTAAGCTGATTGATGCAGCATTGCTTGTATATATTAAGTTAAGGTGTGTATATATATCCATCTCATAATTGTAAGGTTAGTGAAAAATTAACTTAATTTAGAGCTAGCATTTTTGAGCTCTTGTGGCATCATTGTTTGGTCACACTGTTGGCATCATTTTGGGGCGCTGCGCGTTCTTTCTACTCGTTTGTGGGATGTCGTACGTACAGGGTGTGGTCTGTTAGAGAGCTCTCTTGCAATTCAGTTTGGTTGTTTAGATACAAGATTGTTGCATCGTGCAATAGTCCACGTTGCGTTGTTGTTGCAAGGTTGAGAAAGAAGACCATAAATAGTACCCCTTTTGTTTATATTAAATTCATGTAACAAAGGTCTAAGGTAGGCCCGCATCGAGTCAGCAACCCTGAGGTAGGACCTAATAGGATCTCAAATCCGTTGGTTTTAATTTTAGCTTAACTTGGGCTGTAGGTAGCACTGGCCCTTTAGAATTTGGCCGTTCACGGCTCAGCTGGGATTTTGAACCCAACAAATAAATAAAATAACAAGGACCTAATAGAATCTCAAGTCCGTAAGTTTTAATTTTAGCTTAACTTGGGGTGTAGGTAGAACTGGCCCTTTAGAATTTGGCCGTTCACGGCTCAGCTGGGATTTTGAACCCAATAAATAAATAAAATAACAAGCACTGCTGCGGCTGCAGTCAGGTTCAAGGTGGTAAACACTCCTGCAGCAGCCATTGCAACTGGTTTCTTGCAAGATCTCATCAAAGCTGGCCATCTATCTGCTGATAAGGCATATCTAGTTGTTGACAGGATGAAGATGTGGAGGGGCAAGGAGTCTGTAATAGGTGTCTCGGTGGAGGCCCTGGAGAAAAGGACAGAGGGAGAGGAGATCAAGGGAATTTTCTTCGATGGAAAACAAAATAAGAAGACAAAGATCATGAGGTGCAATGAAGAAACTGGCCGCTTCCATCCTGATATTATAACTGAAGAGCACTATAGTGTTACCTGGGAACCTGAGGGGAAGTATCTCTTCCATTGTACACCAGAAGAACCTGAAGGAAATGAGAAACCTGCACTGAAGATAGCTCAGGCTCTGTTTGAGTGGATTAGTGCTCATGGTGCTAAAGATACTTTTGTGGTGCTTGGTGGTGACTCCACCAACACAAACACAGGACCTGATGGAGGAACCATCACTCACTTGGAGAGACTGCTAGGTCACAAGTGTCACTGGCTGATATGCCAGTTGCATATTAATGAACTCAGCCTCAGGCACATGATCATCAAGCTTGATGGTCCCTACACGCATAAGTCTGGGTTCAGTGGCCCAATAGGAAAACGTTTGGAGAAGACCAATGACATACCTGTCAACTTTAGCTTCAAGGCTCTGCCAGGAGAAGAAGATATAATTGAACTGCCAGAAGACATTGTACAGAACCTTAGCACTGACCAGAAGAACTGCTACCTACTGATCAAAGCTCTCAAGACAGGAGATTTGAGCAAGGAAGTTGCTGGTCTGAAGTGTGGCCCACTGAATCAGTCACGCTGGCTGACTACAGGTGAGGCTCTGTTGATGCTGTGGATGAGGCAGCATGGTTTGAAGGGGGAGGTGTTGAAGAAGCTGGAGGTGCTGCTGAAGTTCTGGCTGGACTTCTACTTCAAGATGTATTTTGAGATCAAGGTAAAGCACCACATGAGGTATGGGCTTCACCATATTGTGACCGCTCTGCGACTGCTGAGAAGCCAGACCTCTGAAGTCAGGAACATAATCACTCATGTGATAGTTCGTGGAGCATATCATGCTCACAGTGAGAACCTCATTGCCTCTCTCCTGTGCAGTGAGGATGAGGAGAAGAGGGCATGGGGGATTGAGATGATCAAGAAGATCAGAGGTAAGTCTGAGTATGGAGACATGAGTCTGAGAACTCATAGAAACCCTAAACTGAATTTTGATGCCACTTCTCCAATTACTCTGATTAATTGGGATAAGGAGAAACTGTATGAGCCACTCTTCACTTGTAAGATGTCAAGAGGAGAAGTTGAGGAGGTTCTCAGGTCTCCACTTGAAGTTGAGAACTTCTCAGTTCACACTCAAAGCTGTGAAAGAGCAGTCCAGGAAGTTTCAGCTGCAGCTCATGCAGTGTATGGGCAAGAGAGAAGAGATGGTTTTGCTCGTGCTAGGATCGATCACAGAGAATTGTTGCCAGTTTTCAAGTCAAAGCAAGACATTATGAACATGTTTTAGATCTCTACAAGACCTGCTAGACAAATCAAGATGCTTTCAGAAGAAAAAATCTCAAAACATTCAGTTGACCAGCATATTATTACAAGCTAGGGGTGGAGGAAGGACTTATACAAATATTAAAGAAGAATTGCAATTGCAAAAAAAAAGGTTGAACGTCACAGCAGCTTGGGGAAAGGTTGGGGCAGCTGCCATCACACTCAGTGATGCCGAAAAGAAAATGAATAAAATTTGGTGGAGGCGTTTCTAAAAAAAAGAAAATGCAAGACCAAGAAAGAAGAACAAAAAGATTCTGCCTGATGAAGAGAACAGCCGCGAAATGTGGTGTATAGGAGACTAAAAATCATACAATTCCTTAGTTTTGGGCCATTTTGGGTGATTTTGGTTATTTTAGGGGTTATAAACCACTTTGGCTGATCTTAAATGGGTCCAAGCCTGCCCCTAGAAATGCTTAAGGGTGTATGTGAACAATATAGAACATATGGAGGTCATTTGAGGCTACCAAGTCTTTGAAATTGGCTAAAAATCCCATTTTTCGACCAAAAAGTGCGATTTTGAACACTTAAATGCGATTTCTCGCAAACGTTGCAGAAGACGAACACCTCTTAAAATTCAATTTTACATAGGAATACATACTGCCAATCTTGAAATTTCAAGTTTTTCAATATTCGACCTGAACATGATACACCCTACTGTATAAAGTATTTGAATGTACACCCATTCAGGGTCTCCCATTTAAAGGTGTCTATGAGGCAAGTGAACATAATGAGTCTTTCATACATCACAGTGCTATGGAGGGCACCGCTCAGCAGAGAAATCTCTTTAAATGGGGGGTATAAAGACAGAGAGTATCCCCTAACCCAAGATGCTGCCTCCCTACATCCCATCACTCTGTGTGGGTGATGAGATTTACCCAAATAAAAAATAAACTATATATATATATATATATCGTAAAGAACGACGCTTGTATAGGAGATATTCCGCGCAAGACGAGAGAGAGAAAACGGAACAAATGAAAAAATGAAGTAACCACCTGGGAATCGAACCCGGGATCTTCCGATTGCCGGTCAGACGCGATACCATTACACCATGGACTCCACTCTTCCAAATGCCGTAATTCTTCTACATACTCGCAGAAACCAATGCCCCAAGGGGGGAGGGGTTCACAAACCTCTTCTCCACACCATTACCAGTTCCAGAAAAACGTCATTACCAAATACCTCTTTCAGTCATTAATTTATCTAGTTTATTCTTAAAAGTCTCCAAAGTATGGGAACTCACAACTTCTTCATCTAAGCTATTCCAGAATTTTACTATTCTATTTGAAAAACTATGTTGTACTAACTTTGATTTACATCTTTGCTGAAAAAGCTTAAGGCTACGGCCTCTTGTCCTACCATTGTGACCCTTTGTTAAAAGAGAGTGGAAGTCTATATTATCTAACTCATTTATTATTTTTATATACTTCTATCATATCACCTCGTAACCTTCTTCGCTTTAGGGTAAATATGTTTAGGTGCTCCAATCTCTCTTTGTAACTAAGGTGTCTAAGTCATGGTATCATCCTTGTGGCTCTCTTTTGTACTTTTTCTAGTCTGTCTTTGTCTTGCTCTAAATAAGGACTACTGAACTGAATGCAATACTCAAGAAGAGGCCTCACATATGAAGTGTAGAGCCTACTTATAATTTCTGGCGATTTATATTATATATGTTTCTGCATTATGTTCAATCTAGCATTAGCCTTATTTCTAATTTCAATACAATGCGTTGTAGGTTTAAGATCATGATTCACAATGACACCCAAATCTCTCCTTGTTTTCTTTATTTATCCAACTTCCATCGATGTTATACTCAAATTCTGGATTGTCATGATCAACATGCATAACTTTACACTTTTCCACATTAAATTTCATCTCCCATCTATCTGCCCAAGCAACTACTTTATCAATGTCCTTTTGCATTTTCATGGCACCTGTTGAAGATCTTACATTTTGTCCCAATTTTGTGTCATCTGCAAATATTGAGGTTTTACTATTTAGACCAGTGGTTCTCAACGGGGGCGGTACCGCCCCCCAGGGGGCGTTCACTGGGTGTCGGGGGGCGTTAGAAGCTGGTTAGTTGAAAAGGGGGCGTTAGTCAGCTAATGGGGGGCGTTCATGTGTTTCAATGAATTTCATCTACACAGTTCTGGAATCTACATTAAATTTGAATGTTTGAATGAAATTAAGTGGCTGAAACAAGGTTACTAGAACCTTTTAATTTAGCAAAATTGCAAAAGCACTTACCGAAAAATATGGAATCCACTCAGCTGATGTAATTTCTCAAGCGCCATCTACTGGGAGAATTGTCACTATGTCAAGTTCAACATTCTCTCAATAGATGGCTCTTGAGTAATTATGTCATTTATTATGAATTATTGGAAGTGAGTAGACGCCATTTTTTCGGTAAGTGTTTTTGTAATTTTACTAAAGCCGTCTTCTATTAGTCAACTGACATTTAAATAGTTGTCTAGTATAGTTGTCTAGTATATAGTCTAGTATATAGTCTAGTATAGTTGTTAGTAACATCCTTGCTAGGAAAAACATTTAAATACATTAATACAGCAAACATGATTCCATTTTGTTAAAGATATAGCAAAATATTCAGCTCGCAGAAGTATAATTTAGGCTAGTTTACCATAAAACTTATTTTATGCATACAAATAAAAACATTTCTTACGCTAATGGCTAACTTAACTAAAAATAAAATTTCTGAATGTTTTTACAGTTTTCGCGATGTCACAAGGCAAGAAAAAGTGTCGTCAGTATAATGTTGAATATCTCAGCTATGGCTTCGTACCTTCTCCTACGAATCAACGGCTTTCTATGTGTTTACTGTGTGAGCAAGTATTCTCTAACGAGGCCATGAAACCCTCACGCCTGAAGGAGCACATAATTAAAATCCATCCTGATAAAACTGACAAAGACCTTGCATTCTTTAAAGACCTCAAAGAAAGACATGCCAGAAGCACAATCAGTAGCATATTCAAAAAGAACGTAAACCAAACTGAGAAGGGCTTAGTTGCCTCATATAATATCTCTCTCCTTATTGCCAAATGTGGAATGCCATTCACAGTTGGAGAAAAGCTGATTCTTCCTGCTATTAAAGAAGCTATTTGCACTGTTATGGAATGTGACCCTTCGCAGGTTCTAAAATCCATCCCCCTCAGCAATGACACTGTGTCAAGGAGAATCAATGAAATGGCATTGGATAGTGAGGAGCAGTTGTGTGCCATTCTGCGAGAAAATCCGTTCACTCTTCAGGCTGACGAGACAACTGTCTCAGATAATAACGTTTTGCTGATGACCTATGTTCGTTATCTGTCATCTGGTGAAATTTCCGAAGAGTTTTGTTCTCCAAGTATTTGGAAACCGACACTAAAGGGCAGACCATATTTAATGCAGTTGAAGAATACTTGAGTTGCAATTCTATTCCAGCTGCCAACATCATTGCATGTGCCACCGATGGGGCTCCATCCATGGTTGGACGGTACCGTGGTTTCACTACTCTATTGAAAAAGTGGGCTCCACACATTTTGACAGTCCATTGCGTGCTGCACTGTCATAATCTAGTGGCGAAAAAAATCAGCCCTCCTCTCCACGAGTCACTGAGTGTGGCAGTTAAGGCCATCAACAAGATAAAGGCCAATGCACTGAATGACTGAGTGTTCAGACAACTCTGTGGGGACAATGATGAAATTTTTGAGCGTCTGCTACTTTACACCGAGGTGCGCTGGCTCTCGAAAGGCAATTGTCTTTCCCGTTTGTGTGAGTTGTTCAGCACAGTTTTAGAGTTTTTTGAGGATACTGATGCAACTCTCAAGGAACAAGTGTTGTTAAGTCAATGCGATATTTTCTACCTGGCAGACATCTTTGAAAAATGAGATCAGCATTAAATTACAAGGAAATGAAGTGACGCTGATTCACTGCAAATCTGTAATTTGCAGCTTCATCGCCAAGCTGAACATATACCAGGAAGGCATTGGACGGCGTCAGGTGGCTCATTTTCCCAAATTGATGAAGGTAATTGATTTTACTAAATACTTACTTTTTAATAAATTTCCGAAATTTTTATTTAAAAACTACTTGTTTTTTAATGTGTTTATTGAATTTATTCACAGGTGTCCGAGAAACTGACTGATGAACATCTACTCCGTTACATCGACCACTTAAAGATGATGAAGGCTGACATGGAAATCCGATTCAGCGATCTTCAAAAGCTTGACGTCCCTGACTGGGTGGTACAGCCCTTCAAATCAGATGTTACGAAATTTGAAGTTGAGATCCAGGAGGAGCTTGTTGATGTACAAAATGACGATGAGGCCCAGGTAACCTTCCGCACCTCTGGCTGGCGTGGTATGTGGGCAACACATTGGCAACGTTATCCAGTTCTTTGGAAAAGAACTCGTCTTCTTCTCTTGGCATTCCCTACCTCATATTTAGTGGAACAGGGTTTCAGCCATGTCCTTTACATGCAGTCCAAATATCGTAACAGGCTTAATATAACAGCCTCAGGTGCACTGAGGTTGAACCTGACTTCTATCCAACCTTCAGTGAAGATATTGGCTGGAAAACACCAAGCGCAAGGCTCTCACTAGTATTTTTGTATTATTTTTGTGTGGCACATTGTTTTTATTTTACGTTACTGCGTTTTTGTTTGTTTGAATAAAATTCTTTCATGTTATGTTAAGCTGTTGTTTCATTTCCAGGGAAGATTTGCATGACCGTATTCAACATTCTAAGACTTAAGAATTGAATTTTCCTGGTGGGGGGGCGTTGAGAGGTCTAATAATTGGTAAAGGGGCGTTGGTATAGAAAAGGTTGAGAACCACTGATTTAGACCCTTTTCCAAGTCAATAATATAAATAATAAAAAGTAGAGGTCCAAGTACTGACCCCTGTGGCCCGTGGGACTCCACTCAGAACAGGGCTGCATGTAGACCTAGTCCCATTTAACTGGACTCTCTCTTCTCTTTCTTTAAGCCATTCTTCAATTCAATTTGCTACTGTCCCTTTTATTCCATGAGCTCTAACTTTAACAAGCAACCGCTTATGAGGAACTGTATCAAAAGCTTTGGCAAAATCCAAGTACGTCACGGGACGAGATGGTGACTAGTGAATAATGATGCTAAAATATAATAATTTCGAAAATAAATATCGTGATAAATAGAATTTCCGCCAAAATTAGGATAGAATAAAGTATTCTTGTTTTTCTTGTTTTTTCCGCTCTATCTCGCTGTATAAATATCACTATAGAGTTTGGTGGATGTGTTCTACCGAATCTTAATCCGAATAAGTAATGGTAACTGATAAACACTAGAGTTTTTTCTTTTTCATGATGTTAGCCCGACGTGGGCAAAGGGTCACTCGCAAAGAGGCCTCAAAAATATAGCTTCCCTCACCAGCTGTCTGCAAAGCAGATAGGATCCAGCTTTGGGACAGGATTTAGGGTTTACAGCTAAGCCTACTATATTCAGAACCTCAATATAAGCAAAAGACTCATTGCATTCACGTCGGATTGAATACATCAAAGAAAAAGGGGTAACTATTGTATTTTTCGCCAAAAACCAAAACTTAAACTTCAACTGGCAAAATTGAGCGTCCACTTTTCAAGGCACATAACATGTTCATTTCATGATGGGATTGAACTCAGAATGGTCCCTTGAGGATTTTATGATAAACACAGACCATGCATGGAACAAGGAACTCTTCTGGGAAAATTAAATTTACTATAGTCCGAATAAGTAGTGGTAAATGGCAAACATTATAGTTTTTTCTTTTTCATGATGTTAGCCCAACGTGGGCAACGGGTCACTCGCAAAGAGGCTACCATCATGAAAAAGAAAAAACTATAGTGTTTGTCATTTACCATTACTTATTCGCAGGGCCGCCGAGAGCTGCCTCGGGCCACGGGGAAGGATAGGTATATGAGCACCACTGTTTACTCAGTATTTTATTATGAATGTTTTTTGTATACATAACAAGCAAACTGATTATATGTCCAAGTCACTATTCAAAACATACAGTATGAATAAACAACTCGGAGGAAAATGACCATTTTATTTTTCGAATCAATTATATTAATTCTATCATCATACAATTTACAAATGCAGTTCCAAGATTTTCATAATTACGTAGAAGTGTACTTTCTTTGCCTTCTCTCTGCAAAGTGGTAAATAATTCTGATGAAATTTAAAGTACGGACTAATTGGCTTTCAATTACAATGGTTCACAGATCTGTCAGTCGGTCTTGGGCATTGGTGGACCGCAGATAATATTTTATCTGTTTCAGTTTGACTATGATAAATCTCTATAAAATGTATGTTAATTAATTATATTTATTCTTTGTTATTTAATCAATTGCTTTATTAATATTTTTAGATTTTATCCCCTCTTTCCCCTAGATGTCCGGGCCCCGGGGATTTATCCCGGCTTCCCCGCCCTCTCGGCGGCCCTGCTTATTCGGACTATAGTGGTATTAGAAAATCTAGAAGAGGAAGAGCCATTGTTGTCCCAAGGCGATATGATGACTAAGCTGATTGATGCAGGATTGTTTGTATATATTAAGTTAAGGTGTATAAGTGTATATATCTATAATTATATATCCATCTCACAATTGTAAGGTTAGTGAAAAATTCACTTAATTTAGAACTAGCATTTTTGGGCTCTTGTGGCATCATTTTTTGGGGGGGCACTGGCGCATCCTTTCTACTTGTTTGTTGAATGCAGCACTGTAATATTATTTTGCAGGTTTATGATGACTTTATTAAAATGTTATACCTAAGTAAAATCATTTGTGTTTATATTCAATTCGATTAACCTGATGAATCTGATGATGTCTGAATTAAACTGATGAGATATGAGATACTTTATGAAGGTGATATTTTTTCTGATGTAATTAATCCTAATTTGTAGTATAAACAATTCATATAAATGCCTTATGTTTACTATATCTATATTATTATTATAACTTGCGTCATTGAGTATATATATATTTTGTGTACCATAACTATATTATTGTTATTTATATTAACAGGAATGTTGTTCAATTAAGTTCATTAAAGCCTAAGAAAAGGAGAGCGTTTCATTTCAATTTAATCAATTAATTTCAAGATCAGAGGATATGGACAAGTTTCTGAAGCCGGAAAGGTTTGATGCCTAGCCCTCTTCCTCAAGTTCGTCTCGTCTCTGGAGTCACTGGTTCAAGACATTTCAGAACTTTCTGGCCGCGTTACCTTCTGATCTTCAGACTCAAAAGCTAAGTTTGCTTGTAAACCATGTATCTCCTTTAGTCTATGAGTACATAGTTGATTGTACTACCTATGAAGATGCTATAAAGTTGCTCGATGAACTTTATATAAAACCGAAAAATGAAACGTTTGCTCGTCACCTATTAGCCACCCGTCGTCAGGAGATGGGAGAAAGTTTGGACCATTACATGAATGCATTAAAGCATCTGAGTAAAGACTGTAACTTTCAATCGGTCTCTGCAGATCAATACAGAGATGAATATATAAGAGATGCTTTTATAAACGGTTTGAATACTCCTTTCCTTAGGCAACGATTGCTTCAAAACAAATCTCTCAGTTTACAGATCGCTTTTGATCAAGCTCGCAGCCTTGAGTTGGCTCAGATTCAGTCTGATACTTATTTACGTTCTAATGCTCCTCTAAATTCAGTTAGTTGTGAAACTGAAACAATTACAATAGAAAAACATGAGGCTAAACAAGGTGCTAATGAAACTCTGCGAGGAGTCTTCTACTGCTGCAGCAAGGTCTCGTAGATGTTTCTTTTGTGAGAGTAATGTGCATCCGCGAGCTAAATGTCCTGCAAGAGATAGTTTATGTCATAAATGTGGTATTAAAGGCCATTTTGCCAGAGTTTGTTGCTCTAATTCAAAAGCTTCTGCTTCTGTTAGTACTTTAGCTTCTCTATCAGGCTCTATTTCTCATTCTTTGAAAGATGCAATTCTTACTATTTTAGCTAATGGTTTGTCTTTGAAGGCGCTAGGATACAGGTAGTGCCAAAAATTTTATTGATATAAATATTGTAAAAGAAAACAAATGGAAGGTATATCCTTGCAAAAGTCAAGTGTCAATGGCTAATACTTCTCATGTAACTAAAGTTGATGAGTTTTGTTGTATAGATTTGACATTCAAGGATCGTACCTATAAAAATGTTAAGTTATCACTTCTGCCTAATCTATGTACTAATGTTATTCTTGGCCATGATTTTTTGTCTAGACATGAATCAGTTGATATACCTTTTGAGGGAAGAGAACCTTCCTTAACTGTGTGTAACCTTGCACCAGCCGAGGTGGAACCTCCGTCTTTATTTAATAATTTAAGTCCTGAATGCAAACCCATTGCTATTAAGTCACGCCGATATTGTCAGGCAGATATGAGTTTTATTTCGTCCGAAGTAGATCGCCTTCTTAAGGAAGTCATTATCGAACCCAGTTGAAGTCCTTGGCAATGAATCTCATAAAAAACGCCTAGTTATCGATTATTTTCAAACAGCAAATAGATACACACAGTTGGACGCTTATCCTCTGCCTAATATAAATGAAATGGTGGACGAAATTGCACAGTATATAGTATCTTTGGTACAATAGATCTTAAGAGCGCCTATCATTTGATCCCTATCAAGGAGGAGGATAAGCCATACACTGCTTTCGAAGTGTGATAGCGTGGGGTAGACACCCCAGTTAGGTTACTTAGGTTCTAGCAAACAATCAAAAGCACTTACCAGTGCGTTGAATTAGATATTCCTTTGGGAGCCTACCATTAGATTCCTGTGTCCCACAAACAGCCTACTTAACTCTCTCTTACATTACCAATTTAGAAGCTATAGACATTACCCCTAACTATACTTAAGTACGGACAACTTCCTACCCCATTTGTCACCTTAGAAACACCACCTAATTACACTCAGCACCAACGATTAGGTCAGATAGGAAAAAACATCTCTAGGCTAGCCCAAAACAATACGAACAGCCGCGTTGGTTCGTTTATGCCTTGCTCTTGCCATTTAGCTTAGATTTAGTGATATTTCCCCTTTAGTGACTTTTCGACTATATACATATATATACACACCCGTCACCTCACTCCTCCCCTACAAGTTTAGTCTGTCAAGGGGATGAGGGACCCTAGACGACCTGCGGAGCGGGGTTGATGTAGTAGGATTAGGTGCAACCTGTATAGGCGGGCGAGTTGAACCATTTTCCGGAGGATCAGTTCTCTCTTCCGGAAGACTCTGGTCCTTCTGCAATTCACGTTCCCATATCTGGTCCTGATGGCGTTTAATAGAACGACCATCTTCTAGTTGGCACTTGAAGGAAACAGGGCCCGTTCTCTCCTGCACAGTTGCAGGAACCCATTTTGGTCCAGCCCCATAGTTGCGAATCATAACTGGATCATTAGGTTGCGCTTCTATAACTCTCCCTCTTTTAGTGTCGTGGTACGACTTCTGTTTTTCCTGATGGCGTAAAACTCGTTGTTGTAACGTTTCGTTTGGACGTGTTATTTTATTTATTTGTTGGGTTCAAAATCCCAGCTGAGCCGTGAACGGCCAGGTTCTAAAGGGCCAGTTCTACCTACAGCCCAAGTTAAGCTAAAATTAAAACTTACAGACTTGAGATCCTATTAGGTCCTACCTCAGGGTTGCTGACTCGATGTGGGCCTACCTTAGGCCTCAGTTGTATGAATTTAAGATAAAAACAAAAGGGGTACTATTTATGGTCTTCTTTCTCAACCTTGCAACAACAACGCAACCTGGACTATTGCACGATGCAACAATCTTGTATCTAAACAACCAAACTGAATTGCAAGAGAGCTCTCTATCAGACCACACCCTGCACGTACGACATTCCACAAACGAGTAGAAAGGACGCGCAGCGCCCCAAAATGATGCCACCTGAGAGCTCAAACAATGCTAGCTCTAAATTAAGTGAATTTTTCACTAACCTTACAATTATGAGATGGATATATATACACCTTAACTTAATATATACAAGCAATGCTGCCTCAATCAGCTTAGTCATCATACCGCCTTGGGACAACAATGGTTCTTCCTCTTCTAGATTTTCTAATAGGACGTAACAAATCGAAAACTGAACGAATTCCCCGGCCAATCATAAGTTTAGAGGGAGATACCCCCGTCGTGGTGTGAGGTGTTATTCGATATTTAAACAAAAATTTATCCAACACCATTTGCATTTCCTCCCCGCGAGACCGTTAGTAGATGGGTGGAAAACACTAGACCGGACATGTCTAATGCCATTTAGGTGGACGAAGGAACGAAATTCCTCACTGGTAAAACAAGTACCATTGTCGGAAACCAGGACTACGGGTAAACCCCTTCGAGCGAAAGCCGAACGGAGTAAGCGAATAGTAACACCCGAAGTCGTGGAAGTGGTTGGAAAAATTTCCACCCACTTAGAGTAGGCGTCCACAAGACTAGGAAATAAATATTATTTATAGGACCTGCATAGTCAACATGGATCCTATGCCACGGTATAGTAGGCCATTCCCAAGGATGAAGTGGACTTTTCCTTGGGAGATCTCTGTTCTCTAGGCAGCTTTGACAGGAACGAACCAATGATTCGAGTTCTCCATCTAAACCAGGCCACCAGAAATAAGTTCTCGCCAGCTCTTTCATTTTTGTTGCACCCATGTGTTCAGCGTGAAGTTCCTTCACTAAATTCGACCTGCCTTCATTTGGAATTATCACTCTGTGGCCCCATAAGAGACAGCCATTTTGAATGGAGAGGCCAGACTGACGTTGATAAAAAGGCTGTAAATCACTCTCAACCTTAGTAGGCCAACCAATTGAGCAGAAATGGATGACCCTAGACAGAATAGGGTCTGATTTTGTCCACTGCTCTATTTGTACCGCAGATACTGGAGTGGATTCCAAAAACTCCACCAAGTGAACCCATTCTGTAGGTATATTTACACAATCATTTGGATTTTCTAAGGGCAACCTACTTAGCGCATCAGCCGTACCTAGAAGTCTACCTGACCGATGTACTAAGTCAAATTTATAGGCTTGTAGAATCAGTGCCCATCGTTGCATCCTACCTGAGGCCATAACTGGAATATTTTTATTAGGTGAAAATAAACCTAAAAGAGGCTTATGGTCAGTAATTAGTTTAAATTCATGACCCCATAGATAGAAATGAATTTTTTTTACTGCAAATACTAAGGCTACTGTTTCACGTTCTACTTGTGCATATCGTCTTTCAGTCTCAGTTAGTGTTCTAGAAGCAAAACAGATAGGCCTATCTACACCATCAATGTGGTGAGATAACACTGCCCCAATTCCATAAGAACTGCTGTCTGCTGAAACTACGAGAGGAAGTTTAGGATCATAATGCACTAGGAGTGTGGACTTTAGTAGTACGTCCTTGGAAGCCTCAAATGCTTCCTTTTGAGTTTTCTCCCATCTCCACTGTTCCCCAGATCGTAATAGCTTATTTAGGGGTTCAAGGAAAGTCGAGGCATTAGGCAAAAATTTCCTATAAAAGTTTAGGAGACCTAAATAAGCTTGTAACTGTGTGATGTTTTGTGGAGGTGGTGCATTTTTTATTGCTTCTAGTTTATCCACCGTTGGATGAATGCCTGAGGCATCTATGCGGAACCTAAATATGAAACCTCGTTAGTGACCCATGAACACTTTTCTCTCTTTAGCTAAAGTCCGGCATCCCGGAGTCTTTTTAGAACCGTGGTTAATCTAGTTAGGTGTTCTTTTTTAGATGAACCTGAAATGAGGACATCATCTAGAAAGCAAAGTACCCCTGGAATGTGACCTAGAACTTGGTCCATTGTCCTCTGAAAAATACCCGGAGCCGATGCTATTCCATAGCATAGCCTATTGTACTTATATTGGCCTCGGTGCGTATTTATGATAGTTAATTCTTTAGAGTTTTCATCTAAACTTAGTTGAGCATAGGCTTGGGACATATCGAGTTTTGTGAAATATTTACCCCCAGCAAGAGAGCTAAATAATTCATCAGGCTTGGGTATAGGATAGCAATCTAGAAGGACGGCTCTATTTGCTGTTAAACGATAATCCCCACATAACCGCAGTGACTTGTCCGGTTTTAGTACAGGAACTACTGGGGCAGCCCACTTAGCGTGTGTGACTGGTTCAATAATTTTATCTTTTAGCAGCCTGTCAATTTCTAAATCTACCTTCTCCCGCAGTGCATGCGCAATTGAACGAGCCTTACAAAATTTCGGAGTTACATTAGGATCTACTTCTATGCAGACCTGATGGCCTTTTAGGTTGCCTACTTCAGGCCCAAAAACAGAAGAAAACTCCCTTAACAATGAGTCTATGTCAGATGGATATGAGAGTGTATGCACATCTGCCTGACCCCTTGGCAAGATTTTGTCAATCGGCATTTTCAAAGCATCAATCCAATCACGGCCTAGTAGAGTAGGCCCTTGCTCATCCACCACTAAAGGGTTAAGGGATGAGACAAAGTTTTCTGGTTGAGTGTAACTGTGACGGATGCTTCTCCACAAATAGGTATTTGTATGTCCCCATATTTCTTTAAAATAGTTTTAGATGCATGTAGTTTAGGTGTGTTTTTAAAATTTTTATCAAAAACTGTTTTGGACATGACAGTTCGGGCAGCACCTGTATCTAGTTCTAGAGGAACTGTAATTCCATTTAGGCCTACCTCTACAATATATGGGCCTGTATTATTCCCACTTTGTTGCTCATAAAATAGGTACTCCACTCCAATGTTCGAAGTATTTCCCCTTTGAGGATTTACACTAGAAATGTTAAAATTAGAATTTTCACCCTTCGTTTTCTTTGAAAAACACACTTAGCTATGTGGCCTATTTTACTACAGTTTCGGCAAACTGCTTCTTTAAAAGGGCCGTCCTTCTTCCAATGGTGTTTTCCACACCCCGTACATGGCTTGGAAGGCTTAGTAGAATTAGTAGGCTTAGTCGTATTCGCCTCATACCTTTTATTGCCTGTCTAGTAGGCTCATTAGGTCTGCCAGGCCTAGAAGATTTAAAGCTATTTACGTGTTGGGCTTTACTACTGTGATTTCCAAAAGCTCTAACATCTTAGCAGCTGCTTCTCTAGCCGTAGTATTTCTACAGCCTGACTAAAAGTTAGGTCCTGTATGGCTAATAGGGCTCTCTGGGTAGACTCCTCTTTGAGACCCATTACAAACCTATCTCTTAGCATTTCATCTAATTTGTCCCCAAATTTACATGTACGGCTATGGCTTTTTATTCCTGCAACAAACTCTGCAATGCTTTCATTTCCCGTCTGATGCCTTGAATAAAATTTGAAACGTTCATAGATGAGAACTACTCGGGGTTTGTAGTGATCGGTTAGGGCCTGTACCAATTCATTATTATAGGTGCAGGTTTCTGGCGCTTTAGGAGAAACTAGGTCCAAAACTAAACCAAACGTTTTAGGGCCTATTATAGTTAAAAAGGTAGGTACTTTCTTAGCATCAGGAATGGAATTTGCCTCGAAAAACAACCTCACCCTAGTGGCATAAGCTTCGAAGTCCTCCTCAGAGTCTTCGTAGGGGCTTATATGGCCAATCACCGACATGCTAGAGCAAAACCGAATTAGGCCAAATCACGTGAAGTAGGTTAGATTTGGTTTAAATTTGATCTAGTTACTCCCCAGTTAGGGCTGAATAGTGAATTGTATTAGAGTTAGGGCTGAGTAGGAATTAGTTTTAGAGTTAGGGCTGAGTAGGAATTAGTTTTAGAGTTAGGGCTGAGTAGGAATTAGTTTTAGAGTTAGGGCTGAGTAGGAATTAGTTTTAGAGTTAGGCCTGAGTAGGAATTAGTTTTAGAGTTAGGCCTGAGTAGGAATTAGTTTTAGAGTTAGGGCTGAGTAGGAATTAGTTTTAGAGTTAGGGCTGAGTAGGAATTAGTTTTAGAGTTAGGACTGAGTAGGAATTAGTTTTAGAGTTAGGGCTGAGTAGGAATTAGTTTTAGAGTTAGGCCGGCGGGACCTACGCTATAGTACGGTAGTGTGAAAAATGCTCTGTATGAATTGGTCCACAATTAACCCACCCCTTATTTCTCCAGTCTAACAATAGAGTAGATCAAGTCTAGCCTAGAGGGGTCAGCCTAGAGATTCCTGAAATGGTCCAGAGCGGGCAGATAAATTGAGGTCCACAGTAGGATTCCTCACCAAACTAGGTTAGGGCAATCTACCTTTACCTTTGTTAAGCTATGAGTTGATGCTGGGTCTTAGGCCACAATGTAGGCCTAAGTTGTCTGACCCAGCTTAATTTAATGAATCTACGTAAAACTGGGTTAAAAACACAGTTAGTCACTTACTGCTAGTTATTAGAGAGCCCCTTTTCCCGTCTTGTTTAATTGTTAAGAGCGTACTTGCTGGTGGGGATCTTTCTTCGTTGTCTGTTCTTGTCCCTTCTCCAGTTCCGTCTTCTCGCCCCGTTCCTCGTTTTTGTTCTCCTTTGTTCTCCTTTTCGCGGGGCTTTTTCCACCAGCGTCGTGTTAGTTTTTTCCTTGGTTGGTTGATCGGTAATGTATATCTATTACCGAGCACGCTCTTGTCACACAGTATATAAATACTAGTGTGGAGAATAACTCTGGTGAGCAACCAATTGGTTTCATCCACCCAGTTATTGACATAAAAGGAATTTAATAATTGTTAGATTAACTACCTACCTACTCAGTGAACCATTTTCGTTACCTCCCAACTACCCACTCATCAGTTTTCCATATACTGGGGGCCCCGGAGATAAAAATTTTGGTGTCATTGTCACCATTTTTATGTCTGAGTGTAGACTAGCTAACTATTTGACTGTAAATGCCTGTTAATCTGATTAACAGTGCCTATCCTCACCTTCTCATGGAGAAGGTGTAGCATTTAATTAGAAGAGAAAATATACATCCATAGGATGAAACTGTCTATGGTCTTTACCATAAGAAAAGAAAAAGTGAAAGTTAGAAGATAAAATTACAATTCCCCAGCATCTATTTTTTGTTGCAAAAATAGTCGCGCCTTTAATGCTGTTTGTCGCTGAGGTCTTGTGTCTGTCAATGTTGTAGTAGGATGCGTTACCACTCCTACTGTCAAAGGAATAGTTACTGGAAGTTCAGTGTCTCCAGTTGTTACTGTCAGTGGAGAAAGTTCTCCAAAGTCCATTGTTTTGGGTCCAGACTCTAAAGGGTACAAAAGAGAAATGTCTCTTGTTGTGTCACCCGTTGAAGTCCTTAATTTGACCACTCTTGTTACCCCGTCTGCCCCTGGTCTGAGTTCTGAAACTCTAGCCAGAGGCCAGTATTGTCTTGGAGTACTGTCATGTATGAGAACAAGGTCCCCTACCTTAATTGTGTCAGACCAATCCTTCTTAGTCATTTGTTTATGTCTCTCCCTTAGACCCATCAAGTACTCAGTTTTCCACTGTTTAATGAAATGAGCTTTAACTCTAGTTAAATGTTGTAACTTAGTCTGGAGCTCATCATGTCGTTGAGTCCAGTTTGGGTCTTCTGAAGAGTCTATATTGTAGTCCGGCAGGAGACTAACTTGTTCTCCCCGAATCAAATGATTTGGAGTTAATGGTTCCGGGTCATTAATGTTGTCACTCACATAAGTGAATGGTCTATTGTTGATGATGTTCTCAATCTCAGCCAGGAGAGTGAGCAACTCAAATAAGTGTATCTGTTTTTTACCAATTGCTTTCTTCAAGCAATTCTTTACTGTTTGTATATTCCTCTCCCAGATAGAACCATACCAAGGAGAGGCAACCGGAATATACTTCCACTTTATGTTTGAATTTTGTATATATAATTGTGTGAGTTCATCGCTTAACAAGTCGTGGATGACTTGCTCACCAGCCTTGAAATATGTAGCATTGTCAGTCCAAACTGTCTTTGGTACTGAATGTCGTGCACAGAATCTCTTAAAGACAGCAACAAAAGATTCTGCTGTAAGGTCCTCCACAACATCCAGATAAACAGCTCGTGAGGCAGCACATGTAAACAGTACAATGTACATTTTTTGTTCAGTGTCACCCACCCCTACAGTCAATGCTCCTGTATAGTCAATGCCTACAGTCTCAAAGGGTCTGTTGAGAGTAACTCTCTCCTCTGGCAAAGCAGGAGGATTTGGTTTTCCTATAGGGCCTAGCATGAATAAGCCTACATGTGACACACATCACTCAAGGATCGACCTGTTTTAACAGGTGATACCTTCCCTTGGGTATCCAAAAGTTTTTTAATCAGTATTAGAGTGTCTGTGGTAACCCCACTGATATGATATACATCATTGTGTGTTTTTTCTGATGATTAATGTTGTCAAATAGCTAAATCTAGGTAAAAGGATTGGATGTTTGCTTTTGTATGGACAGTTTTGATTTGTCTAATCTCCCTTTACACCTTAGAAGGCCTTCCTCATCTCTGAACAAGTTTAGATCCACAACTACTATGGTACAGGTTCTTTTGTTTGTTTCCCATTAGTCAAGAATTCTAACTCTTTATTGTACTCTTTTTGTTGTGCATGGCCTATCCAGTACTTGGTTGCAACTTCTGATAATTATGATTGTTTTTTTTAGCTGTTTGTTTAATTGTAGTTAAACAGTTGTGAGCAAACCTCAAACAGTAGGCTGTGACCCTGACAAGTTTACTGAAATCAGAATAACGTTCATAATTAGTGATTGGTTCAACCTTTTCATTTGAAAAGATTAAATTTAAATGTCAAGTTACTGTTCCACAGGCCATTGGTCTGTATTCAGAGCCACTAGGTCCCATGAAACCAAGTTTTGTTTGACTTCAACAACTTGTAGGATAAACCTCTGGTCAAAGTCTGCTGGATTTTGTTTAGTTGGAACATAGTGAAAGTTTACTTAGGCTTTCATTAGCTTCAGCTATTTCTTTAGCCTATTTCTTACAAAGATATTCTTACTATTAATGCTATCATTCCGTATCCAGGCAAGACAATCTGACTGTCAAGCCAGATGGGATATCAGTTATGTTCACATCATGGTAAGCATCTTAAGCAATGAAATGGTTTTAATGGCTAATGCAGCAGCCAATAGTTCCATTGAGGTAGGGTTCGGGTAGGTTTGAGAGGTGCAACTTTCCCTTTTGCATAAATTAGATGACTTTCTGTAGACTTACAAGATACGCACAGCACCCATAAGCTTGTGTGCTTGCATCAGCAACACATGAAGTCTCTGGGCTTATCCCTAAACCCACAGCACTTTGAATTTTAATGTTCGCACTTTTGTTAAATCAGCAGCTAACTTCTTCCAAGATTTTTGATTTCTTTGTTTATTGGATCATCCCACCCAACATTTGTCCTCCAAATTTCTGGAGGAGAATCTTTGATTTATTGTTGAAGGTAGGAATAGACCATGGGAATCAAAAATTTTGGAAGCCTCTGATAATATTGTCTTTTAGTATTTGCTTCCTCATCAAGTTTAAACTTTACAGATTGAATCATGACTGTAGAAGTTGCATCCAATACCAGTTCATACCTAAAGTTTTAACTCTGTCTGATGGCTCAGTAAGACCATTATTATCCTTTAAATCTTTTTGTTTAATCCTCATCATTTGAAATCCACTCTCTAAGTTCAAAGTTACCTTGTTTCATAATGTTTTGAGAGTGTTCATAGACTTCAGATAATTCAGATTTTGTTGTTGTTGAGCCTATTAGATTGTCTACGTAAAAATGTTCCTTAAGGAAGTTCAATGTTAAAGAGTTTATTAAACTGGTTCAAATGATGTCCAATTGTCAATGCTAATAGGCTAGGTGAGCAATTGGCTCCAAACAACACAACATTAAAATCTATAGGTTATGAACCCTTTATTCAAAATCAAATGATCTTGAACCATAAGACCTAAGTTGGTTCTTATCATATTCATTTTAGATTTATTCTCAAAAATGCCTTTTGAAATGTCACTTTGTACGGCATATTTTATCTAACCTGAACCTCAGTAAGAATCTTCACAAGGTCAGAAATGAGATTAGGACCCTCAATCAAGCAATCATTCAAATGTGTTTATCACTGTCTTTGAGGCTACAGTTATATACTACTCTGAGTTTTGTTGTTGGGGCATCTTGTCGATAAACCCCCCTGTGGGTTAAATAATGACAACCATCTTTTTTAAAAGGGTTATTTGTTACTTCTTCAATGAAGCCTTTCTGTAGCTGTTCTTTGAAGACATCATTATATATTTGAATATTATTATCTTGTTTGAGTTTTTTCATTACTTTATATAAATGTCCTTTAGCTACTTTGAGATTGTCTCTTAAAGTTGGACAATTTATTTTCCAAGGTAACTCAATAAAATAACTATTGTCTTTGCACTGAATGGTGTCTTCAAATCTTTCTACCATTAACTGATCTTCTGAAGTTTGATTTGTGTCATGTATACCAACAGATTCTAGCAACCATAAAGTTTGAATTGCCTCATACAAAGTTTCATTTGATAATGATGAATTAATGTTCTCAGTTGAGATAATATTATTCAGTGTTGCTATTCTTACAGGTGTTATGTAGGACTGAGTTGAGGCACATAGTATTTGTTAGTCATGAACTATTTTGGTTTAAGTCTAGGTTGTATTTGGATAGGTCACCCAAAGGGGCTATCCCTGATGGAGTCTGAATAGCTATACCATTACCTATCTTCACTATGCCCTTATGAATAAGATTAATATAATCTGCCCCCATTAACATTTCAATGTTAGCTACTGTGTTGTTAGTGATATGTCTATCAGCAATTTTGTAGTGTTTTCCCAAATGATTTATGGTTTGTTCTAGTTTGGGTATAACCAGTTTGTTTCGTCCTACTTTAGAAATAATAACTGCTTCAATTTTCTCTAATTTATTTTCTAAATGTAGTTCCAGGTCAATTGTCTTATAGCTATTTTTGTCCGAGTTATCCTTAACAAAGGATGCAATATTGAGGTTTTGTTCATTCGGGTTTGGTGTCAAACCCAATTTATTAACTACATTTTGCGAAACAAATGTTTGTTGAGAACAACAGTCTATAAGACATCTCACTGGAGTGGTGCTACCCTCACTATTCACTAAGTCCAAAGTAATAGTTGGTAAAAGAATCTCAGTGTTTCTTGTTACGTTGTTTGAGCAAACAGAATGTCCCATGAAAGTGGCATTTTCTTGATTACCTTTGTTTGGTGGAGGTCTTTTGAGTTTGAGTACTATTTTGGACACTTTGGTGAATCACACATTGATGAGACATGTCGTAACTTTTACAAAACTTACACTTGAATCTTAACCTAGATTTACAGTCTTTCTTATAATGTCCCTGGCCAGTACACTTTTTACATAGGTTCAACTGTTCACATCTTTAGCTCTTTGGTTAAAGTCTGAATATTTGTCACACCCAGTACTACTGTTCATACTTGCACAAATTTTGCAATGTAGTGTGTAAGTTGAGGCAGCAGTTACATTAAAGTTCTGTAATGTAGGTGTTCGTGTATTACAGTTGGTCACATTTGATTCTACAGTATCAAGTTTTGTCTGTTTGGCTGTAGCTAGTTGGTCTCTGGGAACAGTCTTTGGTTTATCCATAGTCTGGGTCTTATTTTGTGTTGGAATATTCTCAATTTGTAATTAGTTAGGATATTCAAAGTGTTTTCTGATATCTTCAAGATTAGGATAATTTTCTCCCGTCTTTAGAACTAAAATATCTTTAACCCTCAAAGGAAGGCACCTAAGAACTATGCCTTGTATAATCCAAGATGAAGCTTTAATATCTATCTCATTGCTAACCAGTTGTCCTATAATAGCTTCTAATTTTGTATAAAAATTTTCCATATCACTATGGTTATCTTTTATGGGTGCAAAATCAAAAATTTGTTGAGATAATTCATATACAATCTCATCTTTATTAATGTAATTACGTTTTAAGAGATCAATAGCTACTTCATATGAATTCCCTACGGCTGGTAAATAGGCTATCAGGTTATAGGCTGGGCCTTTAAGGAAACTAGTTAAGTAGCTAAACTTATCAACAGTTGAAATATAAGGTTTTTACCTATTAAACTCTCAAATTTGTCAATGAAAGATGGGAATTGTACCGTGTCCCCTTCAAATTTTGGTACTAACAAAATGGGTAACTGAGCCCTCAATTCTTGTGACTCAGGATTTAGCATGCCACTTAAATTTTGTTGAAGGTTAGCTCTACTTTGATTAAAATCAGAATTAGGTTTATTTGGTGTTAAGTCAGTCAAACGAGACCGTAGTCTCCTTATTTGCTGTTCAATTGAGATTACCGAACATCATTATCAGCGTAAAGGTCTATCAATTGTTCTTCAGCCATTTCGGATTCAACTAACTCTGAAATACTCTCATCAATGGCTATTATTTCCTTCTTTTTAGTTTCCAATTTAAGAATTACACACTCTAAATCTTCCTTACCTGGTTGTGTAATATTGTTAAAAGTGTTCACGGCCTTTGTAACAGCACCCAACTTTGCCCCCCTTTTCTTTTTTAACTTTTTCATTTCCGCACTGTCCATGTTTAAGTCAAAATTGTTTAACTGGGGATCGTAATGAAATAGAGGACAAGAAGAAATTACCAGAGAAGAGAGATCACAGACAAAACAGTCAAGTTTTAAATAAATTTGGTTTAATCCCCCCCCAAGTACTTATGTGTCACTCAGGTCTAAGCTTATAAGAGAATGAGACTCCTTAAATGTAAATGTTTCCTAGTTAGGCCCTAGGTTGTAGACCTAATTAGGCTTGATTAGGTTAGGCTTAGGCTAGACCATTTAGCCTAATTCTGCAATTTTTGTTAAGTAAGGTTAAGGTTTGTAAATTCCCCACACACGGACCACCAATGTGAAAAATGCTCTGTATGAATTGGTCCACAATTAACCCACCCCTTATTTCTCCAGTCTAACTATAGAGTAGATCAAGTCTAGCCTAGAGGGGTCAGCCTAGAGATTCCGGAAATGGTCCAGAGCGGGCAGATAAATTGAGGTCCACAGTAGGATTCCTCACCAAACTAGGTTAGGGCAATCTACCTTTACCTTTGTTAAGCTATGAGTTGATGCTGGGTCTTAGGCCACAATTTAGGCCTAAGTTGTCTGACCCAGCTTAATTTAATGAATCTACGTAAAACTGGGTTAAAAACACAATTAGTCACTTACTGCTAGTTATTAGAGAGTCCCTTTTCCCGTCTTGTTTAATTGTTAAGAGCGTACTTGCTGGTGGGGATCTTTCTTCGTTGTCTGTTCTTGTCCCTTCTCCAGTTCCGTCTTCTCGCCCCGTTCCTCGTTTTTGTTCTCCTTTGTTCTCCTTTTCGCGGGGCTTTTTCCACCAGTGTCGTGTTGGTTTTTTCCTCGGTTGGTTGATCGGTAATGTATATCTATTACCGAGCACGCTCTTGTCACACAGTATATAAATACTAGTGTGGAGAATAACTCTGGTGAGCAACCAATTGGTTTCATCCACCCAGTTATTGACATAAAAGGAATTTAATAATTGTTAGATTAACTATCTACCTACTCAGTGAACCATTTTCGTTACCTCCCAACTACCCACGTAGCTTACCCACACAAACAAACCAAATCGGACGACCCACTAGGCTACATCCAATTTTCCAAACAACCACTTGAACCCAATAAGCCAAATTAAACCAATGAGCCAAATTTAACCCAATGAACAAAATTCAATCAAATGAGCCAAATTTAATCCAATGAGCCAAATTTAATCCAATGAGCTAAATTAAATCCAATGAGCTTAATCGAATCGCATGAGCTTAATTGAATCCCATGAGCTTAATTGAATCCCATGAGCTTAATTGAATCCCATCCTCGTCGCCAAATGTGATAGCGTGGGGTAGACACCCCAGTTAGGTTACTTAGGTTCTAGCAAACAATCAAAAGCACTTACCGGTGCGTTGAATTAGATATTCCTTTGGGAGCCTACCATTAGATTCCTGTGTCCCACAAACAGCCTACCTAACTCTCTCTTACATTACCAATTTAGCATCTATAGACATTACCCCTAACTATACTTAAGTACGGACAACTTCCTACCCCATTTGTCACCTTAGAAACACCACCTAATTACACTCAGCACCAACGATTAGGTCAGATAGGAAAAAACATCTCTAGGCTAGCCCAAAACAATACGAACAGCCGCGTTGGTTCGTTTATGTCTTGCTCTTGCCATTTAGCTTAGATTTAGTGATATTTCCCCTTTAGTGACTTTTCGACTATATACATATATATACACACACGTCACCTCACGAAGCCTGTGGCCAGCTGTTTCATTTCAATAGAATCCTGTTTGGTATAACAAACGGCGTAGCCTGTTTTCAGAGAGTAATCGATGACATGATTCGCAAAGAGGGTTTAAAGGATACTTTCAGTTATGTGGACGATATCACTATATGTAGACACGATCAGAAGGAGCATGATGATAATTTGACAAAATTTTTAAATGTTGTAAAAAAGTATAATCTTCATATTAACGAAAATAAGAGTTCTACATCTAAGTCATCTATAGATTTACTAGGTTATAGAATAAGTAATGGTTCTTTAAAGGCTGATCCTGAGAGGTTAAAACCACTGCTCGAAATGCCTCCTCCTAATAATGCTAAAGACATGCGCCGAGTAATGGGTATGTTTGCCCACTATTCTAAATGAATCGGAAAATTTTCCGAGAAAGTACGACCTTTGGTTGAAAATAAAACACCCTCTCCCTCTTAACGTAATTAATGCTTTCGAAAATCTTAAAAGTGATATTGCTAATTCTGATGTTGTTGCCATTGATGATAATATTCCTTTTGTACTTTTGTAGTAGAGACTGATGCGTCTGATTACGCAATAGCTGCTCAACTTTGTCAAGCTGGACGTCCAGTCGCCTTTTTCGCCCGTACTCTGTCGCCCTCTGAAAGGAATCATTCCTCTATAGAAAAAGAAGCATACGCCATTGTTGAGGCTATCCGGAAATGGCGGCATTATCTGCTTGGTAAACACTTTAAACTAGTAACGGATCAAAAGTCAGTAGCATTTATGTTTGACATTAAACATAAAAGAAAAGTTAAGAACGAGAAAATCATGAGATGGAGACTTGAATTATCAAGTTTCAGTTATGACACTGTATATCGACCCGGAAGAGAAAATATAGCTCCAGATACGCTTTCTCGCGCATTTATAGCATCTATTAATAAACATCATTTAGAAGAGTTACACATTGCCTTGTGCCATCCCGGAGTAACTAGAATGTGGCACTTTGTTAGAAGCCGAAACCTCCCATATTCAATTGAAGATGTAAAAAACGTTATTTCAAAATGCACTGTATGCGCCCAGTGTAAACCGAAGTATTTAAATCAGTGATGCACAAACCCTGGCCCGCGGGCCAAATGTGTCCCCCACGGGTCTTTTCAGTGGCCCCACGGGTCTTTTCAATTCAATGAAAAAGTTAGAATATAAAAGTGACCCAATTTATGACTTAGATGGAAAGTAAGTAGGCTAATACATTTAGTTATTTTCTTCGCTTGGCCCTTACATCAAAAAAGTTTGTGCACCACTGATTTAAATAGTAATCAAGGTCAGTTAATGAAAGCTACACAACCTTCCGAAAGATTAAATATTGACTTTAAAGGTCCTTTGCCTTCCAATTCCGTAATCGTTATCTGCTAACGATAGTAGACGAATTTTTGAGGTTTCCTTTCGCGTTTTCATGTGCGGACACTTCTGCTGAAACTGTAGTTGATTGTCTTAGTCAACTTTCTGCTATCATTGGTGCACCCGCGTATGTGCACTCCGATAGAGGTTCTTCCTTTATGTCGTATACACTTAAACAGTTTTTGAACTCACGCGGAGTGGTCACTAGTAGAACGACCCCATATAATCCCCAGGGAAATGGTTTAGTTTAGAGATATAACGGAATTATATGGAAAGGAGTAAATTTAGCTTTGGCTTCGAGAAAACTCACTGTTGGGAAACGGTTTTGCCCAATGTATTATACAGCATACGATCTCTTTTATGTACTTCTACAAACTGCATCCCTCATGAGAGATTATTTAATTATCAACGTCGATCCACAAATGGCCATTCCATACCTACGTGGCTTACCGCCCCGGGTAAAGTATTATTGAAAAATTGTACACGTCAGTCTAAATATGAGCCTCCAGTTGAAGAAGTAGAACTCATTGAGGCTAGTCCCGAATATGCTCATGTTCGTCTCCCGGGAGGCCGAGAGACTACTGTCTCGCTTAAGCACCTCGTCCTGCTGGGGAATCTGAAACTCGAGAATACGAAAATACTAGCGAAAGTGATGGTGTGTTAAACAACCATCCCCCGTCACCTACCATCCTGCCCGCAAATCTATCACCCATCATTGCTCCCTCCAATCCCTCACCGGTCAACGCTCCTCAGACTTCAGTAGATGATGATCATCAAAATACAGAGTCCCCCATGACTGAGGTACGGCGATCAGGGCGTACTCGGTGTCCGCCTAGTTATTTTGAGAACTATATTGTTCAATCTAAGTAGGAGGGAAAATGTAATATTATTTTGCAGGTTTATGATGATTTTATTAAAATATTATACCTAAGTAAAATCATTTGTGCTTATATTCAATTCAAATAATGAATCTGATGATGTCTGAATTAAACTGATGAGATGTGAGATACTTTATTATATCAAGGTAATGATATTTTCTTTGATGTAATTAATCTTAATCTGTAGTATAAACAATTCATATAAATATTCTATGTTAATGTTTACTATATCTATATTATTATTATTATAACTTGTGTCATTGATTATATATTTTGTGTACCATAACTATATTATTGTTATTTATATTAACAGGAATGTTGTTAAATTAAGTTTATTAAAATTTAAAGCCTAAGAAAAGGAGAGCGTTTCATTTCAGGCACTTACAGTGCGTGGTCTTATAGAGAACTCTCTTGCAATTCAGTTTGGTTGTTTAGATACAAGATTGTTGCATCGTGCAATGGTGCAGGGTGTGTTGTTGTTGCAAGGTTTAGAAAGAAGACCATCAATAGTGCCCCTTTTGTTTTATCTTAATTTTATGCAACTGAGGCCTAAGGTAGGCCCACATCGAGAGTCAGCAACCCTGAGGTAGGACCTAATAGGACCTCCAAGTCCGTAAGTTTTTAGTCTAGCTTAACTTGGGCTGTAGGTTAAACTGGCCCTTCAGAGCTTGGCCGTTCACGGCTAAGGCTGGGATTCTGAACCCAATAAAATAAAAAATAACATGGTCCTTCGAAACTGGATTCTAGCCCAAGACTGAGTCAGTGACTATTTTCCGGCAAAGTTCTGATTCTGCAAATTGTAGCCCAAGTTAGGCCTAGACGGGTTGAACATAATTGAGTTAAGGTCCCAGGGTAGAAAGTTTGGTCGCCCAATTGCGAAACTTGGCCACTCGTCTGTCGTTGTTTTGGGCCTACATTTTTACCGGTTTGGTTAATTTTGGCTCATTATTCGTAGGCGAAGGTTGCAGACTTCAGTGCGCCAGTTACTTGGATGGAAAATTTGGTATTCCATACTGGAGGTTGGTCAGTACCCCAACCAAGCAATTCAGTTTATTTGAAAAAAGCAAAATTTGGGTTTGATCAGTTTGGTTAAGTATTTTTGCCAATTCAGCTTATTTGGCATTGAGCCCAATTGTTGTTTGCATTGAAGATGAGTGCAGCTGAATTGAACAAGTTTAAAAAAAAGGAGAAGCACCTACAAAGCTCTAATTACAAAGATCATTGCCACTATAGATTCTGCCATAGAGCAAGAGGATTTAAGCTTAGTGACTGCGCAGCTTTCCATATCAGAAACTAAAAAGATTGCTCTAAGCGAAATAAATGTTAAAATTGAGGCTCTTATAGAAGAGGATGAAATAGAAAATAACATAATTTACTTTGAAGATATTATTGATGATATAATTAAAGTATGCCACAGAGCAAAAGAGTTTAGCAGCTCAGTACAGTTAGAGACCAGGTCTAATAATGAAACACAACACTCAACAAATGATGTTTGTGAAGTTAAGGTTAACAGATCTGCAGTTCAATTACCGAGGCTTGTACTCAAAACATTTTCTGGGAGTAGTCAGGAGTGGCAAGGATGGGCAGACAGTTTTCAATCAGCAGTTCATTCTAGTCAAGTGTTAAGTGCGGTGGAGAAGTTTAATTATTTGCAGCCCCTCTTGGAAGGGGAGGCAGCAAAGACAATAGCAGGATTAGCATTAACAGAGGCTAATTATAATGTGGCTTGGGATATATATCAAAGAAACGGTTTGGTAAGCCATAGATCTTAATTAAAAGTCACCTCCGTGAACTTTTAGCTATACCTCCTGTTAATAAGCCCAATAGTGTCCAGGAGTTTGAAGTTGAATTTGAAGTTAGAATTAGGTCCCTGGACAACATGGGTGTAGGAATGGAAAGGTATGGTATAATGTTGGTCACTATACTGGAGTCTAAATTGCCTAGCTCAATTTTGCTTGAATTAAGTAGAGGACACTCTACATAACATGTGTACATCCCCCTTCAGCAGATGTTGAGTCTTTTAGGCACAGAATTAGCAAGACGAAAGGGAATTGAGTTTTCACAGTGGGATGTTAAACAAGGGGACAAAGGCAGGCACAGCACCAAAGTTTCTACAAAAAGGAATAGCCTAGGTACAGTGTCAGCTCTAAATACATCCTCTGAGAATAAATTAAAGGGAATCAAGGAATGCATATTTTGCGAAGGCAACCACAAGTCATATAAATGTGAGGTGGCTGAGACTTTACCTGTTGAGGAGAGAAAGAACAGGGTAACTAAGTCCACAGCATGTTTTAAATGTTTTTTGAAAGGTCACAGAGCAAGGTTTTGTAAGTTTAAAATTTTGTTCAAAAAATGCCATGGCCGGCATCAGCCATTATTGTGTGAAAACACTCCTAGTAGGCCTACTCAAGAGGTAGAGACATCAGTGGCACATGCCACTGCTATGAAAGGGAGTAAAAGTAAAGGGGATTATTGCAAACATCTGCAGCATTATTAGTTGGGAATGATGGAGAAGCTATTGTAAGAGTGTTGTTTGATAGTGGTAGCCAGTGTAGCTTTATTAAGACCAGAATTTCCAGAAAATTGAAGTTTAAAGAACTTAAGAGGGAAAATTTAAGAATTTCTGGATTTGGGGGTTCTGTTGAAAACCGAACCAAAGTTAAGAAGGTAGAATTCTGGTTAAGGGTTGTTACCACAAAGTCCCACTATCAAGGTCCAAGCTGTAGAGATTGAGAACTTTGTGCTCCAGTCACTACTTGTTTAGATATGGCATGTGTCCAAGAATTGCAAGTTAAAAGAATTAATTTGGGCAATAATAAGTTTGAAGGAACAGAAGATATTAGTCTTTTGATTGGAGTTGACTATTACTGGGACTTCATCACTGGTAATATTGTCCGCACATCTTGAGGTCCGGTAGCTATTGGAAGTAAGCTAGGCTGGATGCTACATGGTAGCTATTGCAATGAAATGGAGGTTAAAGCTCTTTTTGTTAAGATTGAGGAGAACAGCTATGGTTTGGAAAGGCATTTGAAAGCCTTTTGGGAACTTGAATCCATTGGCATAAAGGAGAAGCAGGCGAGTACAGTGAACAGTGATGTTTTAGAGCAATTTGAAAAAGGGATTGGGTTTAGAGATAGTTGCTATGAAGTTGGCCTCCCTTGGAAGGATTCTTGCAAACCCAGTTCAAACCTTTAGCTAGCTAATAGGAGGTTGGAGACTTCATTGTACAGGCTAAGAAAAAATGAGTTGTTAATTGAATACAATGAGGCCATCCTAAGCTATGTAAGGGAGGGCTATGCTGAAAGGGTGCAAGGTGAGCTGGTGAGCCAGGAGGCACATTATCTGCCACACCATGCAGTGGTACGGCGAGACAAAACTACCACCAAACTGAGGGTAGTTTTTAATGGCTCAGCCAAGGACAAAGGTGGTGTGTTCTTGAATGAATGTTTGGATGCTGGGCTAAATTTAAATGAAGATTTACTTTCCTTGTTACTGAGATTCAGGTTTGGTAGAGTAGCATTGACTGCAGATGTGAAGCAAGCCTTTTTGCGGATAAAGTTAAAACAGAGGACCAGAAGACAGAGATGCAGTAAGGTATCTGTGGGTGGATATGAAAGACTTGTTGGAAAATGAACCTAAGGTTCAAGCATATAGAATGAAGTCAGTGTTGTTTGGCCTCAGCTCTAGTCCATGTCTGTTGGCAGCTACTATGCAGTACCAGTTTAAGAAATATTCTGAAGTCTATCCTAACACTATTGAAAACATAAGGACAAATTTTTATGTTGATGATTTGCTGTGTTCCGTTGATAATACAGAAATGGCTAAACAGATATTCATGGAGGCTAGAGCTATAATGAGGGAGGCTGGCATGGAGCTTAGAAAATGGCAGACCAATCATTCTCAATTACAAGAGTTTATGATTATGAGTCAGTTCTGTGTAGGACCTGATGCAGCAGAAAGTATTGAGGATTCTGGTTTTAAGGAGTTGTGGGCAATTGACACAAAGGTGCTAGGCATTGTTTGGCAGCAGGGAGACGATTTGTTTACCTTTAATGGGGAATCTTTAGTAGAGCTGGCTGAGAATGAGACAAGGTGTACAAAACGTACAGATCTTAGTTTGGCTTCGAAGGTCTTTGATCCTCTTGCATTCCTGACTCCATTTGTGATAAAGTAAAAAATTTGGTTTCAGAGCCTCTGGGAAATTGGACTTGGTTGGGACCAAGAGTTATCTGATCATATGGTGGTAAGGTGGAAATATTGGTTCAAAGAATTGGCACATCTTGGTTGAAATCCCAAGATGGTACTTTGGAGAGTTGAACAATAATCCAGACAATTTGGAGCTGCACATCTTTTGTGATGCAAGTGAGGAAGTAAGTTGCAGGTTGGTTGCTGCAAAGAGCAGAGTAGCACCTTTGAAAAGGCTTTCTATTCCAAGGTTGGAATTGATGGGTGCAGTTATTGCTAGTCGGCTTGCAGTTACAGTGCAAAGTCTTTGGCCCTTTATGAAATTCCAAGCTATTATTGGACAGACTCCACTATAGTTTGGCACTGGTTAAGAAGCCAGGCAAGGAAATGGAAACCATTTGTTGCCAATAGGGTGGAGGAAATTCAAGCACACACAGATCCCAAGCAATGGAAGCATTGTCCAGGCACCCAAAACCCAGCTGATTTACCAACACGAGGAATTTCAGTGAAAGATCTTGCACAGTCAAGTTTGTGGTGGAATGGGCCAGAGTGGCTAAAACTTGGAAGTGAAAACTGGCCTTCTAATCAGCCTATTGTAGGAGAATGCCAGGCTGAAGAAGAATGGGTGAGTGAGATGAGAAAATGCACTGTGAACAGTTGTCAAGTTATGCAGCAGGACCCATATTGAGGCTTGAGGACATTAGCAGTCTGAAAAGGTTGTTAAGAGTGACAGCATGGTATATAGATTTACAAACAACATAAGGGAGAAACAAGAAGGGAAGGAATTCTGAACAGTAAGGAGATTCAGCAAGCCAGGCAATACTGGGTGGTATATGTGCAGAAGGAAAAATTTGGTGAAGAGAGGGAATTGCTCACCAGCAGTCCATTACAGGTTCTACCAACACATTCTGCTCTCAAGGGTTTGGATGTGTTTTTGGATCAGGATTTATTGAGAGTAGGAGGTAGACTACAGTTTTCTGGGCTTCCAGAGGAGAAAAGACATCCAATTTTGCTACCTTCTGGGGGCACTTTGTGGAACTTTTGATCCTGGATACGCATCATAAGTTGTTACATGCTGGAGTTAGAGAAGTGATAATAGAGATCAGACAACAGTTTTGGATTCCCAAAATTAGACAAGTAGTAAAAAAGGTCTTGCATAAATGTGTGGTTTGCAAGCGTTGGAGTGCAAAGCCTTATTATGAAAAAGTGGCTCCACTTCCAAGAGAACGGTGTGTCTATACTGCCCCATTTGATGTAGTGGGAGTAGACTTCGCAGGTCCAGTCTATGTGTATCAGCAAGGGGAGTCTAACAAAGGTTATATATGTCTTTTCACAAGTGCTACCACCAGAGCAATCCATTTGGAGTTGGTAAGCAACTTAAGTAGTGATGTATTTCTTTTGGCATTTAAAGGGTTTGTGAACAGAAGGGGTTTCCCAAATAAAATCATATCGGATAATGCAAAAACCTTCAAAAAGGCTGCAAAGGAACTCCAAGAAGTTTGGTCCTTGCTAAAAGAGGAGGGATTCCAATCCTACTTTTCACACCATGGGGTACAGTGGGAGTTTATTGTTGAAAGAGCACCATGGTGGGGAGGATTTTGGGAAAGGCTACTGAGAAGTGTAAAGTATCCATTAAAGAAACTTTTAGCTAATGCTCATTTGAGCAAAGAAGAATTCTGCACTGTTTTGTGTGAAGTAGAAGCAATGGTGAACAGTAGGCCTATCACCTTTGTTTATAACAGTATGCAGGATGCAGAGCCATTGACACCACATTATTTTCTTTGTGGTAAACGATTAACATCAAGCCCCAGTTTGCCAGAAGACTTACAGCCTATCCAGAGCACTCAAGAAGAGTTAACCAGAAGGTTCAAGTACCTCGAAGAGCTACAAGATCAGTTATGGAAGAGGTGACATAGAATACTTACCAGAGCTCAATTATTACCCATTAAGCAATGTAAAGGGCTCCAATGCAAATTGTATCAAGGTGGGAGAAGTGGTAATGATTGGGGATGAAAGACCAAGGCAGTGCTGGAAGCTTGGCATAATTGAAGAGTTGTTTGTTGGCAAAGACAATTTAGTTAGGTCTGCACTGGTAAAGACTTCAGGAGGAAAATTAAAGAGACCTATACAAAAACTCTATGCTTTAGAAATCAGCAAAAACACGGATAGTCAAGATGAAACATTTGAGTTACAGTCTTATGGAGAAGGCTTGGCTAAATTTGCAGAAGGTAATGACAACAATGCCTCTTCGGTGGGGAGTGTTAGAAAATCTAGAAGAGGAAGAGCCATTGTTGTCCCAAGGCGATATGATGACTAAGCTGATTGATGCAGCATTGCTTGTATATATTAAGTTAAGGTGTGTGTAAATATCAATCTCATATTTGTAAAGTTAGTGAAAAATTAACTTACTTTAGAGCTAGCATTTTTGGGCTCTTGTGGCATCATTGTTTGGGCACTCTTGTGGCATAATTTTTTTGGGGCACTGCGCGTCCTGACTACTCGTTTGTTGAATGCGGCACTTACATGGCGTGTTCTTATAGAGAGCTCTCTTGCAATTCAGTTTGGTTGTTTAGATACAAGATTGTTGCATCGTGCAATGGTGCAGGTTATGTTGTTGTTGCAAGGTTTAGAAAGAAGACCATAAATAGTGCCCCTTTTGTTTTTTATCTTAATTTTATGCAACTGAGGCCTAAGGTAGGCCCACATCGAGTCAGCAATCCTGAGGTAGGACCTAATAGGACCTTCAAGTCCGTAAGTTTTTAGTTTAACTTAACTTGGGCTGTAGGTTAAACTGGCCCTTCAGGGCTTGGCCGTTCACCGCTGAGCTGGGATTCTGAACCCAATAAAATAAAAAATAACAAGCAATGCTGCATCAATCAGCTTAGTCATCATATCGCTTGGCACAACAATGGTTCTTCCTCTTCTAGATTTTTTTAACACTCCCCACCGAAGAGGCATTGTTGTCATTACCTTCTGCAAATTTAGCCAAGCCTTCTCCATGAGGCTGTAACTCAAATGTTTCATCTTGACTATCCGTGTTTTTGCTGATTTCTAAAGCATAGAGTTTTTGTATAGGTCTCTTTAATTTTCCCCCTGAAGTCTTTACCAGTGCAGACCTAACTAAATTGTCTTTGCCAACAAACAACTCTTCAATTATGCCAAGCTTCCAGCATTGCCTTGGTCTTTCATTCCCAGTCATTACCATTTCTCCGACCGTGATACAATTTGCATTGGAGCCCTTTACATTGCCTGATGGGTAATAATTGAGTTCTGGCAAGTATTCCATCTGCCACCATTTCCATAACTGATCTTGTAGCTCTTCAAGGTACTTGAACCTTCTGGTTAACTCTTCTTGAGTGCTCTGGATAGGCTGTAAGTCTTCTGGCAAACTGGGGCCTGATGTTAATCGTTTACCATAAAGAAAATAATGTGGTGTCAATGGCTCCTCATCCTGCATACTGTTATAAACAAAGGTGATAGGCCTACTGTTCACCATTGCTTCTACTTCACACAAAACAGTGCAGAATTCTTCTCTGCTCAAATGAGCATTAGCTAAAAGTTTCTTTAATGGACACTTTACACTTCTCACTAGCCTTTCCCAAAACCCTCCCCACCATAGTGCTCTTTCAACAATAAACTCCCACTGTATCCCATGGTGTGAAAAGTAGGATTGGAGTTCCTCCTCTTTTAGCAAGGACCAAACTTCTTGGAGTTCCTTTGCAGCCCTTTTGAAGGTTTTTGCATTATCCGATATGATTTTATTTGGGAAACCCCTTCTGTTCACAAAACTTTTAAAGGCCAAAAGAAATACATCACTACTTAAGTTGCTTACCAACTCCAAATGGATTGCTCTGGTGGTAGCACATGTGAAAAGACATATATAACCTTTGTTAGACTCCCCTTGCTCATACACATAGACTGGACCTGCGAAGTCTACTCCCACTACATCAAATGGGGCAGTAAAGACACACCGTTCTCTTGGAAATGGAGCCACCTTTTCATAATAAGGTTTTGCATTCCAACGCTTGCAAACCACCCATTTATGCAAGACCTTTTTTACTACTTGTCTAATTTTGGGAATCCAAAACTGTTGTCTGATCTCTATTATCACTTCTCTAACTCCAGCATGTAACAACTTATGATGCATATCCAGGATCAAAAGTTCTACAAAGTGCCTCCCAGAAGGTAGCAAAATTGGATGTCTTTTCTCCTCTGGAAGCCCAGAAAACTGAAGTCTACCTCGTACTCTCAATAAATCTTGATCCGAAAACACATCCAAACACTTGAGAGCAGAATGTATTGGCAGAACCTGTAATGGACTGCTGGTGAGCAATTCACTCTGTTCAACAAATTTTTTCTTCGGCACATATACCACCCAGTATTGCCGGTACCCGGTCGATTCGCCGACGGACGTTTTGCCGACAGGCATTTTGCCGACGGACGTTTCGCCGAACGGAGACGATTCGCCGACGGCTGTTTCGCCGAACGGACGATTCGCCGAACGGACTGTCATTAATATTTCTATGACAAAATACACACACATGTTATTAAAGGTTATTATTAAATGTTATTGAATTATTTTGTTAAAATATTAAATTATGTTAAATTGACAGTTATAGACGCTTGACGTGAAAACATAGATACCTTTTTTAAATAAATTTATATCGATAATACTATATAAAATGTTTATCTATATATATATTTCTCGGTGTATATTGTATAATTTAAAACTTTCGTTTTAGACCATGGAATTCACTTTGACGGTGTCCGTCGAATTTGTCTCCAACAATTTATCTACAACAATTAGTCTACAGATACAATTTAACTACAATAATTTGTCTACAGATACAATTTGTCTAGAGAAACTATTACTAATATTATTTAAAAAAATGACGATTGGTTAGGTTAAGTCGTGATGTTTTCGTATGTTTTAACAGTAAACTAACGAAAATATCATGACTTAACCTAACCAATCGTCAAGGGTGTACTAACTTTTTATGGCCTTTCTCTGAATCAATAAATTGAAGAGGCATTGTGGGTTACTGAACAGTGAACAATGTAAAAGTTCCAGGATGACTGCAATTTTAAGTGCGAAAACCTAAGACATAAGTTACTAAGATTTAAAAAAGGCAACAAACGAACAAACGTTTCAGAATAGCTTAAACTATAAAGGCACAAACGCAAGAATTAAATTATAAAAGTTAACAACTAATTTTCGTATTTAAATTATATTTTTTTTTTTTTATTAATGACAGTCCATTCGGCGAATCGTTCGTTCGGCGAATCGTCCGTTCGGCGAATCGTCCGTTCGGCGAATCGTCCGTTCGGCGAAACAGCCGTCGGCAAAATGTGTCGGCAAAACGTCCGTCGGCGAATCGACCGGCCACGGTATTGCCTGGCTTGCTGAATCTCCTTACTGTTCAGAATTCCTTCCCTTCTTGTTTCTCCGTTAATGTTGTTTGTAAATCTAATACTCTTAACAACCTTTTCAGACTGCTAATGTCTTCAAGCCTCAATATGGGGTCCTGCTGCATAACTTAACAACTGTTCACAGTGCATTTTCTCATCTCACTCACCCATTCTTCTTCAGCCTGGCATTCTCCTACAATAGGCTGATCAGACGGCCAGTTTTCACTTCCATGTTTTAGCCACTCTGGCCCATTCCACCACAAACTTGACTGTGCAAGATCTTTCACTGAAATTGCTCGTGTTGGTAAATCAGCTGGGTGTTGGGTACCTGGACAATGCTTCCATTCCTTGGGATCTGTGTGTGCTTGAGTTCCCTCCACCCTATTGGCAACAAATGGTTTCCATTTCCTTGCCTGGCTTCTTAATCAGTGCGAAACTATAGTGGAGTCTGTCCAATAATAGCTTAGAATTTCATAAAGGGCCAAAGACTTCTGCACTGTAACTGCAAGCCGACTAGTAATAACTGCACCCATCAATTCCAACCTTGGAATAGAAAGCCTTTTCAAAGGTGCTACTCTGCTCTTTGCAGCAACCAACCAGCAACTTACTTCCTCTTTGAATGTGCCTCTTATATAAATACAAGTTGCATCGGCTTCCTCACTTGCATCACAAAAGATGTGCAGCTCCAAATTGTCTGGACTATTGTTCAACTCTCCAAAATACCATATTGGGATTTCAATGTCTCCAAGATGTGCCAATTCTTTGAACCAATATTTCCACCTTACCACCATATGATCAGGTAACTCTTGGTCCCAACCAAGTCCAATTTCCCAGAGGCTCTGAAACCAAATTTTTTACTTTATCACAAATGGAGTCAGGAATCCAAAAGGATCAAAGACCTTCGAAGCCAAACTAAGAGCTGTACGTTTTGTCCACCTTGTCTCATTCTCAGCCAGCTCAACTAAAGATTTCCCATTAAAGGTAAACAAATCGTCTCCTTATTGCCAAACAATGCCTGGCACCTTTGTGTCTATTGCCCACAATTCCTTTATACCAGAATCCTCAATACTTTCTGCTGCATCAGGTCTTACACAGAACTGACTCATAAACTCTTGTAATTGAGAATGATTGGTCTGCCATTTTCTAAGCTCCATGCCAGCCTCCCTCATTATAACTCTAGCCTTCATCTGTTTAGCCATTTCTGTATTATCCACGGAACACAGCAAATCATCAACATAAATTTTTTTACTTATGTGTTCAATAGTGTTAGGATAGACTTCAGGATATTTCTTAAAATGGTACTGCATAGTTGCTGCCAACAGACATGGACTAGAGCTGAGGCCAAACAACACTGACTTAATTCTATATGCTTGAACCTTAAGTTCATTTTCCAACAAGTCTTTCGTATCCACCCACAGATCCCTTACTGCATCTCTGTCCTCTGGTTTTAACTTTATCCGCAAAAAGGCTTGCTTCACATCTGCAGTCAATGCTACTCTACCAAACCTGAATCTCAGTAACAAGGAAAATAAATCTGCATTTAAATTTGGCCCAGCATCCAAACAGTCATTGAAGGAAACACTACCTTTGTCCTTGGCTGAGCCATTAAAAACTACCCTCAGTTTGGTGGTAGTTTTGTCTCGCCGTACCACTGCATGGTGTGGCAGATAATGTGCCTCCTGGCTCACCAGCTCACCTTGCACCCTTTCAGCATAGCCCTCCTTTACATAGCTTAGGATGGCCTCATTGTATTCAATTAACAACTCCTCATTTTTTCTTAGCCTGTACAATGAAGTCTCCAATCTCCTATTAGCTAGCTGAAGGTTTGAACTGGGTTTGCAAGAATCGTTCCAAGGGAGGCCAACTTCATAGCAACCATCTCTAAACCCAATCCCGTTTTCAAATTGCTCTAAAACATCATTGTTCACTGCACTCGCCTGCTTCTCCTTTATGCCAATGGATTCAAGTTCCCAAAAGGCTTTCAAATGCCTTTCCAAACCATGGCTGTTCTCCTCAATCTTAACAAAAAGAGCTTTAACCTCCATTTCATTGCAATAGCTACCATGTAGCATCCAGCCTAGCTTACTTTCAATAGCTATCGGACCTCGAGATGTGCGGACAATATTACCATTGATGAAGTCCCAGTAATAGTCAGCTCCAATCAAAAGACTAATATCTTCTGTTCCTTCAAACTTATTATTGCCCAAATTAATTCTTTTAACTTGCAATTCTTGGACACATGCCATATCTAAACAAGTAGTGACTGCAACACAAAGTTTCTCAATGTCTACAGCTTGGACCTTGATAGTGGGACCTTGTGGTAACAACCCCTTAACCAGAACTTCTACCTTCTTAACTTTGGTTCGGTTTTCAACAGACCCCCCAAATCCAGAAATTCTTAAATTTTCCCTCTTAAGTTCTTTAAACTTCAATTTTCTGTAAATTCTGGTCTTAATAAAGCTACACTGGCTACCACTATCAAACAACACTCTTACAGTAGCTTCTCCATCATTCCCAACTAATAATGCTGCAGCTGTTTGCAATAATCCCCGTTTACTTTTACTCCCTTTTATAGCAGTGGCATGTGCCACTGATGTCTCTACTTCTGGAGTAGGCCTACTAGGAGTGTTTTCACACAATAATGGCTGATGCCGGCCATGGCATTTTTTGAAAAAAATTTTAAACTTACAAAACCTTGCTCTGTGACCTTTCAAAAAACATTTAAAACATGCTGTGGCCTTAGTTACCCTGTCCTTTCTCTCCTCAACAGGTAAAGCCTCAGCCACCTCACATTTATATGACTTGTGTTTGCCTTCGCAAAATATGCATTCCTTGATTCCCTTTAATTTATTCTCAGAGGATGCACGTAGAGCTGACACTGTACCTGGGCTATTCCTTTTTGTAGAAACTTTGGTGCTGTGCCTGCCTTTGCTTCTGTGCCTAAAAGATTCAACATCTGCTGAAGGGGGATGTACACATGTTCTGTAGAGTGTCCTCTACTTAATTCAAGCAAAATTGAGCTAGTCAGTTTAGATTCCAGTATAGTAACCAACATTATACCATCCCTTTCCATTCCTACACCCAAGTTGTCCAGGGACCTAGTTCTAACTTCAAATTCAACATATAACTGCCGTAACTCCTTGACACTATTGGGATTATTAACAGGAGGTATAGCTAAAAGTTCACGGAGGTGACTTTTAATTAAGATCTCTGGCTTACCAACCCGTTTCTTTAATATATCCCAAGCCACATTATAATTAGCCTCTGTTAATGCTAATCCTGCTATTGTCTTTGCTGCCTCCCCTTCCAAGAGGGGCTGCAAATAATTATACTTCTCCACCGCACTTAACACTTGACTAGAATGAATTGCTGATTGAAAACTGTCTGCCCATCCTTGCCATTTCTGAATACTCCCAGAAAATGTTTTGAGTGCAAGCTTCGGTAATTGAACTGCAGATCTGTTAACCTTAACTTCACAAATACCATTTGTTAAGGGTTGTGTTTCATTATTAGACCTGGTCTCTAACTGTACTGAGCTGCTAAACTCTTTTGCTCTGTGGCATACTTTAATTATATCATCAATAATATCTTCAAAGTAAATTATATTATTTTCTATTTCATCCTCTTCTAAAGAGCCTCAATTTAACATTTACTTCGCTTTGAGCAACCGTTTTAGTTTCTAATATGGAAAGCTGCGCAGTCACTAAGCTTAAGTCCTCTTGCTCTATGGCAGAATCTATAGTGGCAATGACCTTTGTAATTAGAGCTTTGTAGGTGCTTCTCCTTTTTTTAAACTTGTTCAGTTCAGCTGCACTCATCTTCAATGCAAACAACAATTGGGCTCAATGCCGAATAAGCTGAATTGGCAAAAATACTTAACCAAACTGATAAAACTCAAATTTTGCTTTTTTCAAATAAACTGAATTGCTTGGTTGGGGTACTGACCAACCACCAGTATGGAATACCAAATTTTCCACCCAAGTAACTGGCGCACTGAAGTCTGCAACCTTCGCCTACGAATAATAAGCCAAAATTAACCAAACCGGTAAAAATGTAGGCCCAAAACAACGACAGACGAGTGGCAAAGTTTCGCAATTGGGCGACCAAACTTTCTACCCTGGGACCTTAACTCAATTATGTTCAACCCGTCTAGGCCTAACTTGGGCTACAATTTGCACAATCAGAACTTTGCCGGAAAATAGTCACTGACTCAGTCTTGGGCAAGAATCCAGTTTCGAAAGACCATGTTATTTTTTATTTTATTGGGTTCAGAATCCCAGCTGAGCCGTGAACGACCAAGCTCTGAAGGGCCAGTTTAACCTACAGCCCAAATTAAGCTAGACTAAAAACTTACGGACTTGAAGGTCCTATTAGGTCCTACCTCAGGATTGCTGACTCGATGTGGGCCTACCTTAGGCCTCAGTTGCATAAAATTAAGATAAAAAACAAAAGGGGCACTATTTATGGTCTTTCTAAACCTTGCAACAACAACATAACATGCACCATTGCACGATGCAACAATCTTGTATCTAAACAACCAAACTGAATTGCAAGAGAGCTCTCTATAAGAACACGTCCTGTAAGTGCTGCATTCAACAAACGAGAAGGAAGGACGCGCAGTGCCCCCAAAAAAATGATGCCACAAGAGTGCCCAAACAATGATGCCACAAGAGCCCAAAAATGCTAGCTCTAAATTAAGTGAATTTTTCACTAACCTTACAATTATGAGATGGATATATACACACACCTTAACTTAATATATACAAGCAATGCTGCATCAATCAGCTTAGTCATCATATCGCCTTGGGACAACAATGGCTCTTCCTCTTCTAGATTTTCTAACAGGTGCTGTTACTAAGGCCATCAACACTTTTAACAATATTACACAACCAGGCAAGGAAGATTTAGAGTATGTAATTCTTAAATTGGATAAACAAAAGGATATAATAGCACTGATGAGAGAATTTAAAAGTTAGTTGAACCCGAAATGGCTACAGTCTCATTTGAACGACTTAACACCAAATAAACCTATTTCTGATTTTAATCAAAGTAGAGCTAACCTTCAACAAAATTTAAGTGGCATGCCAAATCCCGAGTCACAAGAATTTAGGGCTAAGTTACCCATTTTGCTGGTACCAATAGTACCAACATTTGATGGAGACAGGGCACACTTCCCATCTTTCATTGAAAAATTTGAGAGTTCAGTAGGTAGTAAACTTTATATTCCAACTGTTGATAAGTTTAGCTACTTAATTAGTTTCCTTAAAGGTCCAGCCTATAACATGATAGCCTATTTACCAGCTGTGGGTGATTCATATGAAGTAGCTATTGATCTCTTGAAACATAATTACATTAATAAAGATGAGATTATATTTGAATTATCTCAATAAATTATTGATTTTACACCTGTAAAAGATAACCATAGTGATATGGAAAGACTTTATTCAAAATTAGAAGCTGTTATGGAATAACTGGTTAGCAATGAGATAGATGTTAAAGCTTCATCTTGGCTCATACAAGGCGCAGTTCTTAGGTGCCTCTCTTTGAGGATTAAGGATGTTTTAGTTCAAAAGACGGGAGAAAATGATCCTACTCTTGAAAATATCAGAAAACATTTTCCAACTATCCTAACTAATTTCAAATTGAGAAATAGTTCAACACAAAATAAGACCCAGACTATGGATAAACCAAAGACTGTCTCCAGAGACCAACTAGCTACAGCCAAACAGACAAAACTTGATACTGTAGACTCAAATATGACCAACTATACCACATGAAATATCAACGCGCTGGTGGCCAAACTTCCTCAAATCTCCGTGCAGCGGGCTGTCTGCGGTTGGCCAGACCCGCAGTCGACGGCCTGTTGCGTGGCACGGTCAGAGTACCGATCGGCTCCCGGGGCCGGAGCTATTCTCAGCCTGCTATTTTTTCATTTACGGGGAGCAATTGCGTGCTCCCCGGACTACTCTTACTCTCCGGCGACATTAAGACTAATCCAGGCCCCACTACAACTTACACATGTCACCATACACAAAGACATAGACACAATAGCACCATGAGACACATACAGAAGTATAATATTAACATATTACAGTACAACGTAGATGGCCTCACAAACAAAATCATGCAGCTGAGGGAATTCGTGCACAAACAAAACATTCACATAGCACTTATACAAGAAACAAAACTAAAACGCACACACGAAACACCCACCATCCCTGACTTCACGGCGATCCGTCAAGATCGTACTGGGGGTAACGGGGGTGGACTCATCACTTACATACGTAAAAGCATTAGCTACACTGATGCCACCCAAAACATTACAAACACAATCCAAGCAGATAACACGATAGAAATAAATACAGGCAGTTAACATTAAAACAAGCGCAAAACACAACACCACACTAATCAACATTTACATCCCACCAGAGAGTTCACCTCAGGTGCCAGCCAATTACAATCCACAGTTACACAATCTGGCCTCTCTCACTAATGTCATCTTAGGAGGAGACTTCAACGCTAAAGACACTAGTTGGTACCTGCACAACCAAAGCAACACCAGAGGCGCCAACATAGCCACACAACTAAACAGCCTCTTCATTCTTAACAATACAGAAGAACATACACACAAACCACATCAAGCAGGATACTCAAACTCCTCCCCAGACATAACGTTCTGTTCCCCCTCACTAGCAACACATACACACTGGAGAACAGAAAAACAACTGTCATCAGACCACCTGCCCATCATCATTATAACCCGTTCTACACTCTGCCCCAACAGCCTTAGGCACACTTACAGAAATTACAAGAAAGCTGATTGGGAACAGTTCAAAATACAGACTGAGGAACAATTCACCACATTAAACAGCACACCCATCACAAACATCAATATAACACTCAAGACATTTAATCAGATCATCAATAATGCAAACAAATACATACCCGAGGGCAACATTAGGAAACACAACCCAAATTACACTAGAGAAATAGCCCACCTCATAAGGCAACGTAACAACCTCAAACATAACACAAACACCACACGCAGAAACCATAAAATAGCAGATACAACAGCTCAACACAGAAATAAACAACAAACTCAAAGAAAAACAAACAGAAACATTTAGGGAATTCATAACAACACTAAACCACTCCAAAGATACATCCAGGTTATACAAGACTATAAACAGCATTACCCACTCTAACAGCGGCATTCACACCTCACACGCGGCTATCTGTCGCAGCCAAAATAATATCCCAACATATACACAACAAGCTAACATTCTAGTTAATCACTACGCAAAGATAAGTCACTTAAACAGAGACAACAACCAGACAAACAGCCAGACACAAAAACCTACAGACTCGACACGACCATTACACCTTTCAATACAGACCAGACCACCAAGATCATCAAAAACATTAAGAATTCGAAGGCTACTGGACCAGACAACATATCTAACATACACCTTAAACACTTGGGCCCACAGGGAATACTAGCTCTCACAAATATCAGCACATATTCATACCAACACTGTATTATTCCTGACATATGGAAACAAGGTAAAATTATTACACTACTCAAACCAAACAAAAATCCAACAGAACCAGCTTCCTATAGACCCATTACTTTACTATGCACACCTTCCAAAGTAACAGAAAGACTAATCTTACAAATCACTAACCCACACATACCACTATCGTCTACTGAACATAGATTCAGACCTCACCACTTAACCACGACATTACTCACTAACCTCACGCAGCACATCATGGATGGCATCAACTCCAGACGACCAGCTCAACGTACACTATTAGCAACAATAGACATTAGTACAGCATTTGATGCTATCCCACGCTTCCCTCTCATAAACAAAATACTCACCATAAACATGCACAATAACACTAAAAGATGGCTGAGCAACTATCTTTCAGGAAGATACTCACATGTCACATTTAATGGCAAGTCATCCAAAAACAAGCTTTTTCCGAACGGGGTCCCTCAAGGCTCTGTTCTCTCACCAACACTGTTCAACTTATACATGCATGACATTCCAACACCCATAGATAACAAGCTTACCTTATCATCATATGCCGATGACATCACTCTAACATCCACCCACAACAACATCGACACCGCTACAAATAACCTACAAACATACATAAACAGTATACAAGACTGGCTCACACACAATAGACTCAAAGTAGTGCCCACAAAATCAACCATCACCTTGCTTGCAAGCAATACAAAAGAACACCAGATAACTCCACAGCTTACACTAAACATCACCAACATTCCACACACTCACAGGACCAAAATACCTGGGGTCACATACAACACATCATTATTTTTTGCAAACCACATTCAGGACATTAAAAACAAATGTACGTCAAGACTTAACACGCTTACGGTACTAACAGGCACAAACTTTGGACACCAGTAGGAAACAACATCACTCATATACAATCAATATATTCGCTCAGTTATGACTATGCTAGGCCATGGTGGGCACCCATTATCTCAAACACATACATAAACACCTTACAGACAATACAAAACAACGCACTTCGTATCATTACAGGATGTACTCAAACAACACCAATAGAACACCCGCACACAGAAACAAAAATACTGAAAGTTAGGGAACATTTAGATATGAGGGGAACACAATTCATGGCAGCAGCGACAACTAACCCACAACACTCTTGACACTACATGTACAATCATGCACCAACACCTCGCACCATTACAGTAACACCAGAGAGACATTATAACCAAATACTCCATTCCATACCACGCCCCACAGACATCACGCAGTACAGAAAACACACACACACACACACACACACACACACACACACACACAGACACACACACACACACACACACACCTAACCCACAAGGCAGTGACACGAGTCGGTCCGAATGCGGTCCTAGGTGCGAAGCCGCCACCCATTAACAGGTCAGAGATCAGCCTGAGCAGATAGGATCGAGTTAACTTAGTACGATTCCGATATGGACATCACCCTAACTTACGGACATATAAACACAGACTAGACAACTCCACAGACGACACCTGCCACCTGTGCCAGGACGCACCACAAACAATTGAACACATTATGACAGACTGTACCGCTCTAGCACAACAACGAACACAACACAACATCACTAGTGCGCTGAACCTCTGGTCCACTCCGGAGAGGGCGATCGGTTACCTGCGTGCCGCGGGTTTGCTCGATCAGGGTGGGCTGATCGGCTAAACAACAACAACTATACCACACGAACACCCACATTACAAAACTTTAATGTAACTGCCACCTGAACGTACACACCACATTGTAAATTTTGTGCAAGTAATGAACACAGTGGTACTGGGTGTGGCAAATATTCAGACTTTAACTCAAGATCTAAAAGATGTGAACAGTTGAACCTATTTAAAAAGTGTACTGGCCAGCAGGGCAGCCGAGAGGGCGGGAAAGCCGGGTTATATCCCCGGGGCCCGGACCTCTAGGGGGCCCGGAAAGAGGGGGGATAAAATCTAAAAATATTAATAAAGCAATTGATTAAATAACAGAGAGGAAATATAATTAATGAACATGCATTTTATAGAGATTATCATACTGTGTGTTTTGAATAGTGACTTGGACATATAATCAGTTTGCTTGTTATGCACACAAAAAACATTCATAATAAAATACTGAGTAAACAGGGGTGGCCCATATACCAATCCTTTCCCGGGGCCCGGGCCAGCTCTCATCGGCCCTGCTGGCCAGAGACATTATAAGAAAGACTGTAAATCTAGGTTAAAATTCAATTTTAAGTTTTGTAAAAGTTCAAGACATGTCACATCAATGTGTGATTCACTGAAGTGTCCAAACAACAATACTCAAACTCAAAAGATACCTGTTCCAAACAAAGATAATCAAGAAAATGCCATTTTCATGGGGCATTCTGTTTGTTCAAACAACGTAGCAAAAAACAGTGAAGTTCTTTTACCAACTATTACTTTGGACTTAGTGAATGGTGAGGGTCGCACCACTCCAGTGAGATGTCTTATAGACTCTTGTTCTCAACAAACATGTCTCACAAAATTTAGCCAATAAATTGGGTTTGACATCAAATCCAAATGAACAAGAACTCAATATCACATCCTTTGTTAAGGATGACTCAAACAAAAATAGATACAAGACAGTTGACTTTGAATTACATGTAGGAAATGAACTAGAAAAAATTAAAACGGTTATTGTTCCAAAAGTAGGACAAAACAAAATGGTTGTACCCAAACTAGGACAAACTATTAATAATTTGAGAGAACAGTGCAATATAGCTGATAGACATATCACAAACAACACAGTAGCTAACATTGAAATGTTAATGGGTCAGATTATATTCATCTTATTCATAGGGGCATAGTGAAAATAGGTAATGGTATAACTTATCAGACACCATCATGGATAGCCCCCTTGGGTGACCTATCCAGATACAGCCTAGACGTAAACCAGAATAGTTCATGACTAACAAATACTATGTGCCTCAACTCAGTCCTACATAACACCTGTAAGCGGGGCCGCCGAGAAGGCAGGGAAGCCGGGATAAATCCTCGGGGCCTGGACCTCTAGGGGGCTCGGAAAGAGGGGGGATAAAATTTTAAAAATATTAATAAAGCAATTGATTTATTAACAGAGAGGAAATATCATTAATGAACATACATTTTATAGAGATTGTCATAGTCAAACTGAAACAGATAAAATATTATCTGCGGTCCACCAATGCACAAGACCGACTGATAGATCTGTGAACCATTGTAACTGAAAGCCAGTTAACCCGTACTTTAAATTTCATCAGAATCATTTTACCACTTTGCTAAAGAGAAGGCAAAGTACACTTCTAATTATGAAAATCTTGCAGTAAACAATTGTCTTGCCTGCATGGACTGGTACTGCATTTGTAAATTGTATGGTGATAGAATTAATATAATTGATTCGAAAAATAAAATGGTTATTTTCCAATGAGTTGTTTATTCATACTGTATGTTTTGAATAGTGACTTGGACATATAATCAGTTTGCTTGTTATGTGCACAAAAAACATTCATAATAAAATACTGATAAACAGGGGGACCCATATACTAATCCTTCCCCGGGGCCCGGGGCAGCTTTCGGCGGCCCTGCCTGTAAAAATAGCAACACTGAATAATATTATAACTGAGAACATTAATTCATCACTATCAAATGAAACTCTAGATGAGGCAATTCAAACTTTATGGCTGCTAGAATCTGTGGGTATACATGACACAAATCAAACTTCAGAAGATCAGTTAATGGTAGAAAGATTTGAAGACACCATTCAGTGCAAAGACAATAGTTATTTTGTTGAGTTACCTTGGAAAATATATTGTCCAACTTTGAGATAATCTCAAAGTAGCTAAAGGACATTTATATAAAGTAATGAAAAAGCTCAAACAGGATAATAGAATTCAAATGTACAGTGATGTCTTCAAAGAACAGCTGCAGAAAGGCTTCATTGAAGAAGTAACAACTAACCCTTTTAAAAAAGATGGTTGTCATTATTTAACCCACAGGGGGTTTACCGACAAGATGCCCCAACAACAAAACTCAGAGTAATTTATAACTGTAGCCTCAAAGACAGTGATAAACACAGTTTGAATGATTGCCTGATTGAGGGTCCTAATCTCATTTCTGACCTTGTGAAGATCCTACTCAGGTTCAGGTTAGATACATATGCCTTACAAAGTGACATTTTAAAGACATTTTTGAGAATAAATCTTAAAAATGAATATGACAAGGATCAACTTAGGTTCTTATGGCTCAGGGATCCATTTGATTTGAATAAAGGATTCATAACCTATAGATTCAATGTTGTGTTGTTTGGAGCCAATTGCTCACCTAGCCTATTAGTATTGACAATTAGACATCATTTGAACCATTTTAATAATTCTTTAACACTAAACTTCCTTAAAGAAAATTTTTACATGTTAAAATGCATTTTAACTTCAGCTCTTCCGCGGGACGGAAGTTTTATAACTTTTTTAGACATTTTAACTAGTTTATGGCTTTGAAAAGGGCTTGGTTGTGACCGGCCGAAATTAATTAGCCTTTTTAAACACTGTTTTATAATTTTTCCCTGCCGGTTTGGGTGAGCTTATATTGTTGCGGTAAATGCAATCAAAGTTTATATAATATATATATATATATATATATATATAGAGAGAGAGAGAGAGAGAGAGAGAGAGAGAGTCTCGGGGGATTATTCTTGTGAAAATGCTTGCGTTTATAATCACCAGTTAGTAGCCAAATAGGCCTATATATTTTTAAAATGAGTGTGAATTAGGCAAATTTTATTATGTATTTTCAAAGTATAAATTTTTTCTGTATGAAATTATGCATTTAATTAACAATTAAATACATAATTTCATATAGAAAAAATTAGTTGGATGATATTCTTAAAAATTGCAATATTATGATCCTGCAACTCGGACGGTGGCTATTTTAGCAGACAATCATACAGGGTGGAAGAGAAGTCCCTGAGGTTATACTCCTAATATTAAGAATCCAGAATGTCTGTGTGTGTGAGCTCCCTCATTTCCATAGCACAGAATGATACGTCGCCATGTCCCGTGTGCATCTTTCGCAGCATCTGCGGTGTAATTGTTGCAAATACACTAGTAACAGCATACTTCAATTCCTCATTCGTCTGGTAGCGCTGTTTTGCCACAATCTCTTTGATGTATCCCCAGAGAGAATTGTCGCAAGTGATGAGATCGAGGCTCCTTGCAGACCACGTCAATAGTGCTGGATATGTCGCAGACCCGCGACCGATCCACTTCCCTGGGAATGCCTCATTCATAAAGTCTCTAACTCTTAATGCATAATGAACTGGTGCTCCGTTCTGTCGGCCATGCATAATTTTTTACGCTAAGTTCGTCAAGTTTTGGTAAAAACCAGTTTTGCAACATGGTCAAATAAAATGTGTTAAATGACAGTGCCATAAAAAAAAGTATGAAACAACCACATACCGAGCGTTTAATGCTGTCCACATCATAACATGAGGCAGGTTGTGTTCAATTTCTTCACTGTAATCACTAGCGGAGTTAGGGCCACTGCAACTCCTGCAATTGCAGGGGCCCACCGCGACAACGACCCAGTTAACAATTTCACGTAGATAGAACGTTGTCACAATGTTGTATTTTAGTAAGAATTACGTAGCACTGTGACGTAGATACAATCTAAATTTGTGTGGTCTCATTTTCGTCTTCACAACGTGATATTACGTAAACTTTACGTAGATACAACGTAGTCTCAACGTGGAGATTTAGTAAGAATTATGAACTTACGTAGACTTTACGTAGATACAATGTTGAGATTTAGTAAGGATTGTAATGTTACGAAGATTTTCTGTAAATACAACGTTGAGATTTAGTAAGGATTATGTTGCAATTTGACGTAAATTTGTGGTCCTAGTTACATATATACAGACACACAAATTACGTTTTCAAATTTTTATTTCACTTTGGTACACCATTATTCTGACACAGTTTACAAGGGCGTAACCAGACTTTTAAAGCAGGCGCGGATCTACGTCGAGCGAAGCGAGTTATTGTGGGAAAACCTGCCGAGCGTAACAAGGCGTCTCCCAGTAACTTTCCAGGTAGGGAGTCTGGGGGAGCGCTGTAAGCTCCCGGGAACCGAACGATTTTTAACGTTTCTTGCATCAAAAATGCATTATAATTTAACTGTAAATGATTATTTTATACTGGTAACGGAATGCAAAACAAAGCAAACACACATGTATACATGACCTTCAACCAACATCACATGTTCTACAAACGTACCATATGATCATATGAGTGTAAGAAATATATTATAAATATGATAATAAACACTTGAATGTAAATAAAATACTATACATTGGATCATACTTTATTCAAAGACGAGGGCAAGCCGGCGGTGTCCTGTGGCGTCAAACTCCTTAATTACAGCGTTGACTTCTACATCAATATCTTGGTGAATGTGGAGAAGAGCGAGGCTGGTCAATCGTTCATCAGTCATTTGGCTACGTAGATACTACGTCTTTAGGTGGCGTAGAGTGTTGAATGAGCGCTCAGCAGTGGCAGCAGAGCATTTTTTAACATAGTGACTGAGCGACATGAATGTCACCCAGTGAAGAAAATTTGTCGCCCAATAAATGAAATTTTAGGGTACTGGGCGACAAGGAATTTTCAAAATTTGTAAAAATAGAATTGTCTTGGGAGTTGTCTTGGGAGCATTGTCTTGGAAGCCATATAAATACATATAATACATGCACATATGCCACAATTAGAACTGTTTATCCTAAATGTAAATATGAAATTTACATTGAATATTTATATATAGATAATGCTAGTGTTATTTCAGATCACACGGGGATCGTGGCCTGATTAAGGCACATCCGGATCCATAGTATCCTTAATCCAGGGGTGTGCTGGGACCGGTTCGGTCCGGTTCGCCCGAACCGGTTGTTAAATTTTGATTGGATCACCGAACCGTTTGTTTGTTTTTAACAAATATTTAACAGTCAGTAGAAATTTATTTATATCTAAATTTTTTTCATTTTTTCAGGATTTTATAGAAAAATATAGATAGTATCACGAGCAGTGGTCGTTTCAATATTTATTTATTTTTTGATGAAAAATTAGTTTATTTTTAGATAATTATGTCATTAGTGAGTATAAAGAATATGTTAAATAATTTCTGCCAAAATGTTACAAAATGCTGTTTGGAAAAGCTAAAATGCGTTGGCTTCCGGGGCTCCGCCCCGGACCCCGCTACCGCTCACCCCAGACCCCCTAGCTTAATGACTCGCGCCATTGGCGCTCGCCGATTTACACCCCTATCTGTATCGGAACCGGTTGTTAAGAAATTGGCAGCACACCCCTGCCTTAATCCCCTTCCCCGCTTCCCGATCTGCCTTTGTCGTCAGTGGGAAAAGCTTAAAAAATGCTTGGAGTGACAGTGGAGACTGGCATGGTCATCAGTGTGTGAAGGATAACATGGATGTTTGGGTACAATCCAATGGTGGTGATGAAACTTTCAAAACTTTCCGGAATTACGATGTGCGCAAAAACTATACATACGTGAGTATAATGCGTATGCTGCAAAGTTATGCCAAGTTACGCCCCTGGTTTATATAGTCTGATATAATGTACAGTTGCGCTCATTATTCGTAGGACACTCTTGAGAACAGATAGTGACACCTGGCATATATTTGTTGTGTGTACTACAAACGGTTGTAACATTTTATGAATCAATCTTGGAGTGAGTGAGCGTTGATTGGTTGGCAGGGGCATAACCAAATTTACTAAGGGGGGGGGCGAACTTGGAACTAATCGTAGAAGTATAATTGAAATAGAGATAAATAATTTTTATATACGTTCATGATGAGCTTATCGTTCAGTTAGAGATGATTAACTAGCTACTGCTAAGACACATTATGAATAAAAATATAAAAATTATATTATAAAAAATATAAAAATTATTATAAAAATCTGATTAGTAACATAATATTCAATGCAAACAGCAATTAGGGTGCTCAGATTTGTATTCACATAAGAATAAAAAGGTGCTAATTTCGAGATTAAGCATTTCCTTGGACTGTTACCTTTATAAAAGAAAATTATTCTCAGCGCCGGATTAAGAGTTTTCGGGATCCTAAGCCATTTTAGATATTTAGTAGTAGGGGAGGCAAGAGCTAGCGCCGAAGGCGCCGAAATTTGTTCACTTTCATTCTCATCCTGTTGTAACCTAGCAATTTTACTGGGAAAATAATAATAATAAATTTATTAGCTCAAGGGGGGGCGATCGCCCCTGTCGCCCTCCCCTTCGGTACGCCTCTGTTGGTTGGTTGACTCATTACCAAATGTTTTTAGAACATAATTATTTCCATTCATCACTCTCGTTTACATATTACTGAGGAAACATAAATGAATAATTAAATATAAATTCAAGAAGGGGATATATATTAACAAGGGGGATGTCAGTGAAGTGAATAAAAAATCGTCTTGTAAAAACTTAAAAACCAACCCTCGGACGTGATGACAGTGTTCATGGTATTGGCAGGCCTGTCATCCTGAACGATGGATAAAAACAGAGCCGTTGGTAGGGCATTATTGCGGCCTGAGCAAATTCCAAATTAATTAATTAATTAATTTATTTATTTATTTATTTGTTACATTTAATATTGAACATAGATTCAGATATTACAGTATTTTGTTATAACAAAGAGAGAGGAAAAACCATATATATTATATATATATATATATATATATATATATATATATATATATATAAATACATATTATATAGGCGGTTTATGAATGAAAAAAAAACAATGTTTTGATGCATATTAAATTTTAATAACATTATAACATTACCAGATTGATGGGTATCTGTAGGTTTCATACGTCACTGCTTATAATATCTTCCAATTGGCAAATGGACGACAGCTGAATGGATACTACTGGTATGGCATTGTTATATCCGGAGCAAATGCTATTTCTAGATTAGCAACACTGATATAGTAATAAATGGTCACAGAGAAATATTATTTAGAAACGAAGAATGTGTTGTATTGAGGCAGCATCATAAATGCATATAATTGTTTTGTATTAATAAGTTCCATGTTGCAACTTAAGTGTTGAACCACTGCAGCCGTGGCGGTCTCTTACCTCAAAGGAGAGAATTACAAAAAATAAAATTATAGTATTACAGTGATTCACATCAATAAACATAGAACCATTTAAACGATGATATTTGACATGTTCAACACTTTGTAGTTTAAGCGCTGTGCTAACACTTCCCTTCTATTGTTTCTTTTAAATTATTATTAATTATTATTATTATAAATGACACCTTTCCAATTACATTTTCTTCGTATTTAGTTTCTCCTGCCTCATTCTTTCCCTTTAAGATTCTTTCCTTTTAAAATTGGTACAATGATTGTTAATCATCTGATGCATGCAAGTAGTATAGCCGCAAAAGGGGAGAGTGCAAGAATGTTGCAAGTGATTACGCAATGTTGCAAAGGGGGGGCGGGGTTGTTGCAAATGGGGGTGGGGGTGTTGCAAAAATGAAAAAAAATTCCCCCAAAGGGGGGATGCTGCAGATGCAACAAGGAAAACTTGGAGGCGGCGTTATCCCCCAAGAGAAAGGAGAGAAAGGAGGAGAGGTGTTCACCTGGCAGGAGCCAAGTGCATACTAAGACTTCAGCCGAGTAGGCGTTGTTTTATAGGCTCCTAATCAGCCAGCTGGCTTAGAAGGCGTAAATGGCTTGAGTTGCCAGATAGCGCCATGTATTCATTTAATTCTAATCGAAGACTGAGTTGCCAGATACCACTTTTTAGCGATACCATTGTATACATTATTATAGGCTCCTAATCAGCCAGTTGGCTTAGAAGGCGTAAATGGCTTGAGTTGCCAGATAGCGCCATGTATTCATTTAATTCTAATCGAAGACTGAGTTGCCAGATACCACTTTTTAGCGATACCATTGTATACACTATTATAGACTCCTAATCAGCCAGTTGGCTTAGAAGGCGTAAATGGCTTGAGTTGCCAGATACCACTTTTTAGCGATACCATTGTATACATTATTATATTTCTTAAAAGTTGGTTTAGAATACCGGTAGTAGGTTTAGAAGGCGTAACATGATATAATTAAGTAAAACAATATTGCATCATTCTGTTTATTATAAATATATAGAAAATAAATATACATTTCAATAATAATTGAGGAATATGCATATAATCATAACAGTACAGGAAATATATACACACAATTATGGATATGTATAAAATAAATATACATTTCAAATAGAAATAAATATACATTTCAATAATAATAGAAATATGCATATAATCATAACAGTACAGGGGAAATATCACGCAAAATAAATATACATTTCAATAATAATAGAAAATATGCATATAATCATAACAGTACAGGGGAAATATCACGCAAAATATATAAATACAATTCAATAATAATAGAAATATGCATATAATCATAACAGTACAGGAGAAATATCAAGCAAAATATATAAATACATTTCACTTTTTTTCAAAATACTAAACTCGGTCTTAATCGAGTTTACAATTACATCATTATTGCTCTGCATTCCGCAGTATATGCGGCTTAATAATATTTCACCGCTTAAAGTATAGGGAAACCTGTATTCGATATGAAGGGCTTTCATATCGTTCAGTACTATTTTTGTTCCCACTTTACAAACGGTTGGTAAGTCATCTTTAAATACGTCTAGAATACAATCAAAAGCACGCACAAAGAGTTCATCGTTAGCTACATTATTAAACACAAGTTTATAAGCACGCTTTTCCAATCGAGGGTTTATTTCTACCGACTCGAGCTTTTCAATCGTGAACTCACTCAACATAGCGGCAATTGAAATAATCTTCTAAATCGTTACGACAACTGCGCGTTATATAAAGAAATAGTTCTTCAGGGTGAACGGTGTAGGTGAGCTCAGCCTTGTACCGATCAATTGCTTTGTACCAAAGTTCATGGTATTTCAAAGAGTCTAAACTTTTTAAATAAACATCCAGCACTAGACCATTCTCACCAGCCCTACACTCGGTAAACCCATCGAGCAGAGCGGTGTAGGCGTATTCAAGTACTGTATCAAAATAAAGCATGTCCGTAACACGCGCGTCTAATATAGGTTTCAGCTTGCGGAATCCGACGATTTCAAACATTCTGTCGAGGATGAAACGGTTTCGTGTAGGAACAAGAGCGTTATTATCAGAAGCATTCTTCCACATCAGCCGTATATCAATGCACGGCCGATCGTTATTTATACACAACGTACATACAACGGCGTATGAGGGTGCGTCACTAATCTGCTCTCTTCTTGTACCTACGTTAGCAGGTATTTTATAACGATCTTCACTCCACTTCTCAACTATCACGAAGATTCTATTCATCTCCTCGACACTTAAATAAACCCGTTTGTTTGTTTGTCTACATTCCGTTTCCAGTACATAGCTAATGGTACCGGAATTACGCCTGAACACGCGCAACGATTTCGTCACGGACACATCGTACGAGGCGTTGAGAATGCTGCTCAAAGGAAGTTCCATCGTATTCGAGGAGCGCACGTCCACTCGGTTCAAGCTCTGAGATAACTATGAGCCGTGTGAGGCACGCAGGTAGGCAGGAACGGTTCGACGGGCGGCTGACTCGATGATACGTGAATGGGCTTGTTCGTATGATCCGCGAGTCGTACCGAATTGTTGTACATATTTGTTTTTCCGGTACAAGAATTAATTTCATCACTACCAGCCTACGCACCAGACATTTTACCTCAGGATAAGAACTAGGAACATTTTGTTTTATTAAACATCTTCACACTCCGGCGCACTATTTGAGAGGAACATATGCTCATATTTTTCCTTTCTGCCCATCAAACGATACTCGTCTCTAAAGTCTGTTAAAAACTCACGCAGGGCACTAGCCACAACCTCACTACGAACCTCATCATGATATACGTTAATATAGTGATAAAAATACTTAAGATTGTCCATGATCACGAGATTCACATTTTCAGTCGTAGGGTATGAGTAATCGACATGGTGTAGCATGACGTAATACCGCTTGTCACACCACCCATCCGCAAGGTTCATTATCCATACCTGCTGCTTCTCTTCTGCACGCGTTGTTTCTTTTACTTCACGGTGTATGTGAGACTTTATAAAGTTTAGCTCTGCAGTATACTTCAGCACATCGTCTGTGCAACGAAAGCCTTCAACGATCTCACCAGAACATCCGTAGAGTATTTGTACATCTTGGAACCTCGCACAATCCAATGTGTTTTTAAAAGAGGTATAGGAGGGAGGAATAGGAAGTTTTTCGGTATCCACCACATCCTGACACTTTGCTGAATACCATTTCATAAACGTTGTACAAGCAATATTAAAGGTAGCCATTTGAATACACGTCTGATCTGAATACACGTCTGATCTCTCGGGCTTACTGCAGTCGACTGACCACGCAGGGACTCCCAGATAGTAGCATGACTCACGGTCTTACAGTGGGCGGAGCTTAGAACTTTCACCTGCGCGCACACACACACACACACACACAAAGGAGAAAGTGAAACGCTAATTGAAACATGATTTATTTAATAAACGAGATATTCAAGTTATATATATTTACAAATACGATTTAATAAACGAGATATTCAAGTTATATATATATTTACAAATACGTGTAATAAATCAATAGATACGATTATATACAAGACAAATATGTGTGAGTTAACAATAGAAGCATCATACGTTATGGTATCCAAAGGGTACGGTATCATAGGTACCAGGTAACTGGTAACGTTTCCTATAGGTGTTACGGCACACCTTCGTACCCCTAAGTTCCTTCACGCCCCCCAGCTTCTGCGCCCGAAAATTGTGGGTGCCTACAATTAGTTGGGAAGGTTGTTCGCCCTCATCATCGTCCAAACATACTAGATCCTTCAACGATTCAAAGTTAACAACCCGCCGATTCGCATGGTTGAGCGTAATACCCTTTGCCTTCACGATATATTTTATTTCCTCCCCCACCCTGACCCGTACCCCATAAGTCTTAGGTCCTGTTGAGACAAAAGAGTCGGCGTAAGCGTTGTCCCCATAATCGTCCTTGATCTCATCAGTGAGCTCGCCGAGGAACTCCCCAATAGCGGGCATGTATTCACCCTCCGTCTCTGTGAATATCACGCTATCTGTATCGGCATACAATACTCTCCGCCCAAGAGAATGCAATAGACCCCAAAGTTTTATACGGGCGTAGGCTGTTGTGAAGCTGGCCACAGGTATGTTTGTAACCCTTGAGGTATCTGTGGCAAATTCAGTGTTGTTGTACTTTATTATGTAAGTATTACCTACATTCACGATATCCATGACCTCTTTATCGGGAGCATTGGCATAATCCCAGACATCGCTATAACTTTGTGCCAAATGAATGCTCCCTCTGCCGGTATTCTGCGCAAATTTTCCCCATAGACTGTTTAGACACAACTTTGCACTAAAGCGCTTGCCAGGATTCTTTACAATTTGGACACGATCAAGTTGTATACCTTCGCGGTCGCGGTAACGTTGAATATAGGCAGACTTTTCATCTTCGGTATCAACTCCTCGCGGATACCCTGATGCCTCAACCTTATCCTTCAAAAGGCGTTTATATATGGTGTGAAAAGGTTGGGTAGTTCTTAAACCTCCACACTCATGTATCTTCAGTATTCTATAACCATGGCGTACGGCTAGGGCCAGCTCAGGACTTGTATATACGCCTCTGATCTTACGCTGGTGGGGTATATGGTTACATTCGCCGTTATCCTCTTCCGCGCACTTCACGCAAAGGGGAAACATGAGCTTGTCGTCGATAACGACAGGTAAGATCGGCATCCATAAATTGCGTGGGGGGAGTACGTCTACGAAAGAGAGCCCAAAGTAACGATCATTCAAATTTTTTGAAAATTCATTGATGGAGGGTAGGCTAGGTCCCACCAGTTTCTCAGGAGCGCCCATGGGGTACGGATTGTTCTTCATCACGTATGGGTATAAAGAACAGAAATCGTAGTAATGGAGCTTCACGCCCTCCGTAGGTGGAAAGTATAGTCTGAAAGGATTTGTACGTCCTCCAAACAAGCTATCACCACATTTGAGAGGATCCAGCACATTGAACGCTTGATCGTGTTTATTTCCTCACGGTACACCTCGTCTGTCTCCATCCGTGCATCATATTCATGCTCCCACAAGACTTTGTGAGTGAACTGTGATCCTATAAGTTGATCGCGGGTGCGGGTCGATGCAAGACAGTCGGCAGGAGACCTACCGTGGATATCTCCGGTGATTCCGCACTCAGGACGGGGGCATCCATGCCACCAGCAACCGTTAAAGGAGTACACAGTCTTCACACCAGTGACACGGTTTTCACTTAACCCATCAACCCAAAAAACACGTCCATTAATCTTAATGGGTACTTCACCCGTGTTGCGGGCGTGCTTTATGTATACATCTGTCTGTTGCTGTAGGTGTATGAGCCAGTAAATAGCCTTGTGCCCGTAACTGCGGGGATTGTTTCGGTGAATAATGGCTAAGGTGTCTTTAGGCATGAAGTTATTCTTGAACACCGTAAAACATAATGATGCGATGGTGGTTGCGACTTGCAGTGGATCGCATTTGAAACGGGCTATGTACATCCTTCTAAAGGCCTGGAAACATACTCTAAGCACGCGCACATCATTCACGCAATAACGCTCACATTCATCAGCTATATTATAAGGGTTACTTTCATTAAAACTGTCGTAGTATCGATCAAGTCTTCACGTTCATCCATACAGTCAAAATAATGTTTGCGGGGTGGTGGGCCTACGTAGTTTAAAGTCTCGCTGGTGAGGAAAGTGTAAGGGAAGTATCCTTTGGAAACTTCAACTGCTACTCCTATCACCTTGGGTAGCTTTGCTAATTTACAAGGTGTGAATAATAAAGTATCTTTAAATTGTACATTGCCTCTTATCTGCATCTGTATTAATTTGTTGCCTCTTTTCAATGGATCACCTGTAAATATCTCAGAGGATTCGTGTTCAAGCAACTCCTTATAAAGGAACTGCGTGTCAAACTTTGCCCCGTTTTGGGCGAGAATATACACAGTCATTTTTTTGAACTTGTCGGCTAACTTGACAATATAGGACACAAATAGTTTCACAGGACTATCGCGGACATTCGTTTTAAAAACGTTTGTCCGTTTACCACATTTGGGGCACTCGTCACATTCGATACCCATACACTCATCACAGATGGTCTGGCTCACAAGTAAATGTGAATTACCTCTTTGTTTCAGCGTTCGTATATGTTTCTATATCGTAGTATACAGTTATACAAGGGTTATTTTTAGGCTTAGCATCTTTCATATAACATACATGCTTTACTCCATTCGCCTTATATTCCTCCTGGCATGTAGGACAGTGAATTACGTCACACTTGTGCTTAAATTTTCCCCAATTATCCATTGTGTGAAACATACCACATTCACAGATTTTCATTTTCCTGCACGTGCCAATTGATTTATGGAAATCAAAACAGCTATTATTGAAAAATGTGCGTCTACACACATCACAGTCTCTCTTCTCAGCTTCAACTACACGGCTTTCACATTTGGTGCTTTTACACTGCTCACATACCATGTGACATTCTTTACAATGTCTCACTATATCATCCGCAAACTCGAGGCACCCCTTACACAAATCATGATGTCTCCCATATTTTCGACTTTTGTCATAACTCGCGTAAAGCCACCTTATATTACGGATGGGGAGATACGTTGTCCCTGACAATCCTAAAATAAGTAGGGGTCTTGTACGATCTCTCACACAGCTTTTAAAAACATACACAGTCCTACGACGATCATCCAACCGAAATACAACTATGCGGACATTCATTTCCTGTTTTACCCTTCTCAGCTCTTCAGGACCCATATTACAGTCAAATTCAAGTTCACAGTCTACAGCTAGTTTACGGGCACGCTCCACAACCGTAGGCAGCCAAATTTTTTGAGTCCGTGTATTTTGTACAGTAAACATACGTGCTAAGAGTACTGCTATAAAGCCGCAACCACGATCGACGTTTATATGCTTTCGGTAAATAGTCGGAGAATTGAAGTTAAGAGTATACGGTATGGCACTATGACCCGCAACACGGAATACATGGTCAATATTTACCGTGAAGTTATCCATATTGAAGGCTATACTACTTTGGGCGGCTTGCATTATACGTCCTAATATATATTCTACATCTTCAGCCGCCAAACGTCTAAATGGCACTATCACCCAATAATCGTCTACATCACCGTCATCTGACCCGAATCCAAAGGACAGACTCGTCCTGACTTCACGCTCGTCACGATTCTGAAGAGCAAACTCTACAATATGCTGTACAACCCGGCGTAGCCCGCGCTCAATTCCATTGCTATACATGGCTCTAGGGTCGACCCTGACTCTATACCGATTTCTAGTCAAGGCTGGGGTGGGGGCTGCGGATCGCACCAATTCGAGCGTTATTTCATCCTCAACAGAACGGGGGGCGGTGGATGAATTACGGGATATATTAGCGGAAGGTGCTGCTGGGGGGCCTGTTGCGTAGGAGGTTGACGGTTGGGGCTCTATTATTGTAGACTTAACAGAACGGGGGGCGGCGGATGAATAAGGGGATATATTAGCGGGAGGTGCTGCTGGGGGGCTTGTTGCGTAAGAGGTTGAGGGTTGGGGATCTATTACCGCTGCAACAGGCGCGTATTTCGTGCGCTTTATACCTGACGTGGGGTTCTCATACCTCCGCTTTGGATGTGCTACCGGTATCGCTGGTGAGGGTTCGTTGGCAGGGGAGGAGATCACAACTACACTGTCGTCGAGGTCATCCGTAATGTCAATGATGGGATGCTCTACCTCATCGTCATTCACGGTTCTGTGGGAGAAGAAAGCAAAATATAAGGAACAGCACTGAAAATTTGTAATATTTTGTAAATGACCCACTTAGGAGTGTGACGTTTTAGAAATGGACTCTGTAGAAAAATTCAGATTCACGAGTCCATCCACATGTATTATATCTGGACCTACAGGATGTGGTAAAACTGTTTATGCTTAAAATCATTAAAGAAAAGGGAGAGATGTTCTCGAAATTTGTGCATAAAGTTATATGGTGCTATTCGACGTATCAATCAGTGTTCAACGAGTACCAAGATGATATTTTGTTCCACAAAGGCGTATATGACGTTAATTCGTTAAAGGGAAATGAACATACAATCATTGTAATTGACGATCTCATGTTGGAGATGGATAAAACGTTTGCCGAGACATTTACAGTATTCTCCCACCATCATAACATAAGCGTGTTCTTCATCAATCAGAATCTATTTTTCAAAAATAGATACATGCGCGATGTGTCGTTAAATACGCAATATCTAGTCTTATTCGCGCAACGTAGAGATGTATCACAAATTGGGGTATTAGCCAATCAAATGTTCCCGAATCAGCGTAAGGAGTTTTTGGAAGTTTATAAAAAAGCTACAAGCACGCGTTACGGATATTTGCTTTGCGACCTTCATCCGCGAAACACGTTTAGAGTGCTTCTGCGAACGAATATATTTCTAAACGAGCCTGAAACGGTGTATATTCCAGAATGACAAAGAGACTAAAGAAATACCGTGAATTAATAAAAATCTATCATCGACTGCCCCGGGCATTGCAGCAGATGTTTATTAAAAATATCGACGCCGACTTTTTAAAATGCATCTGTGAAATCTGTCTTAACGTTATAAATTGCAATGTATCAATGAAAACCCATCAGAAGGCTCGCCTACGCCGCTACAAGAACATAATACGTGCACTCGCTCGTAAAAGTCAAACTGTAGCGAAGAAAAAACGAATTATTGTACAAACAGGAGGGTCATTTCTCCCCATCTTATTTTCAGTTTTGGGTCCTTTACTGACTAGATTAATATAATGAAGAAAGTGGTAGTGATTCCCTACGAGGTGTACGCTTCACTGCAAAGGAATCCAGACACGGATCTAGATCCCCGTAAAAGCAGACTTAAAAGAATGGAAAGCGAATTGCTAGCCCTATTAAACAGTGTAAAAACACCTGATGAGAAAAGAATCTTATACCAAGAAGCTCTACAGAAATTTCTTCACGAGTACGAAAATTATAAGAGCCCTACAGAGATTCCTGTGGTTATTAGGCACAGCACGGGGGACGATGGACATGGCGACATAGGATCTGTGCCCGACGATACAGCTGACCAACCACCAAAAAGATTAGCCACACAACATATCGAACATGTATTAAAAAGCACCCTCCCACTACATTGATGAGTAAAGGCTTAAGTCTTTATAATCTATTGAATGAGGATCCAGCCATACAATGGACCGATACAGGCGAGCTCATTGTGGAAGGATCAAAGGTACAGGGATCGAATATCGTAGACATTGTCCATGATCTGGTGAGAAAGTGGGATAGGCCATCACCATCAGGATGGAAGCATATTAAAGCAAGACTACAACAAATAAATGTCCCTAAAACGTTGATAGGAAATCTGAACAGGTTAAAAGACTTGGAACATGCAACGCATGTGACACAATTGAAGGCACCGTCACCCCCGGCGGTAACACCTTTGAAGAGGAGCAAGAAGAGGTTAAGCCAACCCTACCCACGTGCCTCTAAAATACGCAAATGGCTAACGTATTAACTAAACGTTATTATGACATTTCTACCCCATCCTCTTACGGCGGCGTAGATAGACTGTACAGAAGTGTTTACGGAGTAGGAAAAAAAGATGTTGAAAGATTTTTGAGGGAGCAGGACGCTTATACGCTTCATAAGCCTGTGAGAAAAAGGTTTAAAACAGCCAAGACAACGGCTTCCTCGATTGATTCTATTTGGCAAGCAGATTTAACAGACATGCAAAGATATTCTGTGTATAACGATGGTTACCGCTACATTCTATTCATAATAGACGTATTCTCTAGATATCTGTGGCTAGTTCCTCTGAAAAATAAATCACCTGAAACAGTTGCTAAAGCCACCAAAACGCTAATGTTAAAAGAAAACAGGGTTCCTGGCTATTTTTGTACGGATATGGGGAAGGAATTTATAGGCCGTGCTTTTCAGAACATGTTGACAGAGTTTAATATCAGCTATTACACAACCAATTCTATACATAAGGCTTCTTTAGCTGAAAGAGTTCAGCGCACCATAAAGGAACGCATGCACCGTTATTTTACACATTAAAACACATACAGATTTCTTGACATTCTGGAATCATTGGCATCATCCTACAACCGCTCACACCATCGCACGATTGGGACAGCACCTAACGAAGTTTTAGAAAGAGGTACGCTCCCGAGAAGAGATGGATCACCAACACCACACTCGGCGCGCTTCAAAATCAATGATTATGTAAGGCTGTCGCGTTCGGGGAATAAGTTCGCAAAGGGTTTTGAGGAAGGATGGACGCGCGAGAGTTTTAAAGTTAGGGCTATGAGGCCTAAAGGTGAAATAATGATGTATTACATTGAAGATTTGAATGGGGAAGAAATCTCAGGAGGCTTTTACCGCGAGGAATTGCAGAAAGTTGCGTTTAATTTAGGAAAAAATGTGTTTAAAATTGAGAAAATTTTAGGAAGCAAAGGTTCAGGAAAGAGAAAAATGTACCTGGTGAAATGGCTAGGGTACCCAGAAAACTTCAACACCTATATAAAAGCTGATGCAATAATGAAGCTTAAATAGTATGCAACATGGCTCCTAACCATTTCTACGTCACACTCCCGTCCTCCTCGTCCCTGTCTGTACACCCTAACAACACACTAGCCAACTTTGTAACAGAGCTCCACAAGCACATTGAATTGGGTCGTGATTCGTATGAGGTGGGGATATGCGAAATTCAGCTGGACACCATCTTTTTAAATATTGACCATAACGAGCCCGTTTTTACGATTCTTAGAGACATTGACGAGTGTGAAAAAGCTGGGGTAGCTTTGGATGAAACTATGCGTATCGCTCGGACTAAGATTGCACGGTATTACAGTACAGAAGTAAGACTAGGACCGGGTCAATATGGTTCGGCCGAGGATGTTGTGAGAGGCTTAAACGTAAGTTTAAGAAACTCAAACCTTACGAATGATTTAGTATACGAAATCGTAAAACAACCCTGCACATACACTAATCCTAAAATCAAAGACTAACAGACGTATTAAGACCATAGAAAGTTCCAAATTCTAGCCAATGGCCGATATAGCGCAGCCTTCCAAAGAGACACATTTCACGAGACACAGCATGACTTGTCCAGATTAATGTATCAATTGAAGATGGAAAAATTGGCTGAAAGGTCCCAGACATGTGCTATATTTACAGTAATATAGTGGAGCACCAGTTTGTTGGGATACCCAGGCACGCCTGCTGCGCATTGCTCACATCCCAACCATAGAGGAAGGAGTTTGAGTATTACATATGACAGACCCCATTATGTGAATGTCGCAACTAATTTAATAACCAATATCTCAATATATATAAGAACGATTGAGGGTGAAAACTTCCCATTCGGTAACGGGAGCTTAACAGTGAAGCTACACTTTCGACGCACTGAGTTATAATGGATAGAAAGCCTTTCACCGTCTTTCGAGGGGTGCGATACCAGCGCGGTAGTGGATTTAGGTCCATTTTTTCATCCATACTACGTACGGCTGTTCCTTTGCTGAAGAGGGGTCCCAGATACCTTGGAAGGAAAGCGCTACAATCAGGTATTAACACTGCAGAAGACATATTGGCCGGGGCTAAACCTAAAGAGGCTCTAAAAAAACATTTAAAGCGTACATGGGACGAAATCATCAAAGATGCAAAGAGAAAAAAGCGTGGTGGCGGGAAGAAGCGGGCTGCCCGGAAGAAGAAGGGGTCACGTAGTATTAAACGTAAAAGGCTATCAAAAAAGAAGTGCTGTAAGCGAATGAAACCTATGGTTGACCACTTTTTTGACTGATATAAGCTAAGGACATTGATCTCATGAATCATAGTTTGTTTACCACTTGTCGAGAGAGGAGTCACTATTTCGCCATGGCACGCTTCATCCACCCATGTAGTTCACAATGCTGTAAATCGTAGCTGTCCCTTTTTGAGCTACCTCCAACCCAAGTTTCTATTGAGCACAGTGACTTTATTACAATTAACCCTTTAAACACAATTAGTTCCCCGAGTGCACCTATAGAATTCGTGATACCCAGCTCAGGTCCTTACTTTTTTATCCAAGCTGTGTGCACATGTACGCTAAGCTACGTATAGCCCATTCTGATGGAACGGTCTGCGATGACAAATATGCTGTATACCCTGAAACAAACTTTCTGCACTCCATATTCAACCAGTGTGACGTATATTTAAATCAGACCAGCATATCGGCAGGCACGGGGTACTATCATCTACGGGCCTATCTGGAAAATGTCCTCAACTTTTCCAAAGAAGCGAAGGCTACCTTTTTAAGTGCCGAGGGATATTATCAAACTAAAGATGAAAATAGTATAAAGGACAAATTTAAAAATTCTAAAAAGAAAATATACGAGTGTTTTGGACGGTTGCACACAGATTTCACTTTCCAGGAGAAGTTGCTTGTGAACGGGGTGGATATGAAAATAAAGCTCACCCGCACGAGTCCTGAGATCTGCTTAAATCTGGATGCTGATCAAGAAGAGGGTGCAAAGCCCGTTGTGGTTCACATTATGGACACATACCTCCGCGTACGGCGAGTGAAATTAAGTTCACCAAAACAACTAGAAATTGAGAAAAATTTACTAAACGCTACAGTGAAATATCCTATTAACAGAGTGCAAATCAAACTATATACGGTTCCTGCAGGGTTGGCATCGAAGCAGATAGAAAACATTGCCCTGGGAAATCTTCCTAAAAGGATATTAATCGGCATGCAGGACCATGCTTCGGTGAATGGAAAATATAAAAAGAGTGCCTTTAAATTCGAGAATTTCGGACTTAAAAATATAACTCTATACGTTAATGGCACTGCTTTGGGTGGAACAATGGGTACGGACTATTCATCAGACGCTGTGTTACCTCTTTGTGCCAGAGCCTATAGTAATCTGACCCATATTGCAGGTGATTGTGATGAGCTTGGTAATGGGGTAACGCAGGAAGAATTCATTGATCAATTTAACCTTTATCCGTTTGACATTACACCTGACTTATCTGCTAGCGTAAATACACATTTAAACCCACAGCAGAGCGGAAACATCTCAGTGCGGCTGGAATTCGCCAAGCCTATAGACGCTCCTATTAGTGTACTAGTATATCTCGAATCGCAAGCCCTAATAGAAGTAGATAGATTTAGGAGCGTTATCACTGACTTTTAAAATGGATGCTAATACACTTCAGAAAGTAATGGAACGAGTCACACGTTCCAAATTTATCGGCGTGTTTGCGAAGAATGAAACATTGAGTTTGCCAAGTACGCGAGAATGCGGTAGTCTTATTGTGAACACAGATGTCATCGGTAATGAAGGGATTCACTGGATCGCTATCTATTTTAAAAATAGACATCGCCTGTACTATTTTGATTCACTCGGTACTCAACCCTGGAGTGACCCTATTATTGTAAAATTTCTCGCTCAGTTACATATTCCCGAAGTTGTATGGAACCCGTTTCGTATACAAGGATATTTTAGTAATGTTTGCGGAATGTACTGCGCCTCATTTCTCATGCATATATCATGTGATAAAGAATTTATAAATTTTTTAAATTTATTTGACCCGTGCCACACTCGCCGAAACGATGAAATGGTATGCAGACAGATAAAAATCCGTTTTCCAATTGTACGTACTCGTTGTATAGTATAATGTTTTTGTTCGTGTGTGTATATTTGTAACGGTATATTCTGTAGTTGGTTATTGTACTGATTTCTTTCATTTAATAAATTTATGAAAATATATTGTGTCTTCTTATCCCAAAAAGATCGAAAAACACTTACATTATTTCGGTGTGACATTGTTGACTGATCAGTATATCCTCCGTATTCATGACACGAGATTCTTCAAAAGATTGTATAACACGTGTCAAATCCTCATCGGACCTTAAAGGAATAATGTTCATTCTTTTAAAACATATACAGAGTATACAGACAGATCCCCATTATGTGAAGATATCTTTGGTTCATTTAAGAGGAATAACATTGATTACCATAAAAAATTTCGATTTTAGCATAATGGGGATAAGAGGTAAAACCAAATAACATTGATTGACATAAAAATTTTTTGGCGAGTATCTATTTGACGAGATACTACAGCCCATCCATATATATATAAATCGAATTATAGACACTTACATTTCCATGGTAGTCCCTTGCGTCGGATTGTAAGGAGCGTCACTGCAAATATCTTCTACGGTTTGCGTTGGGAATAATTCATCACGGTCAATTGCGTTAAAAAGACTAATTGCCGTTAATGCTGCAGTATCACTTTCTTCATACAAATCTGGGGAGACGTACAGGTCCATGGTGGAGGATGTGTGACATTGCTGACTGATCAGTATATCCTCCGTATTCATGACACGAGATTCTTCAAAAGATTGTATAACACGTGTCAAATCCTCATCGGACCTTAAAGGAATAATGTTCGTTCTTTTAAAACATATACAGAGTATTCAGACAGATCCCCATTATGTGAAGTTATCTTTGGTTCATTTAAGAGGAATAACATTGATTGCCATAAAAAATTTCGATTTTAGCATAATGGGGTAAGAAGTAAAACCAAATAACATTGATTGCCATAAAAAATTTTTGCCGAGTATCTATTTGACGAGATACTACAACTCTCCATATATATAAATCGAATTATAGACACTTACATTTCTATGGTAGTCCCTTGCGTCGGATTGTAAGGAGCGTCACTGCAAATATCTTCTACGGTTTGCGTTCGGAATAATTCATCAGGGTCAATCGCATTAAAAAGACTAATTGCCGTTAATGCTGCAGTATCACTTTCTTCATACAAATCTGGGGAGACGCACAGGTCCATGGTGGAGGGAATGATTATTCACTGACGCGAAAATAGCTACTGTTACTCCCAACTGAAAAATATCCCCTTTTATATGCACAATCGCCAAGCTCCGCCCCAAAAGACCAGATGTTCGTAGTGATTGGCTGCCGATGTAGCTGGGTGGAGCTATGATGTGTACCAATCCGCTATAACGGGACCGGACGAGTAACATATATATAAAATCGTGTTTCTTTGTGAATAAATTATAGACACTTACATTTCTATGGTAGCCCCTTATATTATATTTTTATTTTTACTTACATGTTATTAGTATTGTTTTCACAAATTCTTGTGTTAACATAATTTCAATTGTTAACTTATTTTATAATAAAGAAATATAGCCTAATTATATTTTAAAAAAGCATTCAGTTTCCACGTTAAACTGTGGGTCTAAGGCGGAGTGAAAACCTTTCCAATTCGGCACAAACTCTGCCATTTTAAGTATACATATACATATCACAAGATGTTTAAAAGACTATATATATATAATTATAGTAAACTTATGTCAAGATAAACTAGTTACCCATAAAAACCTAATTGTTTTTCTATAATTCTGTTTTCTATGGTTGGTTGAATTATGTGTAGGCTAACTACGTTATTTGTTTCGTCTCCGAAAAGTTTAACTTCAAGTTTAATGAAGTTCAAGTTAATGTTATATTTGTTTCTAATCGTTAAACACTATATACATCTATTGTAAAACACTATATACATCTATACATCTATAGTGAAACACTATATATATCTATTTATCTATCTTAAAAAATTATAAAATATTTATCGTTTAATTTTGCTCATGTTGTTTGCAAAGTAAATACATTCAAACTTGTTTTAAATAAAGAAAAAATTAATATATATATACAGGGTGGCCCCAAAAAAATGGCACCAATTTTGAGAAGTGATATCTCAATAACCATTGCAGCTAGGGACTTAAAAAGACAACCAAATGAAAGATAATTCTTTTCTCTTTAAATACTTATTCTATGGCTTGATGGTTATAAGCCCATATAATGCCCAAAATTGGCTTCCAAAAAAAATATACAAAAAAAGTTGCGCATTTACAGTATATTTATTCCTTGATCCTAATTTTAAATGAAATTTTTCTATTCCAGACCCCTCAAGATGGGATTGAGAGAATCTGATAAGAACATTATACAAGCACTACGTGAAGAAAAAGGATATTCATTAAACAGAATCCTTTACGAATTTCCAAATAGAAATTGGAAAAAAAGAACTGTGGCACATTTTTTACAAAAACTTAAAGAAACCGGCAGCAGTCAACGGCGTCCGGGAAGTGGTCGACCAAAAAGTATTAGAACGCCAGAAAACATTGAAAAAGTAAATGAAATGGTTTTAAGTCAAGAGGAACAACCAGGAACAAGTAAAAGTGAACGTGAAGTTGCGAAAGAAACCGGGATTTCACGTTCATCAGTACAGCGAATAATTCGAAAAGATCTTGGGTTGAAAACATTTAAGAGGGTGAAGGTTACTGCTTTATCGGAGCCTGTGAAAGAAAGACGTTTCCATCGATGTAAAAATCTATTGCGAAGATTTCGGTCAAATGAGTCTGTGAAAAAAATTTGGTTTTCTGATGAGAAACGATTTACGGTCGAAACGCCACGAAATACCCAAAATGATCGGGTTCGTGCAGCAGTGGCGACAAAAACTCATGTTGACCCAAAACGACTTTTGCGTGAAAAAAAACACTTTTCAGATTCGATAATGGTTTCCCTTGCAGCGTCATCTGAGAACAAAACATCCATCATTTTTATTCAGCGAGGCGTTAAAATTAACTCAATTTACTACTGTAATGACATTTTGTCTCCAATGTTGTCAGAGATCAAGGAGACGAGCACTGATTTTGTGTTCATGCAAGATGGAGCCCCATCTCATACAGCCAAGGAAACAATAACATTTCTCAATAATAATTGTCCTGGTTTTATCGAACCAAATAATTGGCCACCATGCAGCCCAGATCTAAACCCCATTGACTACTTTATGTGGTCTGCCTTAGAGAGAGAAGTCTACCATGGTCAGAAAATCCGCGATGTGAACCATCTTCGTGAGCGAATTCAGGCTGCATGGGAAAATCTCTCACAAGTGACGATCTCAAAGGCAATTTCAAAATGGAGGGCGAGATTACAGGCTGTGGTTGACCATAATGGAGGGCAGATTGAGCCATTTATTGAAAATTAGGTCTAACTTAAAACCACAGAACTTCGTTTAAAGACCGTAAATTAGAAGATAATTAATTAGAAAATAATAAAAGGAATAAATATAAATGCGCAACTTTTTTTTGTATATTTTTCTTATAAGCCAATTTTTGGCATTGCATGGGTTTATAACCATCAAGCTATTGAATAAGTATTTAAAGAGAAAAGAATTATCTTTCATTTGGTTGTTTTTTAAAAACCTAACTGTAATGGTTATTGAGATATCACTTCTGAAAATTGGTGCCATTTTTTTTGGGCCACCCTGTATATATATATATCACAAGATGTTTAAAAGACTGTATATATATAATTATAGTAAACTTATGTCAAGATAAACTAGTTATCCATAAAAACCTAATTGTTTTTCTATAATTCTGTTTTCTATGGTTGGTTGAATTATGTGTAGGCTAACTACGTTATTTGTTTCGTCTCCGAAAAGTTTAACTTCAAGTTTAATGAAGTTCAAGTTAATGTTATATTTGTTTCTAATCGTTAAACACTATATACATCTATTGTAAAACACTATATACATCTATTGTAAAACACTATATACATCTATATATCTATAGTGAAACACTATATATATCTATTTATCTATCTTAAAAAATTATAAATTATTTATCGTTTAATTTTGCTCATGTTGTTTGCAAAGTAAATACATTCAAACTTGTTTTAAATAAAGAAAAAATTAATATATATATATATATATATATATATATATATATATATATATATATACACATACATATCACAAGATGTTTAAAAGACTGTATATATATAATTATAGTAAACTTATGTCAAGATAAACTAGTTATCCATAAAAACATAATTGTTTTTCTATAATTCTGTTTTCTATGGTTGGTTGAATTATGTGTAGACTAACTACGTTATTTGTTTCGTCTCCGAAAAGTTTAACTTCAAGTTTAATGAAGTTCAAGTTAATGTTATATTGGTTTCTAATCGTTAAACACTATATACATCTATTGTAAAACACTATATACATCTATATATCTATAAAAATTAAGTGTGTAAAAATTATTTATTTAAACAGAATTTAATTGGATTCATCTACCGTCATATATATTGTGGTACACTATTTAAATGGATGATTAATATATGGTTTTTTGCTATCTGGAACACATGGCGCTATCTGGAATACATGGTGCGATCTGGCAACTCAGCAACTGAATACATGGCATGATCTGGCAACTCAGCAACTGCATACATGGTGCGATCTGGCAACTCAGCAACTGAATACACGGCGTGATCTGGCAACTCAGCAACTGAATACATGGCGCTATCTGGCAACTCAGCCAGAATAGAGGTTTATAAAAGACCGAGAGACTACTGACGGAGTCATTCAAGCTTGGCTCCCAGCCGAGCAAGGACCTCTGGTCCTTCTCTTTCTGGCCCTTTGGGAAAACCCCTTAGAGGCCTCTTAGGTTAGGTAAACGAAAATAACTTGGGGGAGAACTCCGCTTCCAAGTTGCATGCCTTGCAATCAAAGGCAACTACTCTCTCTCTCTCTCTCTCTCTCTCTCATTCAGGTGTACCCCTCCCCCCTTGGCTCAGCCAACTGACTGATTCAGCCAACTGGCTGATTAGGAGCCTATAAAACAACGCCTACTCGGCTGAAGTCTTAATATGCACTTGGCTCTTGCCAGGTGAACACCTCTCCTTCTTTCTCTCCTCCTTTCTCTCCTTTCTGGCCCTTTGGGGGGAATAGCTTGGGGGAGAACTCCGCCTCCAAGTTGCATGCCCCTTGCAACCCCGGTTGGCAACAGTATTTTTTATTTTTTTTGGCACCCCACCCCCCACCCCCTTTTGCAACATTATGTAATCACTTGCAACATTCTTGCACTCTCCCCTTTTTCGGCTATACTACTCATGCAGATGATCTAGTTCTTACTTCTCCATCTGTAAAAGGGCTCAGCACACTTTTGAAGGTGTGTGAAAGGTATGGGAAGGATAACGACATAAAATATAATCCTGCTAAAAGTCATGTCATGATTATGAGGACCAAGGCCCACAAATATAAAAAATTTCCTGAATTTCAAATGAATGGTATGGTGCTGTTAGAAGTAACCCAGACTAAGTATCTTGGCCACATACTAACTGATATCTTTCAGATGACTGTGATATTGTTACCGTGCCGGGTGACCAAGGCTGTCATACAATATTGCTGACCAAATTAAACCAAAAACCCTGGCAACGGTATCTCGGGATGGGTTACCTTAATAACAGAAGACAATAGGTACAAGACTAATGAACAATAAACAGACGCCTTTAAAAATAAACCTTATAATTATAATTAAAGTGAAATATATAAACGTATTTACATCAATTCATAAACAAATTCAATGAGAGCATAATAGTACAGAAACACTGGCTAAATAAATGTTTTCTTTTCTTTTCTTTTTCCACACGCCAGACCACTTCCAGCAGGTCTGCCAAGGTCTAGACCAAATAGAGTCTTTATACGGCCAAACACCTCGTTGGTAGCCCACTACGAACTCCTGTGCCGTCGGCCAGTCCTTCACTGCCGAACGTTGCAGCTGGAAAATGGCCTGAGGATGACAGACGGCCAATCCGCAATGTTGAACGCTGGGTGTGGGGTAGGCCTCCACACACTTGACCATATATATCGATGAAACCCGAACCTGACCTTTGACTCAACCAGAAGGAAAAATTATCAACATTGTTACATTTCTCCCCTCTCAAGATGGGAAACCAATCTTAAGAAGAAAACTAATAATGAAAACTTAAAAAATATTTCCACAAAAAGTAAAAAAACTATTTAACCTGTATCTTTTCAAATCCTACGCTGACTTATTGCCGTCTTTTAACATTTTAGATTTTGTTTTTCGTTTTACTTCGTATTCTAATACACGCTCCTGGACCCATGGTAAATCTTGCAACAATAATTTTGATCTTGTAACCCGTTTAAAATCAGGATTCAGATCCTCATCTCTCTTGCCCTCTTGTTTATTCGTATCTGATAAACCTTTATAAAAAATAGTAAAATTTCCACTCTCCTCCCCAGATGTTATACCTAATCTCATGGCTATCTCACTAATATCTACTTCGGTATTTTGTTCTCTTACCTCTTTCTTCTCTATATGTCCATCCTCAGATTCACTCAGAATTAGTTCCGAGGAGCATAACGTGTACGCTTCTTTCACTTGAGGTAAACTATTTGCATGTTCTATTTTACTACTACACAAGTCTAAAGCCTCACTCCATCTCCTCTCGTCTATTATGCTTCTTTCTTCGTCCTCTCCAAAATCGTTGAAATCCCCTGGAACGTCTCGAACCAATCCCCCATCTCGAAATCAAATGGAAGTGCTGTACTTACTCCTTCAACCTGAACTGCCACCTCTCTTGTACTGGATTCTGTCTGAATTGACTTATGAGCCACCTTTACCTGGTTAACCTTACAAACAGCCAACTTTTTGCACGTACTCCATTGAATTCGACGAGGTGGGTTCTGTCTTACTCTAGTGGAAATTAACTGCCTCTCACCTGAAGACTCCTCGGATTCTGGAAGTTCACCATCATACCTGTACCCAAATTTAATACCGGAATCCATTTTCGATCCATGAACACTAGGATGCATTTTCCCTTCAAAACATCCCCGCTCAGGCTCTAACCTCTCATACACACCTTTCTGTCGCTCCCAGTATTCACGAAGATACAAAGGCGGATCCACCCACAACTTTAAATGAGAAAAGTGGACATTCATTCGTCTTCCTTGACCCTCAATCACATAAGCCATACCCCTTGACAGTACTTTCACCACTGTGAATGGCCCTTCATACCGGCCTTCCATCTTTCTTTCCAATGACTTGTCAACTGTTACAATCTTTTTCTTTGCTTTCACACCCTTCCCATACGGTACCCAATTAGGATGGCCTTCCCGCCACTGCATTTGTTCCTCTTGTGTAACTGGTAACATTTTCCCTCTCTCATGAATTTCACACAGTATTTTCTCAGCCGGAGTCATTCCAATTTCTGCATGGAGCGTGTTATTGTAGACTAAGATTGCTCTGTTCACTCTCTCTATTGCACCATTCGCAGCAAGTTTATATGGACTACTATACACATGCCCAATTCCAAATTTTTCTAGCATAGTAGTAAAACACTCGCTCCTAAATTCTTTTCCATTATCGGAAAGAATCTTTGAAGGAATACGTACAAAACTGGGTAAGACATGCTCTTCAAAAGCTTTGGCTACACATTTGGCAGTCTTATCTCTCAATGGTTTTATTACTGCCCATTTACTACAATGGTCAACTGCAACTAAGCATGCAACATAACCTCTCGGTGTCTTGGGTAAGGCTAACAAATCTACAGCTACAAGTTCAAAGGGTACCTTTACCTCTATCTTCCATATTGGGGGGTATACCACTTGGTGACCAATCTTCATCTTCTGGCACCTTTCACACGTTCTACACACGTCATGACTATCATATATAGTTTAGGGTGCCATACATACTTTGAAACGACATGCAATAACTTATCTCTTCCAATGTGGGCTAACTGGTTATGAAACATAACAACTACTGAACTAACTGCCTAAAGCCTATTACTACAGCAAACTCACTCTCACTGATTTTTCTAAACAAAACTTTATTATTCACTACCAAGTCTTTAAAATACCGTTTAAACTCTATCAACATACGGTCTTCCACCATTGTGCTACCCTTTGCAACCTTTTCTCTCAATCTACTAATTACATTAGATCTATTTTGTAACTTCAGAACCACATCCCTGGCTAACATTTTTTCAACTAAACTGAACGTCACACTGTCACTATAACTCAGATCTACATCACCATCCCCTATCTCCACATCTGATCTAATATCCTCAGTTTCCGATTCAACATTTCTACCATCTAATCCAACCGTGACATTAAAAATATCCACTACTTGCCCTACAGTCCCATACACTAATAACCCTTCACCAAAATCTAACTCTACACTACCCTTAACCAAATAATTCATCCCTAACAGAAAACAACCAGGAATACAGTTATCCGGTACCACAACCAATGGTGTTGTCACTACCTGCTTGTCAGACATATCTAACGTTATACCTATTCGCGAATGCACACATTCTGATCCAATTCCTTTCAGTTTCACATCTATACCCAACTGTCTTATTCGAAACTCCTGAACTTTCGCCTCCTCAAGCACAGATTCTCGTGCCAAACTAACAGCTGAACCAGTATCCAAAAATGCACATTAAGTATAACCGTCAATACGAATATTTGTCCAAGCGACAAAAGCCCCATCGTGACCGCAACAATATCTATTATTAGATTCGCTCTCTTTCATAAACAAATTCATTTGCACCTCATCGTTGTTACTTTCTAACGGTACTCCATTTTCTCTGATCTGTCCTTCCAATTCGCAATCATCCCATTCCACTCCTTCAATAACATTTTCACAGTCAAACGTTCCGTCATTCAAAACAGGATTAAAATGCACACCTGCCAAACACTGCAAATGCACACTCATTAAATCTGATCTCTCTTTCACATCGGGACCCACATACGCAACTGTACAACATGTACCATGATGTACCGAAAATTCAACCCCAAACAAATCACTAGCAACCAACAACATTTCTAGCACAGGCAGTGTTCCACATATTCGAAGGGACCGAAGATGCTTCACCTTGCCACGTCTACTGAACCCATATTTCTTATAACTCCTACTTAATGTGTCTGCCAACAACTCTCTTAAACCCTGCACACTATCAGGAACACTAGGTATTCTCCTTTCATCCAACACTATTTTTAAACTTTCATACAAAGAGTTACCTCCTCCCGGAACACGCTTAATCATCCTCAACCATTCTGGCAGCCCTTCCAAATCCCCATTTACTATACATTCATTCTCGATGACTCCTTGGCAACATCTAGACAACGCATCTGCCACAATGTTTTCACGACCTGCCTTATATCTAATCTCAGTTAGATATAACTGAGATTATGCAGGTAGACCAAAGGACGATGGTCTGTATAGAGGACAAAATTACGACCTAATAAAAATGGCCTAAATGCCTTTATACCCCACCTTAATGCAGTTAACTCACGTTCTATGGTCGAATACCGTTTTTCGGCAGGTGAAAATGTATGTGAATCGTAAGCTATTATCCTGTCCACCCCATCTTGCTTTTGACACAGACTAGCACCCATTCCCACACCACTTGCATCGACATATAATTCCATTCATTCCGCACCTTCAGAAAAATCGGGAAAAGCTAACGATACAGCATCTCTCATACGTACCTTTAACTCCTCAAATGCACTTAATCGTTCCTCCGTCCATTCAATCACTTCTTTCCCCTTTCTACCAGTAATTTCACACAACGGTGCTGAGATACCCGAGCAATTTTGAATGAATTTTCTTTGAAAATTAATCAATCCCAAAAACCGACGCAAGTCACTCACCGTTTTTGGTCGTTCAAAATTAAAAACTTTATCCACATACTCAGGCAATTTAGATAAACCGTTCCGTCCTACCATGTGACCCAAAAATTTAATCTCTTCGTTCACCCATTGGCATTTACTCGGTTTGACCTTCATTCCCGCTTCTTCCAAGCGCGCTAACACTTTGTCCAACAACTCATTATGCTCGCTCAAGGACTCAGACATAACCAAAATATCGTCAATATACATTACCACCCGCGACCACGGCAAACCATTCAAAACTCTCTGCATTTCTCTTTGAAACCCACTTGGAGCCGTTTTTAGACCAAAACTTAAACTTTTAAATCTATATTGACCACTTACAGTTGAAAACGCAGTGAAATCGCGACTTTCCTCTTCTACAGGCATCTGGTAATAACCGCGAAGCAAATCCATGGAAGTGAAATACTTCATACCATGCAACCCAAACACCGCTTCACTCAAATTAGGCATAGGAAATCTATCTGCTTTAGTAACCACGTTCAGTTTTCTATAATCTACACATAATCGTATAGACCCATCCTTTTTACGAACTGGCACGATAGGAGAACTCCATTCAGAAGCACAGGGCTCCACAATGTCACGCATACATAACTATCTAACCTGCTTTTCAACCTCCTCATTCACTTCTCTATTAAATCTACGGGGTCGCTGGTATATCGGAGTGTAATCATTCAATACAATCTTATATGGAGTCATACGTGCGCGCCCAATATCCGAGTCACTTTTACTAAAAACATTCCTGTGTTTCCACAACACACCCCAAACGACCTGTCGCTCTTGCCCATTAATCACATCAGACAAAGACACTTTGCTCTGAAGGGATTCTTCATCCCATTCCTTACAATCGTTCATTCCACCTGCTTCATGTACTAACGTGTTCACCGCGTAAGTAAATTCTTTATCGAGTTCTTCCAACTTTGCATTATCAACCATTGAATACGCAGTTGTAATCCTTGCATTTTCTTTTAATCCTAATTTACCAGGTCTCAACTTTCTCACTAAAATAAAACTCTCTTCACTTTCCCAGTTAATCAAGCCAGGCCAAACTCTCAATAACTTATCAAACTTCGGACTCACAGAGTCACCATCGACAAATAACACATCTTCGTCGTCCCTTTCACATTCCCCACAACATTCCCGTTGTTTAAAACTATTGTGAGGCCTCCTAACTTTAACTCTAATCCATTTATCCTCTTCCAGTATCACGTTCTCAGCCATACAAATTGGAACATAAGAGACCATTCTCAAACATTTATTCACATTCACACCCACATACAGCTCCTCTTGCTCATCATTTTCATTAGCCCTTTTAAAGCATCTTCTACCCACATTAAGTTTAATTTTATTTTTGACCAGGAAATCAATCCCAAGAATTACTGGTTGACCAGAATTGTTAACTACCAAAAACTCACTCTCTCCATAATTCACACCATGTATCTTCACATTCACTCGAGCCTTCTTTGTCACTAATATACCCTCACTTTCCACCCCAACTCCATGCAGCCTTGTCTCGCATTCCTCCATACACAACTCAGGTAAACTCGTGGCAAGGTTAGTATCTATCACACCCATTTGTGCTCCCGAATCAATCATTGCCACCACCCCAACTCCATTCAAATGCACTACCAATTCCATCAAGTCTTGTGCCTCAAGCTCTTGATTATTGCTTTTAGTCATCCCCATAGCAAACACCACCGTACTGTCAACTTTACCTTCTACTTTACACTTCCGACGTACTACCTGCGGCAAAGATATTTGCTCCCTTACCTGCCCCCTTTCACCCATCTGCTCACTTGAAACAAATTCAGCAGGCTCGGGATTCAAATTTAAAATCTTATTACTTGCATCCTCACTTCCAAGCACCTCTATCAACAGCCCCGACTCGTGATTACCAGAGCCGGGGCTAATTAGTTTCCCTTATTACCGTCTATCAACTTTTTCTCTTTCACATTCTCACGCGCATTCTCGAGCATAGGACATCTAGATATGACATGCCCTCAGAGATGGGCAAGATACTTGGAAATTGTATCTGAGATACAGATACAAGATACCCAACAAAAATGTATCTGAGATACAGATACAAGATACTCGAAAAAACTGTATCTTCAAGATACAGATACAAGTTACAGATGCAAGATACATTTTTAAGATACAATATACTTTTGAAAGAATAATTATTTGAGCTTAGTTTCACCTGGTGAGCCATGAGCGCACGAGTTGTCTCATTCAATTGTTCATTATTATATTTTCTGGATATAAATAAATGCCAAATCAATGGTACTTCATATCTCAGTATTCATATAGTGATATAACTAAAAGGAAAGCACAAAGTAAATATGTATAAATAATCCTGAAAATTTTTAGGTATGGAAAAATAAAATAAACCACACTTTTTCAATTTATGTATTTCAAATAAATTGTTAATACAGGTATGCTCAGTTACCTACTCAAGAAGAAAAAATAAAGTTTTCCTCATAATAAATATATTTGCAGGAATAAGCGAATATATTTATAATTCCTGATTTTTAATCATGTTAAAACATGTTAAAACCGCGGGATACAAGATGAAATCTGAGTACGTCTGTGCCGAGACTGTGCGCGCAGCGCAACGGTAGTATTCATGTACAAACATGTAACAGCAATCGCCGGCCTGCTTCAACGTGCGTCAGATATGATCATATTTCATGAATAGTTATTAACGTCTCTATTTAAAAAGTATCTTATGAAAGTATCTTTGAAAGTGTATCCCGGGATACAAGCTACATGACAAAATGTATCTTAGATACTTCTCAAGATCCTCCAAAAATAAAGTATCTAAGATACGTATCTCAAATACGTATCTTGTATCTTAAGATACTTTTTGTATCTTAAGATACAAGATACTGCCCATCTCTGCATGCCCTTCTTCCTCACACAAATAACATTTAGGTTTCTTTCCTTGGCCTTGTGGTCTTTTCCCATAAAATTCACCCCTAACAATACAGTCACTCACCATGTGCTGGTCATTCCCACACGCGAAACACCAACCATTCAACCTCCAACAATTCTTTTTCACATGCCCAGATTTACGACAGAAATGACACACCACCACCTTCTTCTCACCTTGTGCGCCTGTTCCTGACACGTCATTCATCCAAGGCCTATTTTGTCCATGCATCCATTGTTTACCTTGCTCATGCATCCATGGTTTATCCTGCCTAACCGCACCAGCATACGACATTCGAGAATCCTCATTCATGTTCATACCACTCTCAGGAAAGGCAGTCCAGACCGGAATAGCATCATCCTTACGTACCTTCTCCTCTTCTTCCTCAAGCTCGTCTTCATCTAGGGCCCACCTTACCATATCCTTCCATTTGACGTTGGCACTCTCTTTCTCAGTTCCAAGCCTAATTTTAATTCTTCGTGCTACCTTAGAAGGAACAGACTTCAAAAACTGACCTTTCAAAGTCTCCACGTCGCGTTTACCTTCAGGAACTGCTGCCTCATAAGTTGTTTGCAATCTTAGGGCAAAATCACTGTAGCGTTCTCCTTTCTTGATTTCCATACGCCAAAACTCTCTCTGTAACTCAGTCTGCTCGTTATCTTTTTCTTCCTTACACCAGTTCTTAAGGCGGGCTATGATGGTCGTATAAGTCACTTTCGGGCGATACACACTGTAATAGGTTTTTAAAATTGGTCCCTCTAGAAAATTCCTAAGCTCTACTATCCACCTGTTTTTATCCTTACCAAGTTGTTCACCCGCGTACCGTTCGAAATCTTCTATAAATGCATCAAATATCTGAATACGTTCAATACCAAATTTTAACGGTTTAACTGCCTTAACACTCCTAACCTCTTTATCATACCTAAGAATCTCGAGAAGCTCACCAGCTATTACTATTAAAATTCTATTAGTCGCCTCCTGGTGAGAAATTCCAGACTTTTCTAACTCCAATAACCTCTTCAACCAAAACCTACCACCTTGACCCTGTTGGGACTCCTCTTCAACCTCAGTATCTGTACTACCATCCGTCGTGTACTTACGAGTCTTTGCCGTAGACCCATGCGATACTTTTTTCTTTTGCCTCGTTCGTCGTTTATCAGGCTCCGTGTCACTCTCTTCATACGTATCATCTCTATTGACCTGGTACTGCACTTTTTTCCCCGACGTACCTTTCGGCATAGCTCCCTTTTGCTTACACTTCAATGCTTCTGTAACAGACTCTAAGGTAAACACCACACTATCTATATTAACCGATTCGTGACTTAAAGCCTCCTGAAATTTCATTAAATGCATCATTGCCCCACTATCACTCAATTTTTCTCCTTGAAACACTGCCTCTAACGCGCAGGCCTGTTTACTTTCATCACCAGACATAGTTACGAAAATTATCAGAAAAGGACAATAGAATCAAAGACCTGAACCCTGTAAAAGACCCCCCCTAAAATATACAGGCAAAGAGCGTGTAAAAATAACAACCTTATACAAGAAAAAAATATAAATATAACAAAATACAAACCCAATATACGAGTATATACACAATATATATCCCTAAAATAAAAAAAAAAACCGTTAACAAAAATGAGTAAATATACACAATTCCACGCAAAAAAAACAAGAAATTACAGAAAAAAATACAAAACAAGCAAATATAAAACGTTGGGCGCCAAATATGTTACCGTGCCGGGTGACCAAGGCTGTCATACAATATTGCTGACCAAATTAAACCAAAAACCCTGGCAACGGTATCTCGGGATGGGTTACCTTAATAACAGAAGACAACAGGTACAAGACTAAGGAACAATAAACAGACGCCTTTAAAAATTAACCTTATAATTATAATTAAAGTGAAATATATAAACGTATTTACATCAATTCATAAACAAATTCAATGAGAGCATAATAGTACAGAAACACTGGCTAAATAAATGTTTTCTTTTCTTTTCTTTTTCCACACGCCAGACCACTTCCAGCAGGTCTGCCAAGGTCTAGACCAGTGATGCACAAACCCTGGCCCGCGGGCCAAATGTGTCCCCCACGGGTCTTTTCAGTGGCCCCACGGGTCTTTTCAATTAAATGAAAAAGTTAGAATATAAAAGTGACCCAATTTATGACTTAGATGGAAAGTAAGTACGCTAATACATTTAGTTATTTTCTTCGCTTGGCCCTCACATCAAAAAAGTTTGTGCACCACTGGTCTAGACCAAATAGAGTCTTTATACGGCCAAACACCTCGTTGGTAGCCACTACGAACTCCTGTGCCGTCGGCCAGTCCTTCACTGCCGAACGTGCCTAAGAACGTGCACCAGGTAATCTGTTGCAGCTAGAAAATGGCCTGAGGATGACAGACGGCCAATCCGCAATGTCGAACGCTGGGTGTGGGGTAGGCCTCCACACACTTGACCATATATATCGACGAAACCCGAACCTGACCTTTGACTCAACCAGAAGGAAAAATTATCAACACTGTTACAATATTCTAAGACAATGTAGACAATTATATGCTCAGGGAAATACTTTGGTTAGAAAATTTCATGTGTGTACATTAGATGTTAAGTTGATTTTGTTCAAAACCTTTTGTACTCCAATGTATACAGCTCATTTGTGGTGGAACTACAAGATGTATAATTTGAGAAAATTATATGTTGCATATAATAATATTTTTATGAGTTATTAAGAACTCCAAGATTTATAAATGGTGCTCCTTCTAGTATCAGTATGCTGTTTGTAGTCAATAAGGTGCCTAACTATGCCAGTGTCATTTGCAATTTTGTATTTAGATTTATCACTCGGCTTGGTGAGTCAGTCAGTAAGATAATAGAAGCCATGGTTAGTGGACTGGTCTCCGATATATTTTATAAATCTCAAATCTGGAAGCTTTGGCGTAGGCAATTGTATGTTCATTATGCACAGTAATTCACTGGCCTACTTAGTCATTGTTAGAAAATCTAGAAGGAGAAGAGCCATTGTTGCCCCAAGTCGATATGATGACTAAGCTAATTGATGCAGCATTGCTTGTATATATTAAGTTAAGGTATATATATCCATCTCATAATTGTAAAGTTAGTGAAAAATTCGGATCACTTTAACATATTGCTTCCCAAAGCATTCGGAAAGCAATATGTTAAAGTGATCCCTCCTGGGAAGCAATATGTTAAAATGATTAACACTGGGAAGCAATATATTAAAAACAGAAAGGTTGGTTGGTTAGAAAGAGGTTGGTAATCTAGGTCCTAGGAAATAACCTACTGACCGTAAACAAAGCCATAAATGTTAACAAAGTTATAAACTTGCTCAGTTCTACAGGGTGTACATAAAGTCAGGATCTATTTTTGTGAAGCACTTGGAAATTATATGGAATTCAATCATAAAATGATAAAGTGGTAACATTTATTAAATAATTAAGAGTAGGATTCGACGTGACGCCCATCAGTATCCCTGCACAGCTCAACTCGTTCCGCAGCATTTCTAAACACATTCTGGAGTATTTGCGGGGTTATGTTATCTGCAGCAGTTCGCATACGTGTACGTAAGTTTTCAAGACTCGTAATCTTCGTCTGATAGACGTGCGATTTGATAAAGCCCCATGCAAAGAAATCTAAAGGGGTTAAATCTGGTGATCTCGCTGGCCAAGGTCTGTTGCTTCCGCGTCCGATCCAGCGATTTGGAAAACGTCCATTTAGATAATCCTGAACAATTTTGGCATAGTGACAAGGAGCACCATCATGTTGATAGACGACGGGGATAGGATTGTTAGTACCGTCGTCTATCAACATGATGGTGCTCCTTGTCACTATGCCAAAATTGTTCAGGATTATCTAAATGGACGTTTTCCAAATCGCTGGATCGGACGCGGAAGCAACAGACCTTGGCCAGCGAGATCACCAGATTTAACCCCTTTAGATTTCTTTGCATGGGGCTTATCAAATCGCACGTCTATCAGACGAAGATACGAGTCTTGAAAACTTACGTACACGTATACGAACTGCTGCAGACAACATAACCCGCAAATGCTCCAGAATGTGTTTAGAAATGCTGCGGAACGATTTGAGCTGTGCAGGGATACTGATGGGCGTCACGTCGAATCCTACTCTTAATTATTTAATAAATGTTACTACTTTATCATTTTATGATTGAATTCCATATAATTTCCAAGTGTTTCACAAAAATAGATCCTGACTTTATGTACACCCTGTATACAAGTCGGTTGATGATTGGTTAGGTTAAGTCGTGATATTTTCGTTAGTTTTGACGAAAATATCACAACTTAACCTAACCAGTCGTCAAGGGCATACAGTTGACCTACAGTACATGAAACGGAAAAGACCATATAGCGCAACAATTCTAATAAATTTACTTTCAATCTAATATTTTAACATGTTATGATTTACTTTTTATGCCTTTACTTTATTAAAGCGAACATTTTTTATCGTACTCCTTAGCCTAAATATTGGGAAGCAATATGTTAAAGTGGTATACACTGGGAAGCAATATGTTAAAGTGGTATACACTGGGAAGCAATATGTTAAAGTGGTATACACTGGGAAGCAATATGTTAAAGTGGTATACACTGGGAAGCAATATGTTAAAGTGGTATACACTGGGAAGCAATATGTTAAAGAGAGGTTCCTGGGAAGCAATATGTTAAAGTGATTCAAAAATTCACTTAATTTAGAACTAGCATTTTTGGGCTTTTGTGGTATCATTGTTTCGGCACTGTTGTGGCATAATTTTTTTGGGGCACTGGCGCGTCCTTTCTACTCGTTTGTTGAATGCGGTCCTTACAGGGCTAGTCTTGTAGAGAGTTCTCTTGCAATTCAGTTTCGTTGTTTAGATACAAGATTGTTGCATCGTGCAATGGTCCAGGTTGTGTTGTTGTTGTTGTTAGGTTTAGAAAGAAAACCATAAATCGTGCCCTTTTTGTTTTTTATCTTAATTTTATGCAACTGAGGCCTAAGGTAGGCCTACATCGAGTCAGCAATCCTGAGGTAGGACCTAATAGGACCTCTAAGTCCGTAAGTTTTTAGTCTAGCTTAACTTGGGCTGTAGGTTAAACTGGCTCTTCAGAGCTTGGCCGTTCACGGCTCAGCTGGGATTCTGAACCCAATAAGCTAAAAAATAACATGGTCCTTCGGAACCGGATTCTAGCCCAAGACTGAGTCAGTGACTATTTTTCGGCAAAGTTCTGATTGTGCAAATTGTAGCCCAAGTTAGGCCTGGGCGGGTTGAGCATAATTGAGTTAAGGTCCCAGGGTAGAAAGTTTGGTCGCCCAATTGCGAAACTTGGCCACTCGTCTGTCGTTGTTTTGGGCCTACATTTTACCGGTTTGGTTAATTTTGGTTTATTGTTCGTAGGCGAAGCTTGCAGACTTCAGTGCGCCAGTTACTTGGGTGGAAAATTTAGTTTATTTGAAAAAAAGCAAAATTTGAGTTTGATCAGTTTGGTTAAGTATTTTTGCCATTTCAGCTTAATTGGTATTGAGCCCAGTTGTTGTTTGCATTGAAGATGAGTGCAGCTGAATTGAACAAGTTTAGAAAAAGGAGAAGCACCTACAAAGGTCTAATTACAAAGATCATTGCCACTATAGATTCTGCCAAAGAGCAAGAGGATTTAAATTTAGTGACTGCGCAGCTTTCCAAATTAGAAACTAAAAAGATTGCTCTAAGCGAAGTAAATGTTAAAATTGAGGCTCTTATAGAAGAGGATGAAATAGAAAATAACATAATTTACTTTGAAGATATTATTTTGAATCAGCAGTTTAATCTAGTCAAGTGTTAAGTGCGGTAGAGAAGTTTAATTATTTGCAGTCCCTCTTGGAAGGGGAGGCAGCAAAGACAATAGCAGGCTTAGCATTAACAGAGGCTAATTATAATGTGGCTTGGGATATATTAAAGAAACGGTTTGGTAAGCCAGAGATCTTAATTAAAAGCCACCTCCGCGAACTTTTAGCTATACCTCCTGTTAATAATCCTAATAGTGTCAAGGAGTTACGGCAGTTATATGTTGAATTTGAAGTTAGAACTAGGGCCCTGGACAATTTGGTTGTAGAAATGGAAAGGTATGGTATAATGGTTTACAGGAAAGTTCACCGCCATCAATTCACCGCGGGAAAGTTCACCGCCATCAATTCACCGCGAGGTAAGTTCACCGCGAGGTAATTTCACCGCGAGGTAAGTTCACCGCGAAGTAATTTCACCGCAAGGTAAGTTCACCGTAAAATGAATAAAATTAAAAAGAATTTTTTAACTTAACAAGAATTTAATATAGGGTTTAGCAACACTATTTAAAAACATTAAAATATAATTAGGACAAAAATTTAAAAAGTATTTAATTTTTATTTAGCCACAAAATTTAAAACCTAACCTAACTTTTTTAATTTTTGTCCTAATTATATTTTAATGTTTTTAAATAGTGTGGTTAAATATTTTTCCTAATTATATATTATTTGTTTTTAAATTTTGTGGCTAAATAAAAATTAAATGTGGTTAAATATTTTTCCTAATTATATATTATTTGTTTTTAAATTTTGTGGCTAAATAAAAATTAAATACTTTTTTAATTTTTGTCCTAATTATATTTTAATGTTTTTAAATAGTGTTGCTAAACCGTATATTAAATTCTTGTTAAGTTAAAAAATTCTTTTTAATTTTGTTCATTTTACGGTGAACTTACCTTGCGGTGAAATTACTTCGCGGTGAACTTACCTCGCGGTGAAATTACCTCGCGGTGAATTTACCTCGCGGTGAATTGATGGCGGTGAACTTTCCCGCGGTGAATTGATGGCGGTGAACTTACCGCACATGGGTATAATGTTGGTCACTATACTGGAGTCTAAATTGCCTAGCTCAATTTTGCTTGAATTAAGTAGGGGACTCTATACAGAGCATGTGTACATCTCCCTTCAGCAGATGTTAATTCTTGTAGGCACAGACGAGAGGGAATTGAGTTTCCACAGTGGGATGTTAAACAAGGGGACAAAGGCAGGCACGGCACCAAAGTTTCTACAAAAAGGAATAGCCCAGGTACAGTGTCAGCTCTACATGCATCCTCTGAGAATAAATTAAAGGGAATCAAGGAATGCATATTTTGCGAAGGCAACCACAAGTCATATAAATGTGAGGTGGCTAAGGCTTTACCTTTTGAGGAGAGAAAGGACAGGGTAACTAAGTCCACAGCATGTTTTAAATGTTTTTTGAAAAGTCACAGAGCAAGGTCTTGTAATTTTAAAATTTGTGCAAAAAATGCCATGGCCGGCATCAGCCATTATTGTGTGAAAACACTCCTAGTAGGCCTACCCCAGAAGTAGAGATATCAGTGGCACATGACACTGCTATGAAAGCGAGTAAAAGTAAAGGGGGATTATTGCGAACAGCTGCAGCATTAATAATTGAGAATGATGGAGAAGCTACTGTAAGAGTGTTGTTTGAGAGTGGTAGCCAGTGTAGCTTTATTAAGACCAGAATTTCCAGAAAATTGAAGTTTAAAGAACTTAAGAGGGAAAATTTAAGAATTTCTGGGTTTGGGGGTTCCGTTCAAAACTGAACCAAAGTTAAGAAGGTAAAAGTTCTGGTTAAGGGGTTGTTACCACAAGGTCCCACTATCAAGCCAAGCTGTAGAGATTGAGGAACTTTGTGCTGCAGTCACCACTTGTTTAGATATGGCATGTGTCCAAGAATTGCAAGTTAAAAGAATTAATTTGGGCAATAATAAGTTTGAAGGAACAGAAGATATTAGTCTTTTGATTGGAGCTGACTATTACTGGGACTTCATCACTGGTAATATTGTCCGCATATCTCGAGGTCCGGTAGCTATTGAAAGTAAGCTAGGCTGGATGCTACATGGTAGCTATTGCAATGAAATGGAGGTTAAAGCTCTTTTTGTTAAGATTGAGGAGAACAGCTATGGTTTGGAAAGGCATTTGAAAGCCTTTTGGAAACTTGAATCCATTGGCATAAAGGAGAAGCAGGCGAGTACAGTGAACAGTGATGTTTTAAAGCAATTTGAAAACGGGATTGGGTTTAGAGATGGTTGCTATGAAGTTGGCCTCCCTTGGAAGGATTCTTGCAAACCCATTTCAAACCTTCAGCTTGCTAATAGGAGGATGGAGACTTCATTGCACAGGCTAAGAAAAATGAGGTTGTTAATTGAATACAATGAGGCCATCCTAAGCTATGTAAGGAGGGCTATGCTGAAAGGGTGCAAGGTGAGCTGGTGAGCCAGGAGGCACATTATCTGCCACACCATGCAGTGGTACGGCGAGACAAAACTACCACCAAACTGAGGGTAGTTTTTGATGGCTCAGCCAAGGACAAAGGTGGTGTGTCCTTGAATGACTGTTTGGATGCTGGGCCAAATTTAAATGCAGATTTATTTTCCTTGTTACTGAGATTCAGGTTTGGTAGAGTAGCATTGACTGCAGATGTGAAGCAAGCCTTTTTGCGGATAAAGTTAAAACCAGAGGACAGAGATGCAGTAAGGTATCTGTGGGTGGATACGAAAGACTTTTGGAAAATGAACCTAAGGTTCAAGCATATAGAATGAAGTCAGTGTTGTTTGGCCTCAGCTCTAGTCCATTTCTGTTGGCAGCTACTATGCAGTACCATTTTAAGAAATATTCTGAAGTCTATCCTAACACTATTGAACACATAAGGAAAATTTTTATGGTGATGATTTGCTGTGTTCCGTGGATAATACAGAAATGGCTAAACAGATATTCATGGAGGCTAGAGCTATAATGAGGGAGGCTGGCATGGAGCTTAGAAAATGGCAGACCAATCATTCTCAATTACAGAGTTTATGAGTCAGTCCTGTGTAGTACCTGATGCAGCAGAAAGTATTGAGGATTCTGGTATTAAGGATTGTGGGCAATAGACACAAAGGTGCTAGGCATTGTTTGGCAGCAAGGAGAGATTTGTTTACCTTCATGGGAAATCTTTAGTAGAGCTGGCTGAGAATGAGACAAGGTGGACAAAACGTACAGCTCTTAGTTTGGCTTCAAAGGTCTTTGATCCTCTTGGATTCCTGGCTCCATTTGTGATAAAGTAAAAAATTTGGTTTCAGAGCCTCTGGGAAATTGGACTTGGTTGGGACCAAGAGTTATCTGATCATATGGTGGTAAGGTGGAAATATTGGTTCAAAGAATTGGCACATCTTGGAGACATTGAAATCCCAAGATGGTACTTTGGAGAGTTGAACAATAGTCCAGACAATTTGGAGCTGCACATCTTTTGTGATGCAAGTGAGGAAGCCTATGCAACTTGTATTTATATAAGAGGCACATTCAAAGAGGAAGTAAGTTGCAGGTTGGTTGCTGCAAAGAGCAGAGTAGCACCTTTGAAAAGGCTTTCTATTCCAAGGTTGGAATTGATGGGTGCAGTTATTGCTAGTCGGCTTGCAGTTACAGTGCAAAAGTCTTTGGCCCTCTATGAAATTCCAAGCTATTATTGGACAGACTCCACTATAGTTTGGCACTGGTTAAGAAGCCAGGCAAGGAAATGGAAACCATTTGTTGCCAATAGGGTGGAGGAAATTCAAGCACACACAGATCCCAAGGAATGGAAGCATTGTCCAGGCACTCAAAACCCAGCTGATTTACCAACACGAGGAATTTCAGTGAAAGATCTTGCACAGTCAAGTTTGTGGTGGAATGGGCCAGAGTGGCTAAAACTTGGAAGTGAAAACTGGCCGTCTACTCAGCCTATTGTAGGAGAATGCCAGGCTCAAGAAGAATGGGTGAGCAGTCTGAAAAGGTTGTTAAGAGTGACAGCATGGGTTTATAGATTTACAAACAACATTAAGGGAGAAACAAGAAGGGAAGGAATTCTGAACAGTAAGGAGATTCAGCAAGCCAGGCAATACTGGGTGGTATATGTGCAGAAGGAAAAATTTGGTGAAGAGAGGGAATTGCTCACCAGCCAGTCCATTACAGGTCTACCAACACATTCTGCTCTCAAGGGTTTGGATGTGTTTTTGGATCAGGATTTATTGAGAGTAGGTAGACTACAGTTTTCTGGGCTTCCAGAGGAGAAAATACATCCAATTTTGCTACCTTCGGGGGCACTTTGTGGAACTTTTGATCCTGGATACGCATCATAAGTTGTTACATGCTGGAGTTAGAGAAGTGATAATAGAGATCAGACAACAGTTTTGGATTCCCAAAATTTGACAAGTAGTAAGAAAGGTCTTGCATAAATGGGTGGTTTGCAAGCGTTGGAGTGCAAAGCCTTATTATGAAAAGGTAGCTCCACTTCCAAGAGAACGGTGTGTCTATACTTCCCCATTTGATGTACTGTAGTGGGAGTAGACTCTCAGGTCCAGTCTATGTGTATGAGCAAGGGGAGTCTAACAAAGGTTATATATGTCTTTTCACATGTGCTACCACCAGAGCAATCCATTTGGAGTTGGTAAGCAACTTAAGTAGTGATGTATTTCTTTTGGCCTTTAAAAGGTTTGTGAACAGAAGGGGTTTTCCAAATAAAATCATATCGGATTATGCAAAAACCTTCAAAAGGGCTGCAAAGGAACTCCAAGAAGTTTGGTCCTTGCTAAAAGAGGAGCGATTCCAATCCTACTTTTCACACCATGGGGTACAGTGGGAGTTTATTGTTGAAAGAGCACCATGGTGGGGAGGATTTTGGGAAAGGTTAATGAGAAGTGTAAAGTGTCCATTAAAGAAACTTTAACTAATGCTCATTTGAGCAAAGAAGAATTCTGCACTGTTTTGTGTGAAGGAGAAGCAATGGTGGACAGTAGGCCTATCACCTTTGTTTATAACAGTATGCAGGATGCAGAGCCATTGACACCAAATCATTTTCTTTGTGGTAAACGATTAACATCAAGCCCCAGTTTGTCAGAAAACTTACAGCCTATCCAGAGCCGTCAAGAAGAGTTAACCAGAAGGTTCAAGTACCTTGAAGAGCTACAAGATCAGTTATGGAAGAGGTGGCAGATAGAAAACTTGCCAGAGCTCAATTATTACCCATCAGGCAATGTAAAGGGCTCCATTGCAAATTGTATCAAGGTGGGAGAAGTGGTAATGATTGGGGATGAAAGACCAAGGCAATGCTGGAAGCTTGGCATAATTGAAGAGTTGTTTGTTGGCAAATACAATGTAGTTAGGTCTGCACTGGTAAAGACTTCAGGAGGAAAATTAAAGAGACCTATACAAAAACTCTTTTCTTTAGAAATCAGCAAAAACACGGATAGTCAAGATGAAACATTTGAGTTACAGCCTCATGGAGAAGGCTTGGCTAAATTTGCAGAAGGTAATGACAACAATGCCTCTTCGGTGGGGAGTGTTAAAAAATGTAGAAGAGGAAGAGCCATTGTTGTCCCAAGGCGATATGATGACTAAGCTGATTGATGCAGCATTGCTTGTATATATTAAGTTAAGGTGTATATATATATCCATCTCATAATTGTAAGGTTAGTGAAAAATTAACTTAATTTAGAGCTAGCATTTTTGGGCTCTTGTGGCATCATTGTTTGGGCACTCTTGTGGCATCATTTTTTGGGGGGGGCACTGCGCGTCCTGCCTACTCGTTTGTGAATGCGGCACTTACATGGTGGTTTATAGAGAGCTCTCTTGCAATTCAGTTTGGTTGTTTAGATACAAGATTGTTGCATCGTGCAATGGTGCAGGTTTTGTTGTTGTTGCAAGGTTTAGAAAGAAGACCATAAATAGTGCCCCTTTTGTTTTTATCTTAATTTTATGCAACTGAGGCGTAAGGTAGGCTCACATCGAGTCAGCAATCCTGAGGTAGGACCTAATAGGACCTCCAAGTCTGTAAGTTTTTAGTCTAGCTTAACTTGGGCTGTAGGTTAAACTGGCCCTTCAGAGTTTGGCCGTTCACGGCTCAGCTGGGATTCTGAACCCAATAAAATAAAAAATAACAGTGACTGTGCAGCTTTCCATATTAGAACCTAAAAAGGTTTATCTATTTTATCAGTTAGGGGGAATGTCTAATGTCTATAGCTTCTACATTAATAAAGTAGGACTATTAGTAGTAGTAGGTCGTTTGTGAGACGCTGGCATCTATGGTAGGCCCTAAAGAAGATCTAAATCAAAGCACCTGTAAGTACTTTTATTGTTATTTAAATAACTTAATAACTGGCGGGGTCTAATATTCGGTTTATTGGATTTATTTGGTTGTTTGGAAAATTGGATGTAGCCTGGCCTAGTGTGGGTAAGCTATCGTACTATAGCTTAGGTCCCGCCGGCCTAACTCTAATACTAATTGCTACTCAGCCCTAACTCTAATACTAATTCCTACTCAGCCCTAACTCTAATACTAATTCCTACTCAGCCCTAACTCTAATACTAATTCCTACTCAGCCCTAACCCTATTACAATTTCCTATTCAGCCCTAAATGGGGAGTAACTAGATCAAATTTAAACCCTATCTAACGAACTTCACGCTATTTGGCCTAAATCGGTTTTGTTCTAGCATGTCGGTGATTGGCCATATAAGCCCCTATGAAGACTCTGGGGAAGATTTCGAAGCTTATGCCATTAGGGTGAGGTTGTTTTTCGAGGCAAATTCCATTCCTGATGTTAAGAAAGTACCTACCTTCTTAACTATAATAGGCCCTAAAACGTTTGGCTTAGTTATGGACCTAGTTGCTCCTAAAGCAATGGAAACTTGCACCTATAGTGAATTGGTACAGGCTCTAACCAATCACTACAAACCCCGAGTAGTTCTCATCTATGAACATTTCAAATTTTATTCGAGGCATCAGACTGTGAATGAAAGCATTGCAGAGTTTATTGCAGGTATAAAAGCCTATAGCCGTATTTGCAAATTTGGGGACAAATTAGACGAAATGCTAAGAGGTAGGTTTGTAATGGGTCTCAAAGAAGAGTCTATCCAGAGAGCCCTATTAGCTATACAGGACCTAACTTTTAGTCAGGCTGTAGAAATAGCTACGGCTACGGAAGCAGCTGCTAAAGATGTTAGAGCTTTTGGCAGTCACAGTAGTAAAGCCCAACATGTAAATAGCTTTAAATCTTCTTGGCCTGGCAGACCTAATGAGCCTACTAGACAAACAAATAAAAGGTATATACGACTAAACCTACTAAACAGGAGGAAAAACAGGAGGAAAAACCTTCCAAGCCATGTACTGGGTGTGGAAAACACCATTGGAAGAAGGACTGTCCTTTTAAAGAAGCAGTTTGCTGAAACTGTAGTAAAATAGGCCACATAGCTAAAGTTGTTTTTTTCCAGAAAACAAGGGGTGAAAATTCTAATTATAACATTTCTAGTGTTAATCCTCAAAATGGAAATACTTCGAACATTGGAGTGGAGTACCTATTTTATGAGCAGCAAAGTGGTGATAATACAGGTCCATATATTGTAGATGTAGGCCTAAATGGAATTACAGTTCCTCTAGAACTAGATACAGATGTTGCCCGAACTGTCATGTCTAAAACAGTTTTTGACAAAACTTTAAAAAATACATCTAAACTACATGCATCTAAAACAATACTAAAAAAACATGGGGACATACAAATACCTATTTGTGGAGAAGCATCCACCACAGTTACACTCAACAAGAAAACTTTGTCTCATCCCTTAACTCTTTTAGTGGTGGATGAGCAAGGGCCTAGTCTACTAGGCCGTGATTGGAGTGATGCTTTGAAATTGCCTATTGACAAAATTTTGCCAAAGGGTCGGGCAGATGTGCATACACTCACATATCCGTCTGACATAGACTCATTGTTAATGGAGTTTTCTTCTCTTTTTGAGCCTGAAGTAGGCAAACTAAAAGACCATCAGGTCTGTATAGAGGTAAACCTTAATGTAACTCCAAAATTTTGTAAGGCTTGTTCAATTCCACATGCACTGCGGGGGATGGTAGATTTAGAAGTTGATAGGCTGCTGAAAGATAAAATTATCGAACCATTCACACACGATAAGTGGGCTGCCCCGGTAGTTCTTGTACTAAAACCTGACAAGTCACTGCGGTTATGTGGGGATTACCGTTTAACAGCAAATAGAGCAGTTCTTCTAGATTGCTACCCTATACCCAAGCCTGATGAATTATTTAGCTCTCTTGCTGGCGGTAAATATTTCACAAAACTAGATATGTAACCAAGCCTATGCTCAATTAAGTTTAGATGAAAATTCTAAAGAGCTAACTATCATAAATACACACCGAGGCCTATATAGGTACAATAGGCTATGCTATGGAATAGCATCGGCTCTGGGTATGTGAAACATCACACAGTTACAAGCTTATTTAGGTCTCCTAAACTTTTATAGGAAATTTTTGCCTAATGTATCGACTTTCCTTGAACCCCTAAATAAGTTATTACGATCTGGGGAGCAGTGGAGATGGGAGAAAACCCAAAAGGAAGCATTTGAGGCTTCCAAGGACGTACTACTAAAGTCCACTCTCCTAGTGCATTATGATCCTAAACTTCCTCTCGTAGTTTCAGAAGATAGCAGTTCTTAAGGAATTGGGGCAGTGCTATCTCACCACATTGATGGTGTAGATAGGCCTATCTGTTTTGCTTCTAGAACACTAACTGAGACTGAAAGGCGATATGCACAACTTGAACGTGAAGCCTTAGCCTTAGTATTTGCAGTAAAAAAATTTCATTTCTATCTATGGGGTCATGAATTCAAACTAATTACTGACCATAAGCCTCTTTTAGGTTTATTATCACCTAATAAAAATATTTCAGTTATGGCCTCAGGTAGGATTCAACGATGGACACTGATTCCACAAGCCTATAAATTTGACTTAGTACATCGATCAGGCAAACTTCTAGGTACGGTTGATGCTCTAAGTAGGTTGCCTTTAGAAAATTCAAATGAATGCTTACCTATACCTACAGAATAGGTTCACTTGGTGGAGTTTTTGGAATCCACTCCAGTACCTGCAGTACAGATAGAGCAGTGGACAAAATCAGGCCCTATTCTGTTTAGAGTCATCCATTACTGCTCAGATAGTTGGCCTACTAAAGTTGAGAGTGAATTACAGTCTTTTTATCAACGTCAGTCTGGACTCCCAATCCAAAATGGCTATTTCTTATGGGGCCACAGAGGTATAATTCCGAATGAAGGCAGGTCGAATTTAGTGAAGGAACTTCACGCTAAACACATTGGTACAACAAAAATGAAAGAGCTGGCGAGAGCTTATTTCTGGTGGCCCGGTTTAGATGGAGAACTCGAATCATTGGTTCGTTCCTGTCAAAACTGCCTAGAGAACAGAGATCTCCCAAGGAAAAGTCCACTTCATCCGTGGGAATGGCCTACTATACCTTGGCATAGAATCCATGTTGACTATGCAGGCCCTATAAATAATACCTATTTCCTAGTCATTGTGGACGCCTAATGTAAGTGGGTGAAAATTTTTCCAACCACTTCCACGACTTTGGGTGTTACTATTCGCTTACTCCGTTCGTGTTTCGCTCGATGGGGTTTACCCATAGTTCTGGTTTCCGACAATGGTACTTGTTTACCAGTGAGGAATTTCGTTCTTTTGTCCACCTAAATGGCATTAGACATGTCCGGTCTAGTGTTTTTCACCCGTCTACTAACGGTCTCGCGAAAAACATGGTCCGTACTTTCAAGTCGGCCTTGCGTCATTCTCATGGGGAGGAAATGCAAGTGGTGTTGGATAACCTTTGGTTAGCTTCCGCCCGAAATGTTCATTCTGACGAAGGTCAAGCTTTTCACTCCACCTTAGGCCTACAGTTTAACGTGGAATCCGAACCACGCCCCATCAGCAGCCCAGCGTCTTAACCACTAGGCCACCTAGGGTACCCATTTATCTACCAACCACTTTCTTTATTGTGTGGAAGGATGATCAGCTGGGTTTTGCTGCGCGCCGGCTGCCGTCGGGTCTCGAACCCGGGGCCGATGGATGCGTAGTCAGCGACGCTAACCACTACACCCCACCGATAAATTTTTGTTTAAATATCGACTAACACCTCACACAACAACGGGGGTGTCTCCTTCTAAATTCATGATTGGCCGTGAAATTCGTTCAGTTTTCGATCTGTTACGTCCAAACGAAACGTTACAACAACGAGTTTTACGCCTTCAGGAAAAACAGAAGTTGTACCATGACACTAAAAAAAGGAGAGTTATTAGAAGCGCAACCTAATGATCCAGTTATGATTCGCAACTATGGGGCTGGACCAAAATGGGTTCCTGCAACGGTGCAGGAGAGAACGGGCCCTGTTTCCTTCAAGTGCCAACTAGAAGATGGTCGTTCTATTAAACGCCATCAGGACCAGATATTGGAACGTGAATTGCAGGATGACCAGAGTCTTCCGGAAGAGAGACCAGATCCTCTGGAAAATGGTTCAATTCGCCCGCCAATGCAGGTTGCACCTATTCCTACTACATCAACCCCGCTTCGCAGGTCGTCTAGGGTCTCTCACCCCCATGACAGACTAAACTTGTAGGGGAGAAGTGAGGTGACGTGTGTGTGTATATGTATATAGTCTAAAAGTCACTAAAGGGAAAAGTCACTGAAAGAAAGCTGAATGGCAACACAAAGTTTTTAAGCGGAACGCGGCTTGTTCGTTGATCTGGGCTGAACAAAAGAGATGTAGTTTTGTATCTGACTAAATCGTTGGTGCTAAGTTTAATTTGGTGATGTTTCTAAAGTGACTAATTTAAGCAGGAAGTTGTCTAATTATTGTATCAGTTAGGGGTAATGTCTATAGCTTCTAAATTAGTAAAGAAGGACTAGTAGTAGGTCGTTTGTGGGACACTGGCATCTATGGTAGGCCCTAAGGAAGATCTAAATCAAAGCACCTTTAAGTACTTTTATTGTTATTTAAATAACTTAATAACTGGCGGGGTCTAATACCCCCACGTTATTACACTATACTGGAGTCTAAATTGCCTAGCTCAGTTTTGCTTGAATTAAGCAGGGGACACTCTACAGAACATGTGTACATCCCCCTTCAGCAGATGTTAAGCCTTTTAGGCGCAGAATTAGCAAGACGAGAGGGAATTGAGTTTGCACTTTGGGATGTTAAACAAGGGGACAAAGGCAGGCACAGCACCAAAGTTTCGACAAAAAGGAATAGCCCATGTACAGTTAGGGACGTAGCCAGGAATGTCCCAAGAAGGACATAGCTATAATATAGCTATGAATAACGAAATCATTAGAAGAGATCCAAATGAAACTCTCACGTATAAGGCAAGTCAAACTGATGCAGAAACAGCTAAATCATTGAGACAGAAGAAACGCACATCTGTTTAACATATATAAAATTTTAAAGAGGATAATCGCATGGAAAAATAATTTAGGGGCTATTTGACAAAAAAATAAGTACTTTATCAATTATGCAATTACTTTACTAAATCAAAATCGAATACTTTAGTAAATATACAATTTACATGTAGGCACACCACAAAATCACATTACCGCCCACCGTCCGTTTTATTCCAATAACAAATTGAGTCGTCTCGCCCTTTTTCTCGCAAATCTATCCAATATTTCGGACGCATCATCTAGAGTTAGCATGTCTCTCTCTCCATGGCGATTAAAGCTAATCCTGTCAGACGATCTTCACTCATTCTATTTCGTAGCCATGTCTTCAACCTGCGAAGGTTGAAAAAGGAACGCTCTGGCGCAGCTGTGGGAACAGGTTGAACAGCGAAAACCTGCAGTAGTCGATGGACGATTGGGAACGCAATACTATCGCATTTCTCTATATCCAAAACTGCATCGGAGGGCCTCTCAGAAGGTTCAAAGGTTTTCCAGACCTTGTACCACACATCCCACTCACCAAGGGCTTTTCTGTGCCGATTCGTTTTGATGTAGCAATATAGCTTTCCAAACCTCGCATGCTTCTTCTATTTTCTTTTGCTGTGCAGTAGCTTCTCGGGAGTAATTAATGCAGGCAGGGAGTAGAAAGCCCAAACCCATGGTTTGTGCATTAGTTGACTAATGCTATGTATGACTATGTATGACTAATATATGACAATATATGACCAACAGCATAAATGGAAGCTATTAATATGTGAAACTTATTAAACTACCTAGACATATGTTTACTTGGTTCGTCAGTTGCAGTTTGGCAGCAAGAGGTCGGAGCTTCGATGTCACGACAGCGGTTGATTTTTAATGCTTAGTGATGGTTCTTTAGATACAGACACTCCCAGGGCCGGCTCAAAGGATTGTGGCGCCCTGAGCCAATTTTGCTTTGGCGCCCGCCCCCATCCCATTTTTTATATAAAGGTTTTTCAGTTAATAAATAACATACATTTTTTATATAATTTTATTGTTTATTTCATTCAGTACATTTTATTAAAATCTTAAAATAAAAAAATATATTTTATTAATTTGAATTCAGTAACCAAGTAGCATTAATAACATACTCGTTAAAATTTCGGATTCAAAGATTAACTTTTCGGGCCTTAGCAGCTGCAAATCTTTGGGTTATTTCATCCAGATCTAAATCCTTGGCGATGGCATGTTCAGTTGATAAGGTTGCCAACCCATTCAACGGATCTTGTTTCATCGTGGAACGGAGATAAGATTTGATTAATTTCATCTTTGAAAAGCTCCGTTCTGCGCTGGCCACTGATACTGGCAATGTTACAAGAATTCTCAGCGCCACAAAAAGATTTGTCAATGATGCCGTCAAATTTTTTGAGCACATGAAATGCAAGATTTTCGTTGGAGAATAACTGCCTTCGAAATAGTTTCGCAAATATTTTAATTCTTCGTATGAATCGGTGCCGAAGATGTCTTTCTGATCACCATCTGTAAGTAGAATTTCTAAATCCATACAATTCTTACGCAGCTCGTTGTCGCTCATTTCTGTGGCATTATTCAAATTGTATAGAAATTGGAAATGATCGTTATGCTTTACGATCAACTCAAACCTCTTTCAATGACTGGATTGCGTTGTTTAAAATGTTGTTGAAAAAGTTGATACTAAAATTTTCCTTCTCTGTCGTTCCAACTTTGTTTTCATGTTCATAATCAAACATTATTTTTCGGTGGCGAATTCTCGTTTGCTCAAATTCAGGTTCAATTTCCAATTCGATTGCTAACTTTTTTGTATCGCCTAGAACGCATTTAAACTTATCATCTGTTCTGCAATTTTTAAGGTATTCGATTGATTTTGAAAGCAGGGAGATAGCTTGCGACATATTCAAATTGACCTCTTGAAGGGCTTTGCTTGTGATGTTTATTTGGCTCAAAATGTCGTACCAAACAATCAGGCAGCAGATAAATTTGAAACCTCCAATTTTTTGTAATAGAGCACTCGCCTCCGATCTGTTTCTTGCAGCTGTTATTGACGTTACATTAATTTGTTCGTCCCAAAAACTGTTTAATGCCTGTATAATTTCCCTAAGTTGATGTCTCATCGGTCTCAACGCATCTGTGCGACTGGCCCATCTGGTTTCGCTAAGTCCCTTCACTGTCAAGCCTTTTACATTTTGTCTAAATGTGTCCCATCGTTGTGTAGACGACGAGAAGAAAAAACGTAAAGGTGTTGTACAATATCGACAAAAGTGACAGCTTCTATGTAACATCTAGCTGCATCGTTGACCACCAAATTTAATGTATGTGAGGAACAAGGAACGAAAAACGCTCGTGGATATAATGTTAAAATTCGGCTTTGCACCTCATTGTGTTTGTCTCGCATATTGGATCCATTGTCATATCCTTGTCTTCTTAAATCAGACAACGATATTTCATTTTCTTGTAAAATTTCTAAAATTCTCTTTGTCATTCCAGCGCCAGTACTATTGTCGATATCGACGAATCCCAAAAAATGCTCACAGATTTTCACATGATTTTCATCTTTATCTGGAGTAGGCACAATAGAAACAAAACGTACTACCAATGTCATCTGTTCAGCGTGCGAGAGGTCTGGAGTACAATCGACAATTAGAGAATAATATTTGCTAGCTTTCAATTGTTTTACAATTTTTTCTTGAACGGCTTTACTCACTATTTGAATCATTTCATTTTGTATGTTTTTTCTCCAAGTAGTGTTGGTAAATTTCTTTATTTGTAATTCATCTTACGTGTTCTTTCATTACTGGATCAAACATTGCAAATAGCTCCACGATTTTCAAAAAAGTTCCATTGTCGTCCTTGTATAATTGATCTGAATTTCCTCGTAATGCAATATTTTGAAAACCGTGTAATTTTATTATAAAAAAAAAACGTTTTAGAACGTTCCTCCAATGCTTGGTATTTTCATCAATTTGCTTTTGCTGAATTGATTCTATTGTTGAATTGCAATTCAGTCGTTTGATGAAATCATTCCATGTTCTAAAACAACTCAAGTGTTCGGCACTTGTTTCATGTACTTTTAATCTATTATTTACGTTTTTCAGTTCGTTAACGCCGTCATGATTCAGTGCGATTAATTTTTTGGAAAACAATTTACAACAGAAACAAAACACGGCATCTTTAGATTTCGAGTATACAAGCTAATCGCGCTTGTACTTTTCTCCGTTTGGAAGCGTTCGATAATAGTTTGTTGCATTAAATTTTCTATTTCTACCAGCTTGGATGGTTATGGGAAACTCATGATCTACTACTTGCACGGGACCAATTCTTACCAGGAAATCGGTTATAGACTGCGTATTTTCGGGCCACTTTGCGATATCAGAATAATCAATTGTTGTTTGCTGAGTTGAATTCCAGTGAGATGCATCACTGCTTTCATCTGAAGCGTTTTCGCTAGAGACATTCTCAATAGCCTTTTCACATTCGACAGGTAATCTTTCTGTCGTTTAACACAATGGTTAAGTTAACTGCTGTTTGACTGGTGGATGCTTCAGCTTCGGTTGATCTCTTAAAACATTTTGTGAGGCTGCCTTTACCTTTTGCCAAGGACAATTCCTTTTCGGCTTTTCTCTTCCGATATTCTGCTCCTGATGGTTTCTTTTTCCCATATATTGCAGAAAAATAAAAAAAAATAAAAACAACTAATTTTTTAAATTATATTCTTGAAAATATCTGATTTATGCAGAAAAGTAAATATTTTTAATGTCTTATTATTAGTGGTGAAAAATCGATAATTAGAAAATTTAAAAATATTATCCAGCCTCCAGGCCTAATAGACAAGTAAACATGGAGAAAATGTAGTTTACGTCCCCCTGACGCCAAAGGGGAACGTAAACTACACTAGGATCTTTAGGAGACATTTTTTAAATGAATCCATCAAATAAAACGTTAAAACTAGGGAAAATATTACGACTTAACCCAACCAATCGTCAATTTATATATATATATATTAACGATTGGTTAGGTTAAGTCGTAATATTTTCGTTAGTTTTAACGTTTTATTTGATTAGGTATACGCGGACAAAGCTGGGGAACGCAAACTACACTAGGATAATGTAGGGGAAAGTAAACTACACTAGGCACCACAGAGGGACGTTGTTAGAAAATCTAGAAGAGGAAGAGCCATTGTCGTCCCAAGGCGATATGATGACCAAGCTGATTGATGCAGCACTGCTTGTATATATTAAATGAAGGTGTATATATCCATCTCATAATTGTAAGGTTAGTGACAAATTCACTTAATTTAGAGCTAGCATTTTTGGGCTCTTGTGGCATCATTGTTTGGGCACTCTTGTGGCATCATTTTTTTGGGGCACTGCGCGTCCTTCCTACTCGTTTGTTGAATGCGGCACTTACAGGGCGTGGTCTTATAGAGAGCTCTCTTGCAATTCAGTTTGGTTGTTTAGATACAAGATTGTTGCATCGTGCAATGGTGCAGGTTGTGTGTTGTTGCAAGGTTTAGAAAGAAGACCATAAATAGTGCCCCTTTTGTTTTTTATCTTAATTTTATGCAACTGAGGCCTAAGGTAGGCCCACATCGAGTCAGCAATCCTGAGGTAGGACCTAATAGGAACCCCCAAGTCCGTAAGTTTTAGTCTAGCTTAACTTGGACTGTAGGTTAAACTGGCCCTTCAGAGCTTGGCCGTTCACGGCTCAGCTGGGATTCTGAACCCAATAAAATAAAATATAACATGGTCCTTCGAAACCGGATTCTAGCCCAAGACTGATTCAGTGACTATTTTTCGGCAAAGTTCTGATTGTGCAAATTGTAGCCTAAGTTAGGCCTGGACGGGTTGAGCATAATTGAGTTAAAGTCCAAGGGTAGAAAGTTTGGTCGCCCAATTGCGAAACTTGGCCGCTAGTCTGTCGTTGTTTTGGGCCTACATTTTTACCGGTTTGGTTAATTTTGGTTTATTGTTCGTAGGCGAAGGTTGCAGACTTCACTGCGCCAGTTACTTGGGTGGAAAATTTGGTATTCATATTGGTGGTTGGTCAGTACCCCAACCAAGCAATTCAGTTTATTTGAAAAAAGCAAAATTTGAGTTTGATCAGTTTGGTTAAGTATTTTTGCCAATTCAGCTTATTTGGCACTGAGCGCAGTTGTTGTTTGCATTGAAGATGAGTGCAGCTGAATTGAACAAGTTTAAAAAAAGGAGAAGCGCCTACAAAGGTCTAATTACAAAGGTCATTGCCACTATAGATTCTGCCATAGAGCAAGAGGATTTAAGCTTAGTGACTGCGCAGCTCTCCATATTAGAAACTGAAAAGGTTGCTCTAAGCGAAGTAAATGTTAAAATTGAGGCTCTTATAGAAGAGGATGAAATAGAAAATAACAATTTACTTTGAAGAGATTATTGATGACATAATTAAAGTATGCCACAGAGCAAAAGAGTTTCGCAGTCGTTTGATGAAATCATTCCATGTTCTAAAACAACTCAAGTGTTCGGCACTTGTTTCATGTACTTTTAATCTATTATTTACGTTTTTCAGTTCGTTAACGCCGTCATGATTCAGTGCGATTAATTTTTTGGAAAACAATTTACAACAGAAACAAAACACGGCATCTTTAGATTTCGAGTATACAAGCTAATCGCGCTTGTACTTTTCTCCGTTTGGAAGCGTTCGATAATAGTTTGTTGCATTAAATTTTCTATTTCTACCAGCTTGGATGGTTATGGGAAACTCATGATCTACTACTTGCACGGGACCAATTCTTACCAGGAAATCGGTTATAGACTGCGTATTTTCGGGCCACTTTGCGATATCAGAATAATCAATTGTTGTTTGCTGAGTTGAATTCCAGTGAGATGCATCACTGCTTTCATCTGAAGCGTTTTCGCTAGAGACATTCTCAATAGCCTTTTCACATTCGACAGGTAATCTTTCTGTCGTCGTTTAACACAATGGTTAAGTTAACTGCTGTTTGACTGGTGGATGCTTCACTTCGGTTGATCTCTTAAAACATTTTGTGAGGCTGCCTTTACCTTTTGCCAAGGGACAATTCCTTTTCGGCTTTTCTCTTCCGATATTCTGCTCCTGATGGTTTCTTTTTCCCATATATTGCAGAAAAATAAAAAAAAATAAAAACAACTAATTTTTTAAATTATATTCTTGAAAATATCTGATTTATGCAGAAAAGAAATATTTTTTAATGTTCTTATTATTAGTGGTGAAAAATCGATAATTAGAAAATTTAAAATATTATCCAGCCTCCAGGCCTAATAGACAAGTAAACATGGAGAAAATGTAGTTTACGTCCCCCTGACGCCAAAGGGGAACGTAAACTACACTAGGATCTTTAGGAGACATTTTTTAAATGAATCCATCAAATAAAACGTTAAAACAGGGAAAATATTACGACTTAACCCAACCAATCGTCAATTTATTTATATATATATATTTACGATTGGTTAGGTTAAGTCGTAATATTTTCGTTAGTTTTAACGTTTTATTTGATTAGGTATACGCGGCAAAGCTGGGGAACGCAAACTACACTAGGATAATGTAGGGGAAAGTAAACTACACTAGGCACCACAGAGGGACGTTGTTAGAAAATCTAGAAGAGGAAGAGCCATTGTCGTCCCAAGGCGATATGATGACCAAGCTGATTGATGCAGCATGCTTGTATATATTAAATGAAGGTGTATATAATCCATCTCATAATTGTAAGGTTAGTGACAAATTCACTTAATTTAGAGCTAGCAGTTTTGGGCTCTTGTGGCATCATTGTTTGGGCACTCTTGTGGCATCATTTTTTTGGGGCACTGCGCGTCCTTCCTACTCGTTTGTTGAGGAATGCGGCACTTACAGGGCGTGGTCTTATAGAGAGCTCTCTGCAATTCAGTTTGTGTTGTTTTTTACAAGATTGTTGCATCGTGCAATGGTGCAGGTTGTGTGTTGTTGCAAGGTTTAGAAAGAAGACCATAAATAGTGCCCCTTTTGTTTTTTATCTTAATTTTATGCAACTGAGGCCTAAGGTAGGCCCACATCGAGTCAGCAATCCTGAGGTAGGACCTAATAGGAACCCCCAAGTCCGTAAGTTTTAGTCTAGCTTAACTTGGACTGTAGGTTAAACTGGCCCTTCAGAGCTTGGCCGTTCACGGCTCAGCTGGGATTCTGAACCCAATAAAATAAAATATAACATGGTCCTTCGAAACCGGATTCTAGCCCAAGACTGATTCAGTGACTATTTTTTCGGCAAAGTTCTGATTGTGCAAATTGTAGCCTAAGTTAGGCCTGGACGGGTTGAGCATAATTGAGTTAAAGTCCAAGGGTAGAAAGTTTGGTCGCCCAATTGCGAAACTTGGCCGCTAGTCTGTCGTTGTTTTGGGCCTACATTTTACCGGTTTGGTTAATTTTGGTTTATTGTTCGTAGGCGAAGGTTGCAGACTTCACTGCGCCAGTTACTTGGGTGGAAAATTTGGTATTCATATTGGTGGTTGGTCAGTACCCCAACCAAGCAATTCAGTTTATTTGAAAAAAGCAAAATTTGAGTTTGATCAGTTTGGTTAAGTATTTTTGCCAATTCAGCTTATTTGGCACTGAGCGCAGTTGTTGTTTGCATTGAAGATGAGTGCAGCTGAATTGAACAAGTTTAAAAAAAGGAGAAGCGCCTACAAAGGTCTAATTACAAAGGTCATTGCCACTATAGATTCTGCCATAGAGCAAGAGGATTTAAGCTTAGTGACTGCGCAGCTCTCCATATTAGAAACTGAAAAGGTTGCTCTAAGCGAAGTAAATGTTAAAATTGAGGCTCTTATAGAAGAGGATGAAATAGAAAATAACAATTTACTTTGAAGAGATTATTGATGACATAATTAAAGTATGCCACAGAGCAAAAGAGTTTCGCAGTCGTTTGATGAAACATTCCATGTTCTAAACAACTCAAGTGTTTCGGCACTTGTTTTCATGTACTTTTAATCTATTATTTACGTTTTTAGTTCGTTAACGCCGTCATGATTCAGCTGCGATTAATTTTTTGGAAAACAATTTACAACAGAAACAAAACACGGCATCTTTAGATTTCGAGTATACAAGCTAATCGCGCTTGTACTTTTCCTCCGTTTGGAAGCGGCGTTCGATAATAGTTTGTTGCATTAAATTTTCTATTTTACCAGCTTGGATGGTTTGGGAAACTCATGATCTACTACTTGCACGGGACCAATTCTTACCAGGAAATCGGTTATAGACTGCGTATTTTCGGCCACTTTGCGATATCAGATAATCAATTGTTGTTTGCTGAGTTGAATTCCAGTGAGATGCTCACTGCTTTCATCTGAAGCGTTTTCGCTAGAGACATTCTCAATAGCCTTTTCACATTCGACAGGTAATCTTTTTTCTGTCGTTTAACACAATGGTTAAGTTAACTGCTGTTTGACTGGTGGATGCTTCAGCTTCGGTTGATCTCTTAAAACATTTTGTGAGGCTGCCTTTACCTTTTGCCAAGGACAATTCCTTTTCGGCTTTTCTCTTCCGATATTCTGCTCCTGATGGTTTCTTTTTCCCATATATTGCAGAAAAATAAAAAAAAATAAAAACAACTAATTTTTTAAATTATATTCTTGAAAATATCTGATTTATGCAGAAAAGTAAATATTTTTAATGTCTTATTATTAGTGGTGAAAAATCGATAATTAGAAAATTTAAAAATATTATCCAGCCTCCAGGCCTAATAGACAAGTAAACATGGAGAAAATGTAGTTTACGTCCCCCTGACGCCAAAGGGGAACGTAAACTACACTAGGATCTTTAGGAGACATTTTTTAAATGAATCCATCAAATAAAACGTTAAAACTAGGGAAAATATTACGACTTAACCCAACCAATCGTCAATTTATATATATATATATATTAACGATTGGTTAGGTTAAGTCGTAATATTTTCGTTAGTTTTAACGTTTTATTTGATTAGGTATACGCGGACAAAGCTGGGGAACGCAAACTACACTAGGATAATGTAGGGGAAAGTAAACTACACTAGGCACCACAGAGGGACGTTGTTAGAAAATCTAGAAGAGGAAGAGCCATTGTCGTCCCAAGGCGATATGATGACCAAGCTGATTGATGCAGCACTGCTTGTATATATTAAATGAAGGTGTATATATCCATCTCATAATTGTAAGGTTAGTGACAAATTCACTTAATTTAGAGCTAGCATTTTTGGGCTCTTGTGGCATCATTGTTTGGGCACTCTTGTGGCATCATTTTTTTGGGGCACTGCGCGTCCTTCCTACTCGTTTGTTGAATGCGGCACTTACAGGGCGTGGTCTTATAGAGAGCTCTCTTGCAATTCAGTTTGGTTGTTTAGATACAAGATTGTTGCATCGTGCAATGGTGCAGGTTGTGTGTTGTTGCAAGGTTTAGAAAGAAGACCATAAATAGTGCCCCTTTTGTTTTTTATCTTAATTTTATGCAACTGAGGCCTAAGGTAGGCCCACATCGAGTCAGCAATCCTGAGGTAGGACCTAATAGGAACCCCCAAGTCCGTAAGTTTTAGTCTAGCTTAACTTGGACTGTAGGTTAAACTGGCCCTTCAGAGCTTGGCCGTTCACGGCTCAGCTGGGATTCTGAACCCAATAAAATAAAATATAACATGGTCCTTCGAAACCGGATTCTAGCCCAAGACTGATTCAGTGACTATTTTTCGGCAAAGTTCTGATTGTGCAAATTGTAGCCTAAGTTAGGCCTGGACGGGTTGAGCATAATTGAGTTAAAGTCCAAGGGTAGAAAGTTTGGTCGCCCAATTGCGAAACTTGGCCGCTAGTCTGTCGTTGTTTTGGGCCTACATTTTTACCGGTTTGGTTAATTTTGGTTTATTGTTCGTAGGCGAAGGTTGCAGACTTCACTGCGCCAGTTACTTGGGTGGAAAATTTGGTATTCATATTGGTGGTTGGTCAGTACCCCAACCAAGCAATTCAGTTTATTTGAAAAAAGCAAAATTTGAGTTTGATCAGTTTGGTTAAGTATTTTTGCCAATTCAGCTTATTTGGCACTGAGCGCAGTTGTTGTTTGCATTGAAGATGAGTGCAGCTGAATTGAACAAGTTTAAAAAAAGGAGAAGCGCCTACAAAGGTCTAATTACAAAGGTCATTGCCACTATAGATTCTGCCATAGAGCAAGAGGATTTAAGCTTAGTGACTGCGCAGCTCTCCATATTAGAAACTGAAAAGGTTGCTCTAAGCGAAGTAAATGTTAAAATTGAGGCTCTTATAGAAGAGGATGAAATAGAAAATAACAATTTACTTTGAAGAGATTATTGATGACATAATTAAAGTATGCCACAGAGCAAAAGAGTTTCGCAGCTCAGTACAGTTAGAGATCAGGTCCAATAATGAAACACAACCCTCAACAAATGGTGTTTGTGAAGTTAAGGTTAACAGATCTGCAGTTGAATTACCGAGGCTTGTACTCAAAACATTTTCTGGGAGTATTCAGGAATGGCAAGGATGGGCAGACAGTTTTCAATCAGCAGTTCATTCTAATCAATTGTTAAGTACTGTGGAGAAGTTTAATTATTTGCAGTCCCTCTTGGAAGGGGAGGCAACAAAGACAATAGCAGGATTAGCATTAACAGAGGCTAATTATAATGTGGCTTGGGATATATTAAAGAAACGGTTTGGTAAGCTAGAGATCTTAATTAAAAGCCACTTCCGCGAACTTTTAGCTATACCTCCTGTTAATAATCCCAATAGTGTCAAGGAGTTTCGGCAGTTATATGTTAAATTTGAAGTTGGAACTAGGTCCCTGGACAACTTGGGTGTTGGAATGGAAAGGTATGGTATAATGTTGGTTACTATACTGGAGTCTAAATTGCCTAGCTCAATTTTGCTTGAATTAAGTAGGGGACACTCTACAGAACATGTATACATCCCCCTTCAGCAGATGTTAAGTTTTTTAGGCACAGAATTAGCAAGACGAAAGGGAATTGAGTTTGCACAGTGGGATGTTAAACAAAGGGAATGCATATTTTGCGAAGGCAACCACAAGTCATATAAATGTGAGGTGGCTGAGGCTTTACCTATTGAGGAGAGAAAGGATAGGGTAACTAAGTCCACAGCATGTTTTAAATGTTTTTTGAAAGGTTACAGAGCAAGGTTTTGTAAGTTTAAAATTTTGTGCAAAAAATGCCATGGCCGGCATCAGCCATTATTGTGTGAAAACACTCCTAGTAGGCCTACCCCAGAAGTAGAGACATCAGTGGCACATGCTACTGCCATGAAAGGGAGTAAAAGTAAAGGGGAATTATTGCAAACAGCTGCAGCATTATTAGTTGAGAATGATGGAGAAGCTACTGTAAGAGTGTGGTTTGATAGTGGTAATCAGTTTAGCTTTATTAAGACCAGAATTTCCAGGAAATTGAAGTTTAAAGAACTTAAGAGGGAAAATTTAAGAATTTATGGGTTTGGGGGTTCCGTTCTAAACCTAACCAAAGTTAAGAAGGTAGAAGTTCTGGTTAAGGGGTTGTTACCACAGTCCCACTATCAAGGTCCAAGCTGTAGAGATTGAGGAACTTTGTGCTGCAGTCACTACAGTACTTGTTTAGATATGGCATGTGTCCAAGAATTGCAAGTTAAAGGAATTAATTTGGGCAATAATAAGTTTGAAGGAACAGAAGATATTAGTCTTTTGATTGGAGCTGACTATTACTGGGACTTCATCACTGGTAATATTGTCCGCACATCTCGAGGTCCGGTAGCTATTGAAAGTAAGCTAGGCTGGATGCTACATGGTAGCTATTGCAATGAAATGGAGGTTAAAGCTCTTTTTGTTAAGATTGCGGAGTACAGCCATGGTTTGGAAAGGCATTTGAAAGCCTTTTGGGAACTTGAATCCATTGGCATAAAGGAGAAGCAGGCGAGTACAGTGAGCAGTGATGTTTTAGAGTAATTTGAAAAAGGGATTGGGTTTAGAGATAGTTGCTATGAAGTTGGCCTCCCTTGTAAGGATTCTTGCAAACCCAGTTCAAACCTTCAGCTAGCTAATAGGAGGTTGGAGACTTCATTGCACAGGCTAAGAAAAAATGAGGAGTTGTTAATTGAATACAATGAGGCCATCCTAAGTTATGTAAAGGAGGGCTATGCTGAAAGGGTGCAAGGTGAGCTGGTGAGCCAGGAGGCACATTATCTGCCACACCATGCAGTGGTACGGCGAGACAAAACTAACGCCAAACTGAGGGTAGTTTTTGATGGCTCAGCCAAGGACAAAGGTGGTGTGTCCTTGAATGACTGTTTGGATGCTGGGCCAAATTTAAATGCAGATTTATTTTCCTTGTTACTGAGATTCAGGTTTGGTAGAGTAGCATTGACCGCAGATGTGAAGCAAGCCTTTTCGCGGATAAAGTTAAAACCAGAGGACAGAGATGCAGTAAGGTATCTGTGGGTGGATACGAAAGACTTGTTGGAAAATGAACCTAATATTCAAGGATATAGAATGAAGTCAGTATTGTTTGGCCTCAGCTCTACTCCATGTCTGTTGGCAGCTACTATGCAGTACCATTTTAAGAAATATTCTGAAGTCTATCCTAACACTATTGAACACATAAGGAAAAATTTTTATGTTGATGATTTGCTGTGTTCCGTGGATAAGACAGAAATGGCTAAACAGATATTCATGGAGGCTAGAGCTATAATGAGGGAGGCTGGCATGGAGCTTAGAAAATGGCAGACCAATCATTCTCAGTTACAACAGTTTATGAGTCAGTCCTGTGTAGTACCTGATGCAGCAGAAAGTATTGAGGATTCTGGTATTAAGGAATTGTGGGCAATAGACACAAAAGTGCTAGGCATTGCTTGACAGCAAGGAGACGATTTGTTTACCTTCAATGGGAAATCTTTAGTAGAGTTGGCTGTGAATGAGACAAGGTGGACAAAACGTACAACTTTTAGTTTGGCTTTGAAGTCTTTGATCCTCTTGGATTCCTGGCTCCATTTGTGATAAAGTAAAAAATTTGGTTTCAGAGCCTCTGGGAAATTGGACTTGGTTGGGACCAAGAGTTACCTGGTCATATGGTGGTAAGGTGGAAATATTGGTTCAAAGAATTGGCACATCTTGGAGACATTGAAATCCCAAGATGTACAGATCTACAGAAGCTCAGGCTAACAAAGACCCTAAGATCCACTGTAAGGTTAGCCCGAGAGAAAGGAAAGAGTAGGGGGTTAAGAGAAGAGAATAAGGGGTTACGTACGTAGCAACACCTATCACTCGTGGGTTAACATTCATTCAGAAAAAGAGAAAAAAGACTCACCATCATCATCCGCCGGCCACTGCCGACAAGTCAGAAAAATAGTCGGAGAGAATAGGAAAGGGGTAAAAGATGAAAAGAAGTAAAATAAGAACGCTGACAAACCATGCAAACACAGTCTTAACTCACTGTCATATCATGCAAACTACAGACATTCAAGTAAAGAGAGTTACAGACATGCAAGTAAGGAGAGGGGGGGGGGAAAGGTAGGGAGAGTATGACAAAAAGTAGGTTAGTTTACTCTACGAGCTACATCTACGTTCGTGTTAGTCTTTATTTTTTTTTTGTCACAAACTGGCATTATCGTCAACAGACTCATCTTCGACCACAACTCTCAGAGCTCCTGTTGTTAATTGTTTTTTTTATTTTAAACAACGTTAATATTTTTAAAATGCCTATCTAAGCGGTTCTTAAACATATTAACGCTGATAGAGTTAACGACTGACGCGGGAAGATTATTCCATTTATCAATTACTTTAAACGTAAAGAAGTTTTTAGCGATATTAGTAATGAAACGTCTGCCACGCAATTTAAATCCGTTATTACGAGTATTGCTATTATCGTAAGTGAACAGTTTGTCAAAATTTACGTTATCGATGTTATTAACGATTTTGAAAACTTCAATAAGCTCCCCCCTTAATCTCCTAGTTTCGAGTGAATGCAAGTTTAACTCTTTAATTCTATCTTCTTAAGGCTTGTTGCGCAATGACGGAATTAGTTTCGTGGCACGACGCTGAACCCTTTCTAACCTATGAATATCCTCACGCAAATACGGGCACCAAAACTGAACGGCATATTCTAAATGAGGCCTGACTAGGGACTTGTAAAGGGACAATATAATATCCTTCGATTTAAATTCGAAATTACGCGCTATGAAGCCTAACATCCTATTAGCCTTTGCGCAAAACTCCAGGCACTGGTTCCTAATCTTTAAATCCTTAGATACGCGTACGCCTAAATCTACTTCCTCGTCAAAGCTCGCTAACTTTCTATCATCCATCGTGTACGTGTAATTATTGTTACGAGAACCTATATGCAAAACTTTACATTTGTCTACGTTAAATTGCATCTGCCACTTATCCGTCCACTCCATAATCCTATTTACATCGTCTTGGAGCCTATTTCTATCGTCCTCGTAAACAACCTTACCGCCTATTTTAGTATCGTCCGCGAATTTTGACACGTTACTAGTCAATCCTACATCTATGTCGTTAATGTAAATTACGAATAGCAATGGGCCTAACACTGAACCCTGTGGGACACCGCTACCTACATCTAACCACCCCGATTCACTACCATTAACAACGACCCTCTGTCTCCTAGCACGAAGCCATTCCTCTAACCAGTTAGCTACCTGACCGCGTATACCGTGCGCTTTAACCTTCACAATTAATCTTCTATGCGGAACTGTATCGAACGCCTATCGTATTCGCGCACTATTTCGTTATAAAATTCTAACAAATTAGTTAAACAAGATCTATGGCGTCGAAACCCATGCTGACTACTATTAATCAAATCTCTACTTTCTAAGTGATCGATGATACGATCCCTAACTACGGATTCCAAAAGTTTACCGACAATTGACGTTAAGCTAATGGGCCTATAATTGCTAGCTACTGTGCGGTCGCCTTTTTTAAAAATGGTCGTGACGTTATCTAATTTGAAGTCTTCAGGAATAATCCCCGTTTCGAGAGACTGATTAAAAATCTTCGTTAAGGGCCTACGATAACGTCTTTCAAATGTCTGGGATAAAAAGCGGCAGGGCCTGGAGCCTTGCTAACTTTTAGCCTATCGATATAATGCGCAATCTCACCCTCGTAAACAGTTATTTCATCCAAAATAGTCTCGCTACTAAATGGAACGATATCGTCCACGTCGGGAACATTATTTACGTCTTCTACGGTAAAAACTGTCGCAAAAAAGTTATTGAAAATACCAGCCGTCGCGTCGCCTGAGCGTCAGAAGCCAAAGCGCCGTTAACATCCACTAGAGGGCCTATGTTATCTTTTATCGGCTTACAATTACACTGGTCAACAAAGATTTTTCATCAGAGTAAAATTTGTGGTGGCTGGATAGCATTTTTCACGCTGATTCCAAAACTGCATTCAGATTTTTTATAGCACGTATAGGTTTCAAGATGAAGGCATATATATAACTACACAGATTTAACCATTTTAAATAGGCAAAATACTAATATTTCAACATTTGATTGTGTTTATTTTATTGTGTTTTTTTAGTTTATTCTTCTTATTTATTTCAATTATCTTAATTACACATCTTATGTATTTCAGGTGTGAGCTTTTACGTGTAGCAGCATTGTGATTCAGGCAACAACGCCGTGCTTTGTGTGTCAAAAGATCAGTCCAGTCCAAGAACTTGTTGTGTCAAGTTGGTGCACATTTTTTTTAATTTATAGTTTGCTCAGGTCAGTCAACATGCCTCGACAATGTAAGAATGACCCCGACAAGTTCTGTTTCGTATGCGGCCAGTTGACAACTAAAACACAGCGACGAAGTATTACAACCGACATTAAGAAAATATACAAGCTATACTTTGGTTGCCATCTAGGTGACCAAGATAAACCATGGGCGCCACATCAAATCTGTTCTGGCTGTTCAAATGGATTACGTGATTGGCTTAACAAAAAGAAAGCTTCAATGCCATTTGCCATACCCATGATATGGAGGGAGCCGAGAGATCATCATGAAGACTGTTATTTTTGTAGTGTGAACTTAATGGGGTTTTCTGCCAAGAACAAACACCAGATTGTATATCCAAACTTGGATTCAAGCACACGTTAGACCAGTAAAACATGATGAAACATTGCCCATTCCAATCCCCCAAGTGATAGGCTAGATTCTATCATAGATGACATGGAAAGTGATGAAGGTGCAACTGGCGTTCGGACCATCTACAGAACCAGAGTACACTTTTGAAGGTAGACATTTAGAGCCTAAAAAGTTAACCCAAGGACAGTTGAATGATTTGTTAGAGACTTATCGCTGTCTAAAGAGAAATCAGAGCTTCTCGCCTCAAGACTAAAGGAGAACAATTACTTGAGAACAATGTTCGTATTAGTTACTACCGAAAGCGGAATTTTGAATTAACAGCATTCTTTCAATAGACAGCCTCTCTGTTATTGCCATGACATCAATGGACTATTTACAGCCATATCTCAGACGTGGTGGCACCTGAGTGGCGCCTCTTATTGATTCGTCGCAGAGAAGCCTGAAAGCAGTTCTTTTGCATAATGGTCATATAATGCCATCCATCCCCATTGCCCATTCCGTCCATCTAAAAGAGACATATGACAATATGGATATACTACTTAAGGCAATCAAAATACGACAGTCATCAATGGAATGTTTGTGGAGATCTAAAAGTTATAGGAATGCTTATGGGTATGCAGTCAGGATTCACAAAAATTTTGTTGTTTCCTTTGCCTGTGGGACAGTCGCGCCACTATAGAACATTACACCAAAAGTGACTGGCCCACTTAGGTATACATATGTCCCAGGGATAAGCAATGTCCAGTCTGTCCCTTTAGTGGACCCCAAAAGCTCTATCTGCCACCTCTTCACATTAAACTTGGTTTAATGAAGAATTTTGTTAAAGCAATGGGTAAAGTCAATTCTGAAGGGTTCCAATACCTTTCAAGGAAATTTCCGAAGGTTACTGCAGCAAAATTGAAGGAAGGAATTTTTGTTGGGCCACAAATAAGGGAGGTTTTGAATGACACTGAATTTGAAAAAGTCCTAAGTCCGCTGGAATTGAAGGCTTGGCTGGCGTTCAAATGGATATGTGAAAACTTTCTTGGAAGCAACAAGTCACCTGCGTATAAGGATGGAGTCAAGAACCTCCTTGATGCCTTCAAAGAAATGGAGTGTCGAATGTCGTTAAAAATTCACTTCCTGCATTCCCACTTTGATTTCTTTCCTGAAAACCTTGGTGCAGTGAGTGACGAGCAAAGAGAGCTACCAAGGATATTGGAATGAAAGCATGATGGCGGACCATTGTTGGATGCTGTATCATGACAATCCAGGCCAAATTTACAAAAGGAAATCACACTCACAGCGCTTTTAATAAAATAATGTATATATTCTTTATTTATAAGTACATTGAATAAGGTATATGATGTATTTGTTGTTTAGCATTCCTAAGTGTGATCTATACATCCATAAATTTTCTTATAGCAATATCAAAAACTTAAAAATATCAAAACCAGTGTATCTATATAACTATACGTGCTAGAAAAAAAATAAAACCAGATTCGGAATCAGCGCGAAAGATGCATTAAGAAAAGTGTGATCATGTTTGTGATGAGAAAAAAAAGTTTCATTTTGTTGGCCAGTGTTATTGACGTATTCAAAAAACTTTTTTGGATTATGTTTACTATCCGCAGCTATAAGTATCTCTAAATTACGCTTAACATTCCTAACTGATCTTTTAACCTGACGTCTAAGCTCGATATATCTATTAAAGTTAGCTGCCGTGCCATTGCGCTTATTAAGTCTAACGCTCTGTTACGCTCGTTTATGAACTCGCCTGTTTCCCTAGTCCACCATTTGGGTCTACCATGATTTCTAGCGCGCTTGGGTCTACGAGGAATAAACTCCCTTTCAATATTCCTAAAACTTTCTTTAAACGCCTCCCAATGCAAATTTGTGTCATTACCCATAAATAAGTTATCCCAGTCCACTACTTTCATCCTCTCCGCAAAACTATCAAAATTAGCTCTACGAAAATCAGGGACTTCTATTACGTTACTATCCTTAGTATTTTCTATCGATAACTTAAACCTAAGAATTTAATGATTACTACATCCTAAACTCTCGCCTACTTCTAAACCTTCGACTATATTTTCGCCGTTCGTCATCACCAAATCTAAAATATTGTCACCGCGCGTTGGTTCGGTAACGATCTGTTGTAAAAAATTAGCTTCCATGAACTCAATCAATCTCAAACCCTCCTCATTACCAGTAAAAGTCTCGTAATTAACATTAGGGCAGTTAAAGTCTCCGACAATTATACTATTCCAATTGTCAATAAAGTTACCAAGAAGTGAGTAAAATCTAGTATCGGTATCGAGGGGTTGAACCGGAGGTCTATAAACAACAAAATTAAAACTAATACTACGCGCCCTAACTTCAACGCATATCGCATTAATTGCTGCCGGAAAATCTATCTTAACCTCGATAGCCCTAAGGGAATTACGAATGTACAGCAAAACGCAGTCACCAAACCTATGTAACCTATCATTAGTAGAGCGTTTCAAACCCGGTACATCAAGTTCCCCCAACAAGTCCCGAGTCACGGTATTTAACCACGTTTCAGTGATAGCAACTATATCGTAGTTGCCGGAATAAATTATCACCTTAAATTCGTTTAATTTATTTCTAATACTACGCGCGTTACAGTAAAAGACGTTTAAGTTATTTTCTACCACGGGCCGACGTTTTAAACTATTTTTTACGTCGGGCCCGCGTTTCCCGGACCCACAACGTTTAAAGAAGGCTTCGACCTATACAGCTTTCGGACATTTTCGTCAACCTACCTAGCCTAGCATTACCTATTTCATTAAAATGCACTCCATCTTTTATAAAAAGGCTAGGATCACTGAATTCGGACCACAGCTTTATGAAGGGTACATTTTCCTCAGCACAAATGTCTTCTAATTTAGTATTCAAAAATATTGTTTTTGACGTAATCCTAAGACCGAAACCGTGCCTAGGGTTAATACCTAGAACTAAAGACCTATCTGACCTCGCCTTCAGGAACCTAATTAACCCCCTATATCTCTCCAAAAGGTCAGGCACTCTCGTATCGGGCCTATACGAGTCGTTGCTTCCTACCATTGTCACCAACATCGAGTGACGGGAGGCAACGTCAATCGTATCTACTTCGTCTCTAACTCTGTCAACCCTGGCCCCTGGGAGATAGACCCTCCTCCTCTTGATTGGATGCCGTTCAACGAACTCTTTGTCCATATGGCGCACTGAAGAGTCCCCAATTAAAATAGTTTCCCCCTCATTCACGTCCCTTTCCAAATGGGCGAAAGGGTTCGAAACCTCGATAGGCGGAGGGATTCGTATCACCTAATGTACGCGGCCTAGCTCCACCCTTATCTTCTCTAAATCCCACCCCATCTACTAATCTCGGACCAACCTTAACCCCTTCCTCATCTCTATCCAACCTTCCCGATAAGCTACCTAAACTAGAAACTAGGTTACGCACTTCACCCTTCAAATTACTAACGTCTTCAACGTTGGTATTGGTTCGGCTTTCGTCAACCGTAACTCTACCCCTGCCCTCATCAAGCGTTGGAAGTCTTTCCGTTACCTCACGTACACTGCGTTTTATGTCAACTATTTCCTCCCTTAACTCGCAAAAGAAACAAACTGATCTCTCGGTAATCGCCATAGGACCGCCATTATAATCTTTAAAATCCGAATACCACCGGTTTACCCCACACCTAACACACGACGCTTTCTGCGACGGCATCGCGCAGTTAAAAATAGTTTATAACCGTCACAAGTTTAAGTTAAATTAAGCCGGCACGCTATGAAAACTTCTAAATCGCTAAAAATCGCTAATATTCAATTACTTAACTCTAACAACGTGAATATAAAGGCAAGTATATAAAATTAAAAACTTTCCAAAAGTAAAATTATTAGCAAAATGCAAAAGTAAAAGCAATATCAGAGAGCTCAGGAAATGCGTCCGTTCAGTACAGAGTCTGGCTGACGAATCCAACAGAGTCTGGCTGACGAATGTACAGAGTCTGGCTGACGAATGGTACCTACTTTGGAGAGTTGAACAATAGTCCAGACAATTTGGAGCTGCACATCTTTTGTGATGCAAGTGAGGAAGCCGATGCAACTTGTATTTATATAAGAGGCACATTCAAAGAGGAAGTAAGTTGCAGGTTGGTTGCTGCAAAGAGCAGAGTAGCACCTTTGAAAAGGCTTTCTATTCCAAGGTTGGAATTGATGGGTGCAGTTATTGCTAGTCGGCTTGCAGTTACAGTGCAAAAGTCTTTGGCCCTTTATGAAATTCCAAGCTATTATTGGACAGACTCCACTATAGTTTGGCACTGATTGAGAAGCCAGGCAAGGAAATGGAAGCCATTTGTTGCCAATAGGGTGGAGGAAATTCAAGCACACACAGATTCCAAGCAATGGAAGCATTGTCCAGGCACCCAAAACCCAGCTGATTTACCAACACGAGGAATTTCAGTGAAAGATCTTGCACAGTCAAGTTTGTGGTGGAATGGGCCAGAGTGGCTAAAACTTGGAAGTGAAAATTGGCCTTCTAATCAGCCTACTGTAGGAGAATGCCATGCTGAAGAAGAATGGGTGAGTGAAATGAGAAAATGCACTGTGAACAGTTGTCAAGTTATGCAGCAGGACCACATATTGAGGCTTAAGGACATTAGCAGTCTGAAAAGGTTGTTAAGAGTGACGGCATGGTTATATACTGTAGATTTACAAACAATATTAAGGGAGAAACAAGAAGGGAAGGAATTCTGAACAGTAAGGAGATTCAGCAAGCCAGGCAGTAATGGGTGGTATATGTGCAGAAGGAAAAATTTGGTGAAGAGAGGGAATTGCTCACCAGCCGTCCATTACAGGTTCTACCAACACATTCTGCTCTCAAGGGTTTGGATGTGCTTTTGGATCAGGACTCTTTGAGAGTAGGAGGTACACTGCAGTTTTCTGGGCTTCCAGAGGAGGAAAGACATCCAATTTTGTTACCTTCTGGGGGGCACTTTGTGGAACTTTTGATCCTGGATACGCATCATAAGTTGTTACATGCTGGAGTTAGAGAAGTGATAATAGAGATCAGACAACAGTTTTGGATTCCCAAAATTAGTCAAGCAGTAAAAAAGGTCTTGCATAAATGTGTGGTTTGCAAGCGTTGGAGTGCAAAGCCTTATTATGAAAAGGTGGCTCCACTTCCAAGAGAACGGTGTGTCTATACTTCCCCATTTGATGTAGTGGGAGTAGACTTCGCAGGTTCAGTCTATGTGTATGAGCAAGGGGAGTCTAACAAAGTTTATATATGTCTTTTCACAAGTGCTACCACCAGAGCAATCCATTTGGAGTTGGTAAGCAACTTAAGTAGTGATGTATTTCTTTTGGCCTTTAAAAGGTTTGTGAACAGAAGGGGTTTCCCAAATAAAATCATATCGGATAATGCAAAAACCTTCAAAAAGGCTGCAAAGGAACTCCAAGAAGTTTGGTCCTTGCTAAAAGAGGAGCGATTCCAATCCTACTTTTCACACCATGGGGTACAGTGGGAGTTTATTGTTGAAAGAGCACCATGGTGGGAAGGATTTTGGGAAAGGCTAAAGTGTCCATTAGAGAAACTTTTAGCTAGTGCTCATTTGAGCAAAGAAGAATTCTGCACTGTTTTGTGTGAAATAGAAGCAATGGTGAACAGTAGGCCTATCACCTTTGTTTATAACAGTATGCAGGATGCAGAGTCATTGACACCACATTATTTTCTTTGTGGTAAACGATTAACATCAAGCCCCAGTTTGCCAGAAGACTTACAGCCTATCCAGAGCACTCAAGAAGAGTTAACCAGACGGTTCAAGTACCTTGAAGAGCTACAAGATCAGTTATGGAAGAGGTGGCAGATAGAATACTTGCCAGAACTCAATTATTACCCATCAGGCAATGTAAAGGGCTCCAATGCAAATTGTATCACGGTGGGAGAAGTGGTAATGATTGGGGATGAAAGACCAAGGCAATGCTGGAAGCTTGGCAAAATTGAAGAGTTGTTTGTTGGCAAATACAATTTAGTTAGGTCTACACTGGTAAAGACTTCAGGAGGAAAATTAAAGAGACCTATACAAAAACTCTATGCTTTAGAAATCAGCAAAAACACGGATAGTCAAGATGAAACATTTGAGTTACAGCCTCATGGAGAAGGATTGGCTAAACTTGCAGAAGGTAATGACAACAATGCCTCTTCGGTGGGGAGTGTTAGAAAATCTAGAAGAGGAAGAACCATTGTTGTCCCAAGGCGATATGATGACTAAGCTGATTGATGCAGCATTGCTTGTATATATTAAGTTGAGGTATATATATATATATATATATATCCATCTCATAATTGTAAGGTTAGTGAAAAATTCACTTAATTTAAAGCTAGCATTTTTGGGCTCTTGTGGCATCATTGTTTGGGCACTCTTGTGGCACCATTTTTTTTGGGCACTGCGCGTCCTTCCTACTCGTTTGTTGAATGCGGCACTTACAGGGCGTGGTGTCATAGAGAACTCTCTTGCAATTCAGTTTGGTTGTTTAGATACAAGATTGTTGCATCGTGCAATGGTGCAGGTTGTGTGTTGTTGCAAGGTTTAGAAAGAAGACCATAAATAGTGCCCCTTCTGTTTTTTATCTTATTTTTATGCAACTCAGGCCCAAGGTAGGCCCACATCGAGTCAGCAACCCTGACGTAGGACCTAATAGGACCTCCAAGTCCGTAAGTTTTAGGTTAGCTTAACTTGGGCTGTAGGTTAAACTGGCCCTTCAGAGCTTGGCCGTTCAGGGCTCAGCTGGGATTCTGAACCCAATAAAATAAAATATAACAGACGTAAACTACACTTGCTCTGTACACATAATTAAGGATAATATCAATGAGATAGGCCTTTCAATTAAAAATTCATTACATAAAAGTTACTTTTATTCCATTCGACCTAATTTTCCACTCCTTATCACTAAAATGTACAACACCAGATATAAACACATTTTACTTGCGTATTTTGATGAATTGGGCCTTTTATTATAGTAAAAACAAAGGGAAAATTGCAAGAAAGTGGCAGTAGGCTACTAGGTTAACACTCGGTCATCACTAAATTCTTGAGCAAACGTCACATATTTGTTTCCATAATTTTGTAGTTATATTTAAGTTTTGAACCACACATATTCATGTCATTCAAACACCTTCTAGAACACAAGGTGTCGACATTACTTTATATATTGATATCCTCCTATAGCTACCGTTAATGCAAGATTCTACATTTCAACAAAATAACAGAGCTAAAAAATGAGCTAAACATATTTTCGCTGGTAGGAAAACATTCATCAGCAAAATTTGCGTAAGGGAATGTACACTAAAATAAGAACACACCCTTATTATATATTCTCTAATGTAGCAGTGCTGATAACTTACCTATAATATGGTTAAAAAATTAAGAAGAATTGCAGCGGTCTGGTGAGAGTCGGCGCCGTGTGACAAACAGCTGGCCATTGTTTACATTTTTCTCCTCCCACAGCCACACCTCTCTCCTCCCTCACCTCCCGCGCCCTAATTTTCTATGCAGAATTCCTTTTTTAAACTGTTCACTTGTTTCGTGTTGACTGAAAGCGATATTTTGTCTTTTTTTTCTGTTGCTGTTTCATTAAAAAAAGTTTACTTTTTCTTTATATAAAAACAAAAAATTGTTTAAATCAATCCACCTTGTCCATATAACTACAACACATATATTTTGCTTTTGTACAACTTATGTGAATTATGTAAATTATATTAATAAATACAATGTGTGAATTATGTAAATTATATTAATAAATACAATGTGTGAATTATATAAATCTAACATTCTCTTGCACTATCATAGCTAAGATAATATCAGAACTCAAACTTGACCACCCACCTTTTCAGAAAATCGTAATAAAACATTCTTGTCTATAACTTGTATCTTGGAATGTAATATGAAATGAGCTTGTTAAAATAAGAAAAAAAACTGCCTTCCTAAACTGCAGCGTTCTTTAAGATCAGCAACAGCTTCTGTTATACTCATCATTTCATGCGAGTTTAATCCATGTGCTGTTAGTAGTGTGCTATAAAGGCAGGCATCATCTCATTGAGGTCTAAAATCGTTCCATCTATCGATGTGGCTCAGTTTGAGATTAAGTGAATGTTTCGCAATGATTTCAGTTATATATACACATCTTCTAAGTTTATTAAGGGAGTTTTAGTCGCTCTGTCTAATGTATGAGGAATGAGATTACTTGATATCAGGTAAGTTTCCTGAGAGAAAATCTGGTAATTTAGTTTGAGGATACAATGCATGATTGATGTACCATTTTGATGAAGGATTTCGATCGGGTTTTACTCCTTTATACAAATATCCTGCTATTACATAAGTGGTATACTTTTGAGTTTTAGCATCTATGTAATAACCTATAATATACTTTGATTTCCATTGGTTACATTCTGAAGAAATTTTTGGGTTATACTCGTTCTCCATAGTGAAAGAACAACACTATATTAAATGTCAACATAAAATTTGACATCTTTTGAATTCTTTAATTCTTCATTGATGAATTTCTCAGTATTTCTTTCATGAGAAATTCCAACGAAAAATAAAGTCATCCATGTTGAATGTTGATGGTAACCTTCTTCGCATAGGCCCCCATTGTGAAATTTATTACTACTCTCATTAAAGATATTTGAAAAAGAAATTTTCAAAACTCAATAACTTAGCAACATTCACCACAAAAATTTTTGATGTCATATGGAATTTCAGTTATTTCATGGTTACCAGGACATGTTATTAACTCAAAACTCAAAATTAATTTTGGATGACTTAGGAACGTTTATATATGTCTTTATACGTACGATTAATTTGTGCAAATTTAATTCTTTGCCCATAAATTGGAAATAAAATACATCTGAAGCCTTCCAAGATGCAATTCATTTTGATTTCAAATCAATCATCATCAATTTTGAGCTCACACACACACACACACACACACACACTATATTGTGTGTGTGTGTGTGTGTGTGTGTGTGTGTGTGTGTGTGTGTGTGTGTACCCCCCCTTTAAGAAATGCTGTGTACGCCCCTGCTTGGAAACACTTAATTATGCCTACTAAAATAGGAAGTTTAAGTTTCTTTTGAATTTTATTTAGTTATTTATTCTATAATAGTTCTTTGAAATGTAAAATATATTTTCTTGAATTATAAAATTCGTTATTTCCTTCAGAGGTTTTTCTTTAATCATTCTTGGGTGTATTACAGCGTCCCCTTGGTCGTTATTTGGAATCATGTACGGAATCATATTTTTCAACAGTGAGATAGCCAAAGCCTGTCGGAATTTGAGATGCCCCCCCCCCCAACGTTCATTTAGTGAACTTTTCATTCGGTGACTTTCTGACTATACACACACACACACACACAGTATATATATATATATATATATATATATATATATATATATATACACGTCACCTCACAAATGCACTTAAAACTTTCACTGCTTCAGATACCAGTTCTGGACAGTGGACACTCAATTTTCCGTACTATCCAAAATATACATAAATCTTCTTCTCCGGAATGACGACTGTAGGGTCTTGTCAGAAGAACGTTCGACCAATTTATCGTGTAGGTTTCCTGCAAGTTCCGGAGACACTACCACCCTTTCATTGAACGGATTAAGTGTCCACCTCTTACCAAACCTTCCATCGCCACGTGAGAATTAGTTCCGGAGCTGTTTTTACAGGTGAAGCATGTGCTGCATCATCTTTTAGGAAAAAGGGATCGCGAAGCGAATGTTTTTATGTCAAAATGGCCTGGCCAACAACATAAAAGTTGAGAAACAACGCGGTATGACCAAGACCTAACATTATTGAAACTATACATTCATTTTCTAGGTAAACGGATTTTCTATAGGATACGGTAAAAAAAACAACGGTTTTTTACAAAGACAACAAAATGAGCAAAAAACCCCATTGTTTGCAACAATATATATATACATATATATATATATATATATATATATATGATGAATAAAACCACGAAGGGAAAAGAAACACAAAGGAGTGCTCAAGCGCTTTCGTCTAATGACATCCTCAGGAACACTCAGTGTTCCTGAGGATGTCATTAGATGAAAGCGCTTGAGCACCCCTTTGTGTTTCTTTTCCCTTCGTGGTTTTTATTCATCATAAATATTTTTCACGTGTCACTTTCGTGAAATAATTTTTCATATATATATATATATTATATAATATATATATAATATATATATATTATATATATATATATATAATATATATATATATATATATATATATATATATATATATATATATATATATATATATGGGAATGAACTCAGAATGGTTCCCTGAGTTTTTTATGATACACACAGACCGTGCATGGAACAAGGAACTCTTCTGGGATAACTAAATCCACTATAGTCCGAATAAGTAATGGTAAATGAGAAATACCATAGTTTTTCTTTTTCATGATGCAAGCCCGACGTGGGCAACGGGTCCCTCGCAAAGAGGTCCCATAAATATAGCTGGTGAGGGAAGCTATATTTATGGGACCTCTTTGCGAGGGACCCGTTGCCCACGTCGGGCTTGCATCATGAAAAAGAAAAACTATGGTATTTCTCATTTACCATTACTTATTCGGACTATAGTGGATTTAGTTATCCCAGAAGAGTTCCTTGTTCCATGCACGGTCTGTGTGTATCATATATATATATATATATATATATATATATATATATATATATATATATATATATATATATAGGGTGTTTCACAACCGGTCTGCCATACTTTGGTGGGTGATTTGGGGGGTGATATCGAGTAAAAACGTTAATAGAACGTAGGTGCTATTTCCAACTGTTACGGAGCTACGGACGTTTTAAGATGTGCAAACAACAAATCCCTACTTGTGTGTAATTCGATAGATGGCAGCACTGGTGGTAGTTTCAGTTAATGAACTTACCACTACTAATCCTCAGTTTTTTTTCAGTTGGTTCTGATCTGTGGTACGACACACTGTGTTGCGCTAAGGTGAACAATCAAAATGAATCAACAGTTCACACCCGCTGAATACGCTGATATCCATTTCATTTATGGATTCTGTGATGGTAATAGCAGAACGGCAGCTGAGGAATATCGAAGACGTTTTCCGAACCGCCGAATACCGAACAGGCAAGTGTTTAGTGACACACACCAGAGATTAAGAGAAACAGGGACAATTATTCCACATAACCAAGAACATGTAGCACGACGGCCCGTTGCTGTGGAGGAGCGCATACTGGACCTTGTACAACGAAGCCCAACTACCAGTGTTCGAAGGATTTCTAGACGAATTGGTGAATCTGCATCGCGTATATGGCGAACCATACATGATGAGGGTTTGTATCCCTATCATTTGCAACGTGTGCAAGCTCTTCAACCAGATGATTACGATAAACGTGTTCAATTTTGCCAGTGGATGGTTATGCATCGCCAAATTCTTAATCACATACTGCTTAGTGATGAAGCACAATTCATTCGGGATGGAATTAACAATAGATGAAATTCCCACTCGTGATCCACCGATAGGGATATCCCCACGGTATCGTTGAAGGAAACTTTCAACATCGATTCTCGGTGAATGGTGTGGTGTAATTGGAGATCAGCTGATTCGACCGTTCGTTTTGGAACAACGATTAACTGCTGATATTTATCTGAACTTCCTGACGAACGAATTGTCGCTTTTGATGGAGACAAGTCGCAGGATTCTTGGAGAACACTTGGAGACAAGACAGAGGATGTTCTTTCAGCACGATGGGGCGCCACCACATTTTGGTCGTCATGTTACGGATTACTTGAATCAGAGGTACAGGAATCGTTGGATTGGTCGTGCTGGTTCAATATCGTGGCCCCGAGATCTCCGGACCTAACCCCGTTAAATTTCTTTTTATGGGGTCTTATGAAAGAGATGGTCTATAAGACCAAAGTACAAACGAGAGAGGAACTCTTGCGTCAGATTATGGATGTCGCAGCTTACATACGAGAACACCCCGAAATGATTCAATGGGCAGTGGACTCTTGTTTGGAACGAGCAAGGAGTGCATTGAAAACCGAGGCGGACATTTTGAACATTTATAAGGTGTATCTCATAAAATGTAGCAATAAATACATGGAAATAGCACCGTTGCTGTATAAACTTTTTTACTCGATATCACCTCCCAAAGTATGGCAGAGCGGTTGTGAAACACCCTGTATATATATATATATATATATATATATATATAAGAAAAAACAAGAAAATACAAGAAAAATATAAAATACAAAAAAAAAAAACTGCCTAGATCTAGTATTCACAAACAACAGCAACCTAATTGATAACGTAGAAATATCCCCAACCATAATATCGGATCACAACATTACTGAAATAACAACCAATATAAAAGCAACATTAAAGGAAACAACATGAACAATAGAATGAAGCAAATTCGAAATTTTTAATTTTCACTCCAAAGCTATAAACTGGGAAGGTGTTGCATCCAGCATGGAAGTAATAGATTGGAAAACCATCTTCAAGGCCAAGACAACAGAAGAGATGCTAATGACCTTAGAGGAGAAGATGCTGGAAATTGTGGAAAGACATGTCCCAAAAATACAACAAAAAGGAAAGAGAAGTAGGTTCGAGAGACAAAAGCTGTCATTGTTCCGAAAGAGAAAAAGAGTAACTACAAAATTAAGCAACTGCAAAGACAACATCAGAAAAATATTAAATGATAAACTGCAGAGTATAGATTGCGTCATACAGGAACTAATTGAGAAGCATACAGAAAAAGAAGACGACGACGCTATAGAAGCGATAAAGGTTAATGCAAAGTACTTCTATAATTTTGCAAAAAGGAAGTTGAAAAATCACACGACTATCGGAACTTTGAAAAATGCAAACAGTGCTTTATCTGATGATCTAACAGAAGTATCTGAAATATTAAGAGCTCAGTTCGAATCATCTTTCAGTATCCCCAAAACTGACAAACTGATATGCGATAAAAACACGTTCTTTGAAGAATAAATACCTACAAGGGGAAAGTATAACGTACTTCGCCTTTACGATCTATGATATTACACAAGCTATTTGGAAACTAAAAGCCACTCAGCGGCAGGACAGGACAAATGGAATGCCACACTGATCAAAAACTGCAAGAATGCAATCGTTGAGCCCCTATATTGGATATGGAGACGATCACTAGACACGGGAGAAATACCGGACATCCTGAAGAGAGTAAACATGGTCCCAATATATAAAGGAGGAGATCGATCCGAGGCTAAAAACTATAGGCCAGTGTCGCTTACATCTCAACTCACTAAAAATAACTACAAGGACAGCCATTAGGAACTCATGGCGAAGATGGTTACCATCAACATTCAACATGGATGACTTTATTTTTCGTTGAAAATTCTCATGAAAGAAATACTGAGAAATTCATCAATGAAGAATTAAAGAATTCAAAAGATGTCAAATTGGATGTTGAAGATTCTTATCTGAATCTGAGTATAAAAGTAGCTTTATTATTCGAATGGGTAAATCGGTATTGCGAGCAACCTAAATTCTTATTAAAAGTTGATGATGATGTTTACATCAACTCAAAAAATATGGACCATTTAATATAGTGTTGTTCTTTCACTATGGAGAGCGTGTATAACCCAAAAATTTCTTCAGAATGTAACCAATGGAAATCAAAGAATATTATAGGTTATCACATAGATGCTAAAACTCAAAAGTATACCATTTATGTAATAGCAGGATATTTGTATAAAGGAGTAAAACCCGATCGAAATCCTTCATCAAAATGGTACATCAATCATGCATTGTATCCTCAAACTAAATTACCAGATTTTCTCTCAGGAAACTTATCTGATATCAAGTAATCTCATTCCTCATACATTAGACAGAGCGACTAAAACCCTTAATAAACTTAGAAGATGTGTATATATAACTGAAATCATTGCGAAACATTCAATTAATCTCAAACTGATCCACATCGATGGATGGAACGATTTTAGACCTCAATGAGATGATGCCTGCCTTTATAGCACACTACTAACAGCACATGGATTAAACTCGCATGAAATGATGAGTATAACAGAAGCTGTTGCTGATCTTAAAGAACGCTGCAGTTTTTTTTCTTATTTTAACAAGCTCATTTCATATTACATTCCAAGATACAAGTTATAGACAAGAATGTTTTATTACGATTTTCTGAAAAGGTGGGTGGTCAAATTTGAGTTCTGATATTATCTTAGCTATGTTAGTGCAAGAGAATGTTATATTTATATAATTCACACATTGTATTTATTAATATAATTTACATAATTCACATAAGTTGTACAAAAGCAAAATATATGTGTTGTAGTTATATGGACAAGGTGGATTGATTTAAACAATTTTTTGTTTTTATATAAAGAAAAAGTAAACTTTTTTTAATGAAACAGCAACAGAAAAAAAAGACAAAATATCGCTTTCAGTCAACACGAAACAAGTGAACAGTTTAAAAAAGGAATTCTGCATAGAAAATTAGGGCGCGGGAGGTGAGGGAGGAGAGAGGTGTGGCTGTGGGAGGAGAAAAATGTAAACAATGGCCAGCTGTTTGTCACGCGGCGCCGACTCTCACCAGACCGCTTCTTATTTTAGTGTATATTACCTTACGCCAAATTTTGCTGATGAATGTTTTCCTACCAGCGAAAATATGTTTAGCTCATATTTTAGCTCTGTTATTTTGTTGAAATGTAGAATCTTGCATTAACGGTAGCTATAGGAGGATATCAATATATAAAGTAATGTCGACACCTTGTGTTCTAGAAGGTGTTTGAATGATATGAATATGTGTGGTTCAAAACTTAAATATAACTACAAAATTATGGAAACAAATATGTGACGTTTGCTCAAGAATTTGGTGATGACCTAGTGTTAGCCTAGTAGCCTACTGCCACTTTCTTGCAATTTTCCCTTTGTTTTTACTATAATAATAGGCCCAATTCATCAAAATACCCAAGTAAAATATGTTTATATCTGGTGTTGTACATTTTAGTGATAAGGAGTGAAAAATTAGGTCGAATGGAATAAAAGTAACTTTTATGTAATGAATTTTTACTTGAAAGGCCTATCTCATTGATATTATCCTTAATTATGTGTACAGAGCAAGTGTAGTTTACGTCTGTTATATTTTATTTTATTGGGTTCAGAATCCCAGCTGAGCCCTGAACGGCCAAGCTCTGAAGGGCCAGTTTAACCTACAGCCCAAGTTAAGCTAACCTAAAACTTACGGACTTGGAGGTCCTATTAGGTCCTACGTCAGGGTTGCTGACTCGATGTCGGCCTACCTTAGGCCTCAGTTGCATAAAATTAAGATAAAAACAGAAGGGGCACTATTTATGGTCTTCTTTCTAAACCTTGCAACAACACACAACCTGCACCATTGCACGATGCAAGAATCTTGTATCTAAACAACTAAAGTGAATTGCAAGAGAGCTCTCTATGAGACCACGCCCTGTAAGTGCCGCATTCAACAAACGAGTAGGAAGGACGCGCAGTGCCCCAAAAAAATGATGCCACAAGAGTGCCCAAACAATAATGCCACAAGAGCCCAAAAATGCTAGCTCTAAATTAAGTGAATGTTTCACTAACCTTACAATTATGATATATATATATATATATATATACATATATATATATATATATATATATACATACACCTTAACTTAATATATACAAGCAATGCTGCATCAGTCAGCTTGGTCATCGTATCGCCTTGGGGCAACAATGGCTCTGCCTCTTCTAGATTTTCTAACACTCCCCACCGAAGAGGCATTGTTGTTATTACCTTCTGCAAGTTTAGCCAATCCTTCTCCATGAGGCTGTAACTCAAATGTTTCATCTTTACTGTCCGTGTTTTTGCTGATTTCTGAAGCATAGAGTTTTTGTATAGGTCTCTTTAATTTTCCTCCTGAAGTCTTTACCAGTGCAGACTTAACTAAATTGTTTTTGCCAACAAACAACTCTTCAATTATGCCAAGCTTCCAGCATTGCCTTGATCTTTCATCCCCAATCATTACCACTTCTCCCACCGTGATACAATTTGCATTGGAGCCCTTTACATTGCCTGATGATCCCAGAAACTGGGATCGCCCTCTCTGGAGTGGACCAGAGGTTCAGCGCACTAGTGATGTTGTGTTGTGTTCGTTGTTGTGCTAGAGCGGTACAGTCTGTCATAATGTGTTGAATTGTTTGTGGTGTGTCCTGGCACAGGTGGCAGGTGTCGTCTGTGGAGTTGTTTAGTTTGTGTTTATATGTCTGTAAGTTGGGGTGATGTCCACATCGGAATCGTACTAAGTTAACTCGATCCTATCTGCTCAGGCTGATCTCTGAATGGGTGGCGGCTTCGCACCTAGGACCGCATTCGGACCGAGTCGTGTCACTGCTTTGTGGGTTAGGTGTGTGTGTGTGTGTGTGTTTTCTGTACTGTGTGATGTCTGTGGGGCGTGGTATGGAATGGAGTATTTGGTTATAATGTCTCTCTGGTGTTACCGTAATGGTGCGAGGTGTCGGTGCATGATTGTACATGTAGTGGCAATGATGTTGTGGGTTAGTTGTCGCTGCTGCCATGAATTGTGTTTCCCTCATGTCTAAATGTTCCCTAACTTTCAGCATTTTTGTTTCTGTGTGCGGGTGTTCTATTGGTGTTGTTTGAGTGCATCCTGTAATGATATGAAGTGCGTTGTTTTGTATTGTCTGTAAGGTGTTTATGTGTGTGTTTGAGATAATGGGTGCCCAGCATGGGCTAGCATAGTCCATAACTGAGCGAATATATTGTTTGTATATAAGTGATGTTGTTTCCTGCTGGTGTCCAAAGTTTGTGCCTGTTAGTACCGTAAGCGTGTTAAGTCTTGACGTACACTTGTTTTTAATGTCCTGAATGTGGTTTGCAAAAGATAATAATGTGTTGTATGTGACCCCAAGTATTTTGGTCCTGTGAGTGTGTGGAATGTTGGTGTTGTTTAGTGTAAGCTGCGGAGTTATCTGGTGTTCCTTTGTATTGCTTGCAAGCAAGGTGATGGTTGATTTTGTGGGCACTACTTTGAGTCTATTGTGTGTGAGCCAGTCTCGTATACTGTTTATGTATGTTTGTAGGTTATTTGTAGCGGTGTCGATGTTGTTGTGGGTGGATGTTAGAGTGATGTCATCTGCATATGATGATAAGGTAAGCTTGTTATCTATGGGTGTTGGAATGCATGTATAAGTTGAACAGTGTTGGTGAGAGAACAGAGCCTTGAGGGACTCCGTTCGGAAAAAACTTGTTTTTGGATGACTTGCCATTAAATGTGACATGTGAGTATCTTCTTGAAAGATAGTTGCTCAGCCATCTTTTAGTGTTATTGTGCATGTTTGTGTTGAGTATTTTGTTTATGAGAGGGAAGCGTGGGATAGCATCAAATGCTTTACTAATGTCTATTGTTGCTAATAGTGTACGTTGAGCTGGTCGTCTGGAGTTGATGCCATCCATGATGTGCTGCGTGAGGTTAGTGAGTAATGTCGTGGTTAAGTGGTGAGGTCTGAATCTATGTTCAGTAGACGATAGTGGTATGTGTGGGTTGGTGATTTGTAAGATTAGTATTTCTGTTACTTTGGAAGGTGTGCATAGTAAAGTAATGGGCTATAGAAAGCTGGTTCTGTTGGATTTTTGTTTGGTTTGAGTAGTGTAATAATTTTACCTTGTTTCCATATGTCAGGAATAGTACAGTGTTGGTATGAATATGTGCTGATATTTGAGAGAGCTAGTATTCTCTGTGGGCCCAAGTGTTTAAGGTGTATGTTAGATATGTTGTCTGGTCCAGTAGCCTTCGAATTCTTAATGTTTTTGATGATCTTGGTGGTCTGGTCTGTATTGAAGGGTGTAATGGTTGTGTCGAGTCTGTAGGTTTTCTTGTGTCTAGCTGTTTGTCTGTCTGCGTGTTTCTGGTTGTTGTCTCTGTTTAAGTGACTTATCTTTGCGTAGTGATTAACTAGAATGTTAGCTTGTTGTGTATATGTTGGGATATTATTTCGGCTGCGACAGATAGCCGCGTGTGAGGTGTGAATGCCGCTGTTAGAGTGGGTAATGCTGTTTATAGTCTTGTATAGCCTGGATGTATCTGTGGAGTGGTTTAGTGTTGTTATGAATCCCCTAAATGTTTCTGTTTGTTTTTCTTTGAGTTTATTGTTTATTTCTGTGTTGAGCTGTTGTATCTGCTGTTTTATGGTTTCTGTGTGTGGTGTTTGTGTGTTATGTAAATTGTAAAGTATAGGTGAGTGCCGTGCACAGTCGCAGTCGCAATCGAATCGAATCGAGAATCGAAAACAAGTGGCCGAATCGAATCATAGGAGAAATTCATATTTTTCTATTTCTACAAACCATAATTCATATTTTCTTATGCTCGGGATGCCAATTTCCCGTCCACCATTCTGTTCAGTGACGAGGCTGTTTTTTATGGAAATGGTGAGGTAAATCGACAGAACACCCGCTACTGGTCTCAAAACAACCCTCACTGGTATACCTCTTCAAAGGAACAAGGTGCATCTCGGGTGATGGTATGGTGTGGCATTTGGAAGGATCGCATCATAGGCCCCCTCTTTTTCGATGAACATGTCACTAGAGGCACCTACCTACGTATGCTCAAGGAAGAAGCATTTCCCAGT
>JAJOZX010000113.1:1317500-1480000 GCA_023014485.1 Bathynomus jamesi
TCCCAACCTTTATACAATTAGATTAAACCTCCCCTCGTACAATAACCCGGTAAGATTTGTTTTCAATATTCGTTTCGCCCTATAACTTTTATATATTTTAGGCATTGTCTTCCCTATCTACAGGGTGTTCGTAAATTTCTGTCACCCACTACAAAATGTATATATTGTAATACCAATTTTATTTTTGTGTGGTTAATTGTATTTATATGTGGTAGGTGTAATTTAAGAAACAAGTCACTGGAACAATTGCTTTAATTACAGTAAATACAGTTACTAATCAAGAATATCTGTGTGTGCACGAGCATTTTCATTAACAAATGACGGGCGGTATGGTTTCATTTCGAGATCTTTTGTCATGTGATATCCCATTTTGGACATGGGGACTGCAAGTTCTTGTAATCGTTTCCGAAGTGAACGAGCCACCGATGCAATCACACCTTCACATTGTTCTGCTCGCGTTGTTGGTCTTGACCGTGGTCTGTCCTTGATGGAGCCAGTTTCAAACAACTTTTTCTCCCAGCGTAATACCGTCTTGTTTGGTGGTACAGCCTTATTGAATCTTGTGTTGAAATCGTTCTGGATATCATGCATCGTTTTGCCAGTATGTGACCTTTCATGAGCCGATATGCTCATCCCTATCCTTTCCTCCAGAATGTAAATAGACTGGTCTGCCATTGTTCACACAATTCTAATACCTGGAAAAGAAAAAAAAATGTCACTGTATCGCATATAAATTCAATTAATCACACAAAAATAAAATTGGTACATTTACATTTTGTAGGGGGGTGACGGAACTTTTCGAACACCCTGTACCTTTTTAAACTTTACCTTTTAAACTTTTACCTTTTAAACCTGAACCTTTTTAAACTTTAAAGTATTATCATAGGACTGCATAAATATAGTGTATAAAATCTTTTGATCACTATATTTGTTCACTTTTTTACTTTTCATTTTTAGCACTGATGATGGAAATTGAATTTCCGAAACCTCTGACTAACAAACATGTACCACCTTCTCATCCTCTTATCATATATATATATATACACAGTATATATATATATATATATATATATATATACACACAGGGACGTAGACAGGGGGGGGGGATCTACGGGGACTTCAGCCGCCCCCGAAATAAAATCATAGATTTGATATTTCTATGCATTACTTATGAGAAAGTACGCCTTGCCAAGTACCTTCAGCACATGTTTAATTATTGTCATACATTTAGGAATGTCATACATTTAGGAATGTTCTCCGGCGGCATGAATGCACTTTTGAATGCGTCGACTAACTGATTCGCAGACATGGACTAATGTGGATGCTGTGATGGTCCCGCACTTTTCCCTAATTGCAACCTTAAGGTGTTCGAGTGTTGAAGGTCTTGTACCATAAACTGCATCCTTCAGGTAGCCCCACAAGTAAAAATGAAGTGAGTCAAGTCCGGTGAACGTGGAGGATACTCAACGCTTCCTCTTCGTCCTATCCAACGGTTAGGCAACGTTTCATCGAGGTACCTTCTGACATCACAATGATAATGAGGGGGGTCTCCATCTTGTTGAAAGTAAACGTCGTCGTTTCCAAACAACTTCCGAACTGCAGGTATAATTTCTGTCCGCAGCATGTCGAGATATGCGGCACCGGTAACTGTCCCATTAAAGAAAAATGGTCCAACCAAACCCCTGGATGATAAACCACACCATGCTGTTAATCCTGGTAAATTAACATGTTTATCATCATAAACGTGTGGATTATCAAGTGACCAGTACCTGCAGTTGTGTCGATTTACTGTGCCATTCAGCTTGAAGGTAGCTTCATCAGACCACACAATTTTGTTGTATTGAAAGTGCATTCATGCCGCCGGAGAACATTTTGAGCACTTGGCGTAGTTAATTCAATTTTATATGCAAACAACTCGCTATAACATTTTGATCACTTAGATTACTAATTTACCTTTCATTGGCAATTGCTATAACATTATATTGTTTGGGTTTTTTTAAATTATAAAATATATGATGTTATAAAGAGTATATAGTTTTTTTGGGGACACCCTGTATATACAATGTGTGTCGTTTGCAGTTAAAAAAAAAATATATATATACGGCATGAGACGGTGCCCCTCAGAAAGGCATTTGATTCCGCTCGTAGGTACATGGGGAAATTACGAGTTTTAAATCGTAGGGGCTCTTGGTGTAATGGTTAGCATATCTGACCGGCATTCGGATGATCCCGGGTTCGATTCCTGGGAGGTGCCTCATTTCTCATTGCTTATTTTCTCCTCTCCTCTTGTGCGGACACTCTTCTAAAAAGCGTCGGTCTTTACTATAATATATATATATATATATATATATATATATATACAGGGCTATTTAAAATGATTCATCTGATTTCAACTGAGAATACTTCCGTACCTATCAACCGTGCATCAACTGGGCATACACCACATGAAAGAGGAAATCTCCGAGTTTTACAAGATCACCGCGAGAGGGCTCCAAAGTCACGCCGTGGCCTAGCCTAGCAACAAACAGTCAGTGTGAAAATGGCGTCCGCACAGCAGAAGGCGTTTTGTGTATTGCAGTTTTCGAGCTCCACAGCTGGCCCCCTAGGTCGCCGGATCTTACACCGTGCGACTTCTTCCTTTGGGGGTACGTTAAGGATACTGTGTACGTGCCACCGTTGCCCACATCTTTGGATGAGCTCCGAACTCGCATTGTTACTGCCGTAGAGTCAGTGACAACGGACATGCTGGAGCGAGTATGGGAGGAATTCGACTATCGTGTCGACGTTGCTCGTGTAACTAGGGGAAGTCACGTAGAGCATTTATGAGGTGAGAGACAAAATTTGGACAGTTTTTCTTTTGGTTGATGTATCACAAATCACTCTGTATTTGTAACATTAAAAAATATTCTCATTTGAAATAAGGTGAATCTTTTTTAATAGCCCTGTATATATACGGTATATATTATATATTATATATATAATATATATATATATATATATATATATATATATATATATAGGGATGAATTTCACAATTAAACACGTGAAATGAATAAATGATACAAACTCACAAGGAAAAAGAAATATGATTCCAAGGCCTTTCGTGTATTCAGAAGTACATTCTCTGACGAGGTGTTCTTCTGAATACACGAAAGGCCTTGGAATCATTTTTCTTTTTCCTTGTGAGTTTGTAGTATATATATATATATATATATATATATATATATATATATATATATATATATACCAGGTGGACGAAAAAAACCTGGACACTTTTGTTTTTCCAACAAATTTCAAAGTAGTCAAGCTAATACACCCAAATTAGTACATTAAACGCATGTTTTTCCAAGATGAGTCCGACTTTACATTAACTGTATCAACAAATCGACAAAACAACCAAGTCAATGCATTAACTTCAAAATCGGAAATCCCGCCAGACCGTCTTTATCATCCAATTTCACGATTTTTCAAGAAATTAATGGTATCTTGTGGCGTTTCTTACACTGGAAAAACCAAATTATTCTTTACTGATCCACAGAAAACAAAAATGAACTCGCAAAATTACATTGAACACCTCGGAGAACTTTTACCGGAATGCCAAGACTTGTACCCGAACGAAGATTTTATTTTTGTTGAAGACAATGTACCATCTCATTCAGCCAAGGCAACCCAAGAATTTTTGATGGCGAACATTGCTGAATTCATAAAAAGTGAAGAATGGCCACCAAATTCTCCTGACTTAAATCCTCTGGATTACTTTGTGTGGAATGAGCTGAAGTCATTGGTGTATCATGGTCACAGGGAACCATTTTCAAACCTGGAAGCACTTAGACAAAGAATTGAGGTTGTTTTGCCTATGGTGTCCCAAGACAAAATCAAGTCATCCATAGATCAGTGGAAAAGGAGAGTAGTGGCCGTACTTCAAGAAAATGGGGGCCAATACAACATCGATTTCAATAGGGTAAGTTTTATGAGTTCCATTGAAATTTTTAGCACATGATAACTATACTATTGGCTACATCTTGTACTAATTTGGGTGTATTAGCTTGACTAGTTTGAAATTTGTAGGAAAAACAAAAGTGTCCAGGTTTTTTTTCATCCACCCGGTATATATATATAATATATATATAAAACCTCGTTGCGGTTTCGTGCGTCGGTCTCTCTTCACACGAAGGTGAAGCTGGTGGCCCCGCCTCTAGGCCTGGCTTGGTGGAGGAGCGCGTTGCTCTCTTGCGCTCTCCACCGCACATAGCCAGGTACACCCGGCTCATCTGGTACTGTCCTGAGCCAGGCATCTAATCTTCTCTTGAAGACTTCAACTTTTGACCCCTGTAACGTTTCTGAGGTCCTTTGGAATCTGGTTAAAAACTCTTGGCTCCCTGACAACCAAGCCATTTTCCTTCAGTGTTGAGGAGGTCCCTTGGGAACATTACACATTCTGCCTTTCCTATTTTCCAGCGTTGTTTGGATGGTAATTGGGTTTAGTTTGTGTTTGGTACCAGTTTTTCGATCATTTTCCATATGTAGATTATGGTATACCTCTCTCTTCTTCTTTCCAGGGAATACAGATTTAGTTTACGGAGTCTTTCCCAGTAGTTGAGTTATTTGCAGCCATCAATCTTGGCTATGAAATGTCTCTGCGTTTCTTCTAGTTTATTAATTTCTTCCTTTTTATGTGAAAAATCAAAACTGAGCAGTATTCAAGTTTTGGTATAATTAGTGTTCTCAGCAGGGGAATCATTACTGTCTTGTCCCTCCTTTTGAACGTTCTTAGTACTTGTCCCGCTACTCTTTTTGCTTTGTTTATTGCTATATGATTTCAAATTTGGCATCCTCGGTCATTATTACCCCTAAGTCGACCGCTTTTGTGCTTCTCTGAATTACCTGTCTATCAGCATAATATGCAGTCTGTTTAATTTCCTCATTTCTACCATATCTCAAGGGATGAAATTTCTTGGTGTTAAATGTCATATTGTTGTCTTCTGACCATTTGTATATTTTGTTTGCGTCCCTCTGCCAGGCCTTCACTTCATTTACATCGCTGATTTTTTTGCTGATCTTTGTATCGTCCGCAAATGATGTTACTATACTTTTGCTGTTAACTCCACTGTTTATGTCTGTTAGCATGATAATGAACAGGAGTGGAGCCAGCACTGTACCTTGTGGTACTGAGCTGCGTACTTCTGATTCTGATGATGATACACCTTGAATTCTGACCACCTGTAGTCTTTCTCTGAGGAAGTTAGATCCATTTTCCCACTTTACCTGTTATTCCCATATGCTTCATTTTATGTGCTATTATACCATGATCGCACTTGTCGAAAGTTTTAGCAAAATCCGTGTTTAAGACATCATAGTTTTCATTGTCTTCAAGTGCATCTAGGATATTGTTATAATGCTCTATAAGTTGTGATAGGCATGATCTTCCTGATCGGAATCCGTACTGATTTTCGTTGAATTTTTCCAGTGTCTCCAAGAAGTCATAGATTTTCTCTCTGACTATTCTTTCAAATATTTTGGTGAGGTGGGACGTCAATGACACTGCTCTATAGTTCTTTGCTCGAGATCTATCTCTTGCTTTATATATAGGGACGATGTTTGCTCTTTTCAAGATGCTTGGTATTTCCCCAGTGTCTCGGGATCTTCTCCATATCCAGTATAAGGGTGTAGCTATTTCATTTTTACAGTTTTTAATTAATAGTGCGTTCCATTTGTCCGGACCTGCAGCTGAATGTGATTTCATTTGTCCTATAGCTGTCGCTACATCTTCTGGGGTAAAATCAAAGTCTGTTATACATTCTCCTTGCAGTTTCTCTTTGAAGAATGCATCTATGTCAGGTATCGCTTTGTCACATTTTGGGGTACTGAATACCGATTCATACTGGGCTCTCAATGTTTCAGATATTTCCTTCAGATCGTCTGTTAGTTTATTAGTTCCTTTCCTTTAGGGCTCGATAGTAATGTGCGTTTTTGTTTTCCTTTTCGTATAGCTGTAGAAGTATTTTGGATTTTCCTTTATTATTTCTACCGCCTTTTCCTCTTCCCTCTCTGCAGTGGTGGGCACAGCTAACCGAAAAGTTAGCTTCGATAACCGCTGAACCGCTAACTCAAAACTTAACTTCGATAACGTTAAACCGATAAACCGCTAAAAAATTTAGCGGAAGCTAACGATTACCGCTAACCGCTAACTTTTATTATATGAATTTAGCTTCGGTTTGGTTTTTTGGCTCTAAAACCCATAAAGAGAGCTGAAATTTTAATATGTTACAGCTTAGACATAGAGCTTTCCAAAAAGGTATAGCATGCCAAGATCAGATGATGATCAAGGTGTACATAAATAATTAAATGAACAAATGAAATTAAACATTAGTTTACATTCAACATACAGTTTATTTACAGTACAAAAAGTATTAAACGAATCAAAAATATTAAGAAATAAAAATACACATAAAAAATAACTTTAATAATCTAATAATGCATTCACTCTGGCTTGGCCTCCTGCTCCTTCTCCATCGCCTCAACGTGATGCTGGTTGCCCTTCATGAACATCAGCCTCTCAAAGTTGGCATCTGACAGGGTGGCTCTCTTGGCGCGCAAGATGTCCTTGCCTATGGAGAACAGGCGCTCAACTGCAGCACTGGATAGGATGGCTGTGTTGTACTTGATGAACAGGTCGATGAACACTTGCTCACCCAAGAAGGCGACGTCAGTCAGGATCTCCTTCGAGCCGGCCTCCAGCCAGGTCTTCACCAAGATCTGTGCCTTGGACTTCAGTGACCTGTGGCTCCTGCTCACCTGGGGCTGAGTGATGCTGCTGAAGAAGTCATCTTCCTCATCCTCATTGCTGGTGGTGCAGCTGGTGCTGCTGCCCTCCTCAATGGTCTCTCTCAGGGCTGTCTCCACGCCGGTCTCCATGGCCTTCTTTACCCTGCTGAGCTGGCTGTGATTATGCTTCTCCAGCCAGAACAGGCGAAACCTGGGGTGGAAGGCAGCGGCCAGCTGGCACTCCTGGTCTTGTAGGAGGGGCCCAAACCTTTTGGTAATGCCTGCCAGTATCGCGTCTACCAGAGGACTGCAGTACAGGAGGCCTTTGGACTTGGCGTCCTTCAACCTCATGACGGCAGCCGCTACAGTTGGCAGAAGGCTCCCGAGATAGACCTGGTCCTCCCCCTGGATCTTATCCAAGGCCTTGGCAACAATGGACATCACCTGGGCGTACTCCTTCAGTAAGCCGATCTCAGAATCAGTGAAGGTCTGCAGCTTCAGCTGCGTCATCACCCTGTGGACAGCTCCCCTCTTCTTCTCGAGCAGGTTGTTGAGGACAACAACAGAGTCATAGGTGGAGTTCCATCTGGTACTGTTGGGGACCACCAGCCTCCTCTTCAACTCGTCCAGAATGCTGTCTGCCGATACCGTGCTGCGGCTCTGCTGGTTCCACAGCGCCTGTGCCTTGGACATGGTATTCCTGTAGGCCGACTTGAACGGAGCGCTGTCAAGCACCTTGTCGGCATCCACGCTGGCCACCAAGTTCAAGGTGTGGGCTGCGCACCTCATGTGCACTGGCAGGTTGTGGCCCAGGCCGCTGGACTCTTCAAGGGCGGCCTCAACAGAGATGTACTCCACCTCGTCCACAGCCCCATCCCCGGGATCCACGTCCATGTCCACATCCTCGACGCCCCCCACGTCCGGATCGGCAGCAGGCTCAGGAATGTCTGGCAAGAGTTCAGCTTCTGTGCCAAACTGTACAAACGCCTTGACGAAGTTGCTGCCGTTGTCCGTCGTGGTCCTGGTCACCTTGTCCTGCAGGTGGAACTTGTAATGGGTGTCCACCATGGCCTCGGCGAGAACATCAAAAGTGTGACGCCCTCTGAGCCGAGAGCAGGCCAGGACGGCATACTGTCTCGTGCGGGTCTTGGGGTCCAGCCAGTGTGCCGTCATCCCCAGGTACGACCTGTTGTGGGCCGACCAGCAGTCCGCTGTGGTCGCCACCAAGGGGACATCCTTCAGCAATCTGTAATTAAAAATTATAAATTGTAAAGAGACATAAGTTGTAAAATTAAAAATATATAATTAAGTAATGACTATGTCTATCTATATTTATTAATTTTAATAAGCAAATCATATGATATGATTTGCTTAAGAAGACCATCTGACGTATTTTGGGAATAATCGAAAAAATATGGAATTCGGGTTTTTTCGCTCATCAACAGAGGCAACATGGCAACTAGATCGTGGAGGTGGGAGTAGAGAATTTGGCGGAAAATTGACTTAGATTTGGCTAACAAAAATCAAACTTATTTTATGCAAAAACTTATTATTATATTATATATATATTATAGTATATAGATTATATTATAGATTAATCATAGTCAAGATAAAATGGTATGAAAAAAATATGAAATACCATTAATAATAATTTAATAAACTTTTATAAATTATAAATACCTTATAAGATACTCCTCCAGCTGGTTATGACTGGCCAAGATCCTCCTGCCCAGGGTGCGGCGGGACATCGACGTCTTGCTGGGGTTCAGCGTCTTGATCAAGCTGACAAAGGTGGGGGACTCCACTACATGCAGCGGTAGCATGTTGCAGACGAACAGGTCCACAATCCTTGTGTCCACCACAGACTGACGGACGCCAGTGCCAGCAGCTGATTGGCCAAACGCCTCACCAATGGTGGGCTGGCGTATTTTCTTTGCAGGTGGCTGCGACGACTGGCTGCTGCTCCTGCTACTGGCACTGCTACCAGAAGATTGCCTGTGTTTCCCACGGGAAGAGCCGGCCTTGATCCTCTCCTCAAACTGGATGGCATGCGCTGGGTGGTTCCTCTTGACATGCGACTTCAAGTTGTAGAGGCTCGACGCGTGTCCCTTGATGGTGGTCTCCTTGGGCTGGCACAAGACGCACCGGAAGTACAAGAGGTTGGCGTTTCTCTTATCCTTTGACATAAAGACAAAGTAGTCCTCCAGGTGGGGCCACGGGTTCTGAGACTCCTGGTTGGGCTGGTCCTGGCGGACCTGGCCATCAACAGGCCCAACATCCTCAGGCGGAACCAAAACGTCTTCACTTTCCATTGCAAAAACTTGTAGACTCGGTAATCTGACGAAAATATGCTTATGATAACGTACGCTGTCGCTGACACTGTAAGACTGTAACGTCGTAAGTGAACTGAACTGTAGAATTATACAACGCTGCTCAGCTGCTGCTGCGTCGACCAATCACGTCTTGTGTTTACACGTAGTCAGCCAATAGCGTGCCAGACTGACTGTTGCAGACACGCTCAGAACAGACTGGAACAAACATGTATGATTTTAGGGTTAGCGGACTTAAAGTTAGCGGCACTAAATTTAGCGGAAGCTAATTGGTCCGCTAACGGTTCTCAAAGTTAGCGGAAACGCTAATCCGCTAACGGAAAAGTTAGCTTCGCTAATTAACGGTTAGCGGATTAGCGGAACCGTGCCCACCACTGCCTCTCTGTATGACCCTTTATCAGAGCTTGTATTTCCCTATCGATACTCTTCAGTTTTTCTTGTATTACTTTCCTGGCATTATTGTCTCCGCAATGTGCTAACTTCGTCGCTACTCTCTTTCTTTTGCGGAATATTCTTCTCTTTTGCCTCTCTAGCCAGTTACTCTCCTTTTGGCTGTGCTTTCCATATTTTTCCAAAATTCTCAACGTCTTTTCTTCCAAGGTTGTTAGCATTTCCTCAGTTATTTTATTCTCCAAAACTGTTCTCCACTCTATTTGGGCCATGTGTGATCTGATTTCTTCCCAATTTATGGGCTTGGAGTTTAAGTTAAAAGCCCCAAATTTGCTTCTTCCTTCCGTATGTGTATTATCTTTTAAAGTTATCGCCATATTTGTTGATAACTCAATTATATTGTGGTCTGAGATAATAGTTGGGGTTATTTTTATATTGGCAATCAAGTTCGTGTTATTTGTGAATACCAGATCTAAGCAGTTATTTTTCCTGGTATTTTCTGTTATCTCCTGTGTCAGCATAAACTCGTTTGTGAGAGCCATCAACATTTTTGCTTGATCCTGGTCCTCTCTTGTGGCCTCCTTATCTTGCTGTATAAATATATTTCTACCCACCTTTTTGTATTTTATATGATAAAAGGGAAATTATATTAGGGGAGTATTATATTAGGGGAGTTAGGCGGGAAGAGTATTATATTAGGGGATGGAGAGTTTAGGGACTTTATTAGGGTTCTGATATCATCAATGGCATCCAAAAATTTTTCATTTGGAGAGTTTGGAGGTCCATAAATGACTATCAGTACCACGTTTAATTTCTCTATTTTCACTGCAAGGGTTTCCACGAAGCTGTTGGATTTACTTATTACCGTCTCTGTCATATGCCTCTCATGTATATAAATAGCACATCCACCTTTACGTCTCGCTGTTCCATCCGGTCTTAGTAAGTTGAATTCATCGATATGCAATCTTTTCTTATCGATATAGTGTTCGCAGTTATCGCAGTTTCCTAGGCAATCTTTATGATGTGTTTCTGTAAGGCATGCGATGTCCGCCCTTGTTTCGTCCATAAAACCTTTCAGGTACGAAACTTTGTTTAGAGAATTGTTCGGTTTTATTCTTTGAATATTTGCCAGGACAATGTTTATGTTCTATGTTTTGCATTGCCCCTTGTGCATTTTAAGTTCGTTGTCCTTTGGTTTCGCGTGTTTTGTGGCCTTGTGGTCCTCCGAGATGGATCCGTTCCCGCCTAACTGTTCTGATAGCTTCTTGCCATATAGCGGTCCGGCTCGAGAGTTCCCAGCTGTGTCAGCTGCATGTGTTGTATGAGACTTAGCAGCCGTATATATATATATATATATATATATATATATATATATATATATATATATATATATATATATATATATAGAGAGATATATATATAGTAGGCCTAGTTATTAGCCGATTGAGGTGATAATGATTATGACTGATAATGATTTGATTGTTAATGACAAGGCCGGAGTCAACAATTTACAATGTCCTACAGTATCACCAGTTTGAGGTGGCCAATGAAGTAGGCTTACTATAATTACTTTCTGAGTAAGACGAATGATTCGAGGTCACCAGCTTGGATTACACCCAAGCAAACAATATTAATAAGGTTAGAAAAATTACCTTGTGGTTTTGTATTTAATTAATAAAATAAATCAGTTATTTGTTCACAGCGATTAACACTGCAATGACGGTAGTTATAGTGATTAACAATTATATACCGGCATTTATATTATGCTAAAGATGACTGAGGCTTAGCAAATAAGGAAATGGTTATACAGTTTAATTGTTAAGTAAGGTTATATAGGCTAATGAGTTGTGCACAAATGGAAACGCGGCATGAAATATGAAGCCTATTGAAAACAGAAATTATGCACATGCGTTTGGTGCCTAACCTAATACACTGATTTAGGTAGGCTAGAGAGTTACGCATAAATGGAACATAGAATAGATGCTGCAGCCCATTAATGATAGAGAGAATAAACGTACGTTTAGTACACTGTAAGTGGATTAGGCTGTCAATAATGAAATGCTTAAAAGGATCACATAAACAAACGGATGCAAAATAAAATGAATTACATGAAAGAACACAATAACAGGGTGATACACAATTACGGTATTGGAATGACACTTGGAATAGGCCTACTGCAATTCTAACGAGAAAGTTAGTTTGAACGGTAGTGGAAACACTTTTGGGTATGGCCTAACGCGGTTCTGCGATTACACTGTGTAGGCTTCATGAGAATTGCTTAAGAACGAGGCACAGAGAGCTTACCGACAATGTTAAATACCTCTGGAGATGGAAGAGATACTTGTAGGTTTACCTTGTAGACTGTAGGCCCGAAGTGAAGTTGACCGTCCTGTATTTCGCACGTCGAGGATGATCTTGAGACCGATAAAGGGGCCTATTGGAGCTTGTTGAACGGGCGCCGATCTACTTGAGGTGAAGGATGAGTTAAACCAGGGTCAGAAGGATGTCACCTCAAGTGTTGATTCGCTTCGTGTAGTAATGAGATGTTGCTTGAGGGACTGAGGCCGGCTGAAGTCGAACGGCGTTGGGTTTCGAAGGATTGCTTCCACAGGCGGTCTGTAGAAGGCCTTACTTGATGATAGACTGGAGACGATTTCCTTTATGAAACAAACAAACAAACAGACATTCTCTGCAAGATAGAAGGAATAGATGGTCATGTTCGGCCCACAAATATGAAAAAAGAAGAAAAAAAAAAGAAAAAAGGAGCAATTTTTCTACCACGCCTTCCTTTATGAAACACACAAACATTCCCTGACGAGATGTTGAGTAGGAAAAAATTTCAGGCCCTTTTTACGCAGCGTTCCGTCAGTTTCACGGGCTTCGTTAGATTAAGTCTTCTACCCACAATTGTGCAGGAGGAGCAATATCCACACTTATCAGACTATATATATATATATATATATATATATATATATATATATATATATATATATATATATATAAGTTATATAATATATATAATATATATAAGTTATATATAATATAATATTTATATATAAGTTATATATATATACATAAGTTATATATATATATATATATATATATATATATATATATATATATATATATATAAACATATATATATGTATGTATATATATATATATATATATACGTACTGTACTTTACAGGTAAAAATCAAATAGCAGGTGAATGGAGAGACGAGATATTCATTAGACAATTCAGAAATATGGGGAATTTAAGGTCAAATTCCTTTGGTCAAAGCGAATCATGCCTAAGCGAAAACGAGCCCAAGTTCCACATCATACCTAAAGTTTTAACTCTATTTGTAAGTGATCGGAAGAGATGATTCTTTTGATTCTACACACACATATATATATATTATATATATATATATGTTTTTTTTCCAATTAATGCCATGTAAATTGAAATATTAAAAGCACAGTATTTAACAGCAAATCAAATCTCAATAAAGTACAATAAAGATCAGAATATAAATTATATATACTGTATATATAATAAATTTTAGGGTGATTCAAAAAAATCAAAGATTTTTTTTTTAATTGTTCAACCTGTATTTTTGTTCCCTATGACAAAAAAGTAGTGTACGCCAAATTTGGTGAATTTTAAATAAAATTTACTATGTGCTACCAGGCGTCAAAGTTTCCCTTTTTTCAATTTGTTTGTTTTTACAACTTATGATTTTATGTTTAATTGTTTATATTTCAGAATTTTTAATTAATGGTTTACATACTAGCTTGCTTTTAATTGTTGTTTGGAACTCGTAATTTTGATACCAATTAATCGATTATGGAAGCTAGGCCTAACTCACCATCACCTAGTTGCTCAGTTGGGAGAAGTTCTACGAGAAAAGAAACTGAAGTATGGCTAATTGGGCAGCCCTCTGCAGTACTAAAACATCCGTATTACCATCAGAGAAGGAAATGATGGCCCTCTTCATGCACTACAGAAATATTAAAAAGCGAGGCATTAGAGAATCATGCTACTCTACTGCGGATGATGTGCTAGCAGTTTGGAAAAAAAACAGGAATACCAGCAAAACAGAGTACATGTAGTAGATAAAATTCAAGGAATACTGAAGGAATGGCAGCTGCTTAAGAAAAACAAAGCAAACAAATTGGAAAGATCACAAAATTTAAATAATAAAGAAGAAAAATGGAAAGATAAACTGGAAAACTTATTTGACATTGCTCATGAGAATGCTATGCAGCTTATAAAAATAGAAGATAAGAAATTCTTGAAAATGCAACGTGAGAAAGGACGTCATGGAAAAATGGGTACCATTGATAAGGCTGTTGCTAAAAAAGAGCAAAGAGCAGCAGAAAAGCAACATTATGAAAAGAGGAAAGCCGAAGAAGAGATCAAAAGAAAGAATAATGAAGAGGCTGTCATACTCACCAGTACATCATCAGAATCAGAATCAGAGGAGAGTAAAAGTGATGAATCTGGTTTCTCTGCTGCACAACCTTCAACATGGAAAAGTAAGGTAGGCAAACGTAGAAAATTGTTTGATGATAAATTATTAGGAAGTCTTGATGTTGCAAAATTGAGTGACAGAAATGCGTCTCTAGTTTTAATGCCAACAATCAGACATCGCTTGAATGGGGCATCTGCGAACAAATAAAATGCATGTGTTTCGATACAACGGCAGCCAATACTGGTCCTAGAAATGGTGCAGCTATTCTTCTAGAACAAAAATTCGACAACGATTATTGTGGCTAGCATGTCGACACCACATATTTGAAATTATGCTGGAAGCTGTTGTTTCAAAGTCTTTATCACCATCTTCTGGCCCAGATATACTTTTTAAGAAGTTCAGAGAAAAATGGTCACGCATTAATAAGGAGGACTACGAAACAGTATTATCAGATCCAGATATCTATGAAAATATTCATGACATCAAAGATGACACAATTATATTTGCAGCAAATCAACTAGACACATTCCAACCAAGAGACAATTACCTAGAACTATTGCAGTTAACAATTATTTTTTTGGGAGGTGAACCAAAAGGTGGAATCAAATTTAAACATCCAGTGGGACTTCATCGGGCTAGGTGGATGGCCAAAATTACATATTCATTAAAATTTTTTGTTCAAATCTCAGTTCAAAATTTAAGTAAAAGACAAAAAAGGACTAAAAGACATCTGTCTATTTGCTACTTGGTTATATGTAAAGGCATGGTTTACAGCTCCTGTGCCATCTTGCGCTCCTCGTCTTGATCTGGAATTATTACAGAATCTTGTAGTCTACAAACAAATAAATGAAACAATCGCATTTGTTGCTATTAAAAAACTGTTAGGTCACCTCTGGTACCTATCAGAAGAACTGGTAGCGTTGGCCTTTTATGATGATGAAGTGCCTACTGAAACAAAAAACAAAATGGTAAAGGCCTGCAAAATACAACAGAAACTCTTCCTGCAAGACGGGCTTTTCTAGATCCTGCACTTATTCTAACGAAGAAATTAGAAGATTTTGTCACATCAAATACTCAAAAATTCTTTACAATAACAGAATTTAGTTCAAAATTTGTACTCAAAGATGCTAAAGAATGGCATAATGATGAAGAGTTTAACTCCGCTAAGAAATCTATCAAACAGTGGAAAGTCGTGAATGATATAGCGGAAAGAGGAGTAAAATTAATGGATGAATATAATAAAATACTAACACATGACGAAGATCAAAAACAATTCTTGCTACAAGTTGTGAAAAACTATAGGGCTGTTTACCCTGATAGAAAAAAAGAAACATTGATGAAGTAAGGAGAGCTAATGTCTCAAATATCATGCTAGTTTAATTATGCATGCTTGTGGTTATGGTAGGACCTACGGGGGAGCTTTCCACGTTAAAAAAAAGCAATGCGCCTTGTACTGTACCTCCTGGGTGGTGTGGAAAAATTTGACAATTTGAGTCGTTCTGTCAATTTTTAATTGCTGGTAGCAACCCTTAAAAATTAAAAATTTGCTAAAATATTTTAGGATAGTTATTTTTATGTTGAAATGAACCATTTAAAGGGTTGAACACATTAAAATCTAAAAAAATTTTTTTTACCCCCATATTTGAATCACCCTAAATTATATATATATATATATATATATATATAATATATATATATCTATATATATTATATATATATGTATGATGTATGTATGTATTATATATATATATATAATATATAATATATATATATATATATATATATATAATATATATATATATAATATAAAGAGAGATTTTTACGTTAATGCCATGTAAATTCAAATATTAAACGCACAGTATATAACAAATCAAATCTCAATAAAGCACAATTAGATCAGAAAATATTCAGTTTGTGACCCTCTCAACGAATTCCTTTTTGTCAGATTAGCTCCATACACCTATTGTTTTCAATTCAGCGCGACTTATTGACGCCAAAATTTTCCTTATCTAGCCCCGCAATGAAAGATGAAATAACCTTTTTCCATCTGCTAAAACTATTTCTTCATGATATTATCTAAGTGGTGTACCTGAACACAATCCTCAAATTTTTTTTCTGATGAATTGAGACACCTGTTGTTTTGAATTCAGCGCTAATTAATTAAGCCAAATTTTTCCGACCTAACCTCGCATTGAAAGATAAAATTCGTCGTCAAGATTTTACTTGAGACTATGTACATTAAAGCATTCAAAATCAATCTCCTCTCTCTCTCTCTCTCTCTCTCCGATAAAGAAAAAGGGTGGGAAGGGGCCTACTGATGGCCCAAAGAAACCGAAGGATGTAGCTGCCGGTCGGGGTGGGTCGGGTGGTGTAAGTGCGTCTATGGGTGGCGACGGGTATCGAAAGGTCTTGGGCAAGAAGGCTGCGAAGCCGAAGCCTGAGACCCCGGTTGCCCCTGTCAGGACCTCCAACCGCTTTAGTCTCCTGTGCTCGGAGGAGGAAGACACCGTTTTGATTGGGGACTCGCAGATCAGGGGTCAGGAGAAGTACTTTGCTTCTGCAAACCGGGACAGGAGGAAGGTAAGGTGCTTACCTGGGCGGGGAACGGCGCACTGAAGGAAGGAGCTAGAGAAGCTGCGCGTGGCTAGTCGGAGGACTGCGATCGTTGTCCACGCTGGTGGCAACGATCTGTTCCTCAAAGGCGGTAGGGTAGGTTTTACAGAAGGGATCATCACTGAGATCATGTCTCTTGCGGATAATCTAAAACTGAAAACAGACAGGGGAATGTTGATGGGTATTTTACCGCGGATGAATGCAAGTGACCACGCGCCCAGTAAGGTCATTGACATCAACGAGAGGGTGCAAGACTTGTGCGTTCCGCTGGGCGTGAGGCTTATTGACCCGTTCTACGCATTTTCGGGTAGGTGGAACCTTTACCAGAGGGATGGTGTCCACCTCAATGACAAGGGTAAAGGTGTGCTAGGCGCGCTGCTCGACCGGCACCTATACAGAATGGTGAGGTCGAGCCCGGGGAGAGATGACGGGCCCCCATCTGGGAGAGATGATGTTGAGCCGGTGGCGGACGTACCTTCAACTGAAGGGTGTGTCCAGGTACAGGTGGGTGACCCTCCTTCCCCGTTAGAGGGGGGCTCAGGCTCCTGCGGAAGTTGCCCCCCTCGTTGGTGAGGGGCTCTTCAACTCCCGACAGCCCTGGTTGTTCGGGAAACGGGTCGTGCTAGGGGGCGGTCAGAATAGGGAAGGCTCCCTCTGTGCAATGCTTTTTAATGCTAGGTCGATTAGGAATAAGTTTTGCGAGCTACGAGCGCTCTTAGCATCAGAATACCAGGATATCGTTGCTATCACCGAGTCCTGGATTCATACTGATCGTAGGGACTACGTTGGGGAGTTCGAAATTCCTGGGTATAGAATGTTTCGCAAAGACCGCACCCATGGGAAGGGGGGAGGGATACTAATATACGTGAGGGACACGTTGAGTCCGGTTGACTGCCAGTTCCGATCGGAACGAGAGCTGCTTGACGTCGATCTGAATGTGGGAGGGACGAACTATAGGATAATCTTGGTGTACAGACCTCCGCATCTCCTCCTCGAGGAGGATACAGCCCTGTACACTGAACTCCATAGCCTGCTAGGGGATAGGGTGTGTGTAGTTTTAGGAGACTTCAACTGTCGCGGCATAAAGTGGGAAGACAGGACTGCTGATGCTGAAGGGAGGAGGCTAGTTGACTTTGCTGATGAGAACTTCCTCACTCAGTGGGTCAATGAGCCTACACGAGGCGAAAGCGTTCTAGACTTAGTATTCACTGGCCTCACCGTTGACGAATAGTTGGGCGGGATTGATCACGGTCTGATTAGGTTCCGTGTCTGCGTCCCTCGGGTGAAGCGTAGTAACTCGAGAGGCAGTAAGCTCGATCTACGGCGGGCGGACATTGTTAGCCTCCGGGATAGCGTAGGTGAGATGGGGTTAGAGGTCGGTGGCGATGTTGAGGAAGTATGGAGTGCATTCCGGGACCAGTTTATGGTGCTGCAATTTGCTGCCATATCCTCAAAACTGGTCACCCCTGCTTCAACCCAGCTTAAGTGGTTCAGTCGTGACATCGCTTCGGCTATCCGAAATAGGAAAACCGCGTATAGGAGGACGAAGGCCAATCGTTCCCATGAGAACACTGAGGCGTATGTCTGCCTGTGCAGGGAAGTGAAGGCGGAGGTTAGGCTAGCGAAACGTAACGAAGAACTACGGGTGGCAAGCCTCTGCAAGGGGAACCCTAAGGAGTTCTTCAGTTATGTTAATAGTAGAAAGCCCATTAGAAGCATGATAGGCCGTTAAAGGACCACAGCGGCGTTCTGCGGACCTCCGACGCGGACATCGCTAATGTGCTGAATGAGTACTTTGCTGGTGTTCACCAGGGAGGACACCCGCGTCATCCCCGAGCCAGGCGTCAGGCACGAAGGTGCTGGCCTGGATAGTGTTCGGTGTACCGCGACAGTCGTTGCCGATAGAATAGACAAACTGAGCGCGTTTAAGGCTCCTGGGCCAGACCAGTTCCTCCCCAGAGTGTTGCGGGAGGTGCGCGACCAGGTGGCTCCCCACATGGCTACAGTCTTCAACAAATCGTTGGAGACGGGCCAGGTGCTTGGTGACTGGAGGGAAGCCAATGTGACCCCTATCTTTAAGAAAAGGGATCACGAAAGTCCAGGGAACTATCGTCCCATTAGTCTCACTTCAGTTGTAGGTAAATTATTAGAGGGGATAATAGCGGATAGGATCGTTGACCATTTGGTTTCCTACAAGCTGCTTGGGGACTCCAAACATGGGTTCAGACGACATAGGTCGTGTCTCACCAACTTGCTCGAGTTTTTCCACGTCATGTTGAGTGAGTATGATAAGAGTAGGGTGATTGATATACTTTATCTCGACTTTCAGAAAGCCTTTGATAAGGTACCTCACCGCCGGCTAATGGATAAAGTCCGCGCGCTGGGTATTGGTGGGGAAGTAGGTAGGTAAATTGAAAACTGGCTGGAGAATAGGCGGCAGAAGGTTGTAATTAAAGGGGCTAGTTCGGGTTAAGCCTCGGTCACTAGCGAGGTTCCTCAGGGTTCCGTTTTGGGGCCACTGTTGTTTATCACTTACATAAATGATATCGACGGTGGCATCGTCAGTCGGATCGCCAAATTCGTTGATGACACGAAGCTTGGGGTCAATGTTGGGACGCCCGAGGCGATCAAGCAACTGCGTGCGGACCTACGTAGGATATGAGAGTGGTCGGGAAAATGGCAAATGCCGTTTAACTTGCGTAAATGCAAGGTGATGCACATTGGCTACGCCAATCCCAAGTCGGACTACTCGATGTTTGGGAGTAATATCGAGGCGACTGATTTGGAAAAGGACTTGGGTGTGCTAATTAGCAGTGACCTTAAGTTTACCAAACAGTGCGTAGAGGTGGAAAAGAAATCCCAGAAGTTGTTGGGTTATATCAGGAGGCAATTTCGATTTCGGAACAAGGAGATTGCGCTCTCGCTGTACAATTCCGTGGTTCGGCCGCACTTGGAGTATGCTGTGCAGTTCTGGTCGCTCACCCTCAGGAAAGATATTGAGAGGCTGGAGCGAGTGCAGGCGAAGGCCACAAAGTTAATCCCTTCCGTTAGGCATATGGGCTACAATCGACGCTTACGCGCCCTGAACTTGTTTTCGCTGGAAACTCGAAGGCTGAGCGCTGCGCCGTCAACTCATCGAGGTTTTCAAGCTCTTACGCGGGTTCAACGATGTCGATTTTAGAAGCATGTTTAGTTTAAATGCTAACCCAACTCGCAACAATGGTTGGAAGTTGGATTTGAAACGGTTTAGGACTAGTGTGTGTGGGAATTACTTTACCTATAAGATCTGTGACACGTGGAACAGGTTACCTTTAGAAGTTGTGAACAGTTCCTCTGTGGATCATTTCAAGAAAAGGTTAGACCAAATCTTGCACACTATTTGAGTGTGTAGAAAATGTTCCCTAGCACCCGTTGCCATTGGTACCTTCTCGGTATGGGCCGTAAGGCCTTTTGAGGTACTTCTTTTCCTTATCTCTCTCTCTCTCTTATTATTATTATTATTTATTACTGTTATTACTATCTCTTTCTCTATCTTATATATATATATATATATATATATATACAGGGTGGGGCACGGGAACCAAGTGTTTTTGGAATAATCAGGAAAATGATATTTATTTTTGTAAAGAAAATATATTGGTAGAACAACATTCGTAAGAACATAGCATTTCATGTCATAATAATCATGTACCGAAAATTATATCTGGCATATGATGTCCTTGGCCGTCGACGCATTGTTGAAGGCGTTTACGAAAATTGGCCTCCACTCTTCCCAGCAGGTCTCTGTTGATTTGGATGATTTGTTGACGGATCGCTTCCTTCAATGCATCTAATGTACGGGGCTTGTCCTCGTAGACACGTGACTTGAGGTACCCCCATAGAAAGAAGTCACATGTGGACAAGTCAGGGGACCGAGGGGGCCATGCAATGTCACCAAATCTCGAAATGAGATGGTTGGGAAACAGGGGGCGAAGAACAGCCATTGACGCTCTGGCGGTGTGTGGCGTGGCCCCATCTTGCTGAAACCACAAATGTCGACGAGCAATACGCCTTCTTCGTAACTCAGGGATGAAAAAGGTGTTCACCATCTCAATGTAACGCCCAGATGTTATGGTAACGGTAACCCCATTTTGTTCGAAGAAATAGGGACCGATGACGCCAAACTTTCCCACCGCGCACCAAACTGTAACCTTAGGGCTATGCAGCGGTTTTTCATGGAGTTGTCGCGGATTTTCAGCAGCCCAATACCGACAGTTTTGATTGTTGACGGCCCCATTAAGGTGGAAATGGGCTTCATCACTCATTACCACCATCATGTTTTCATTCTGCTCATAAAGTGCAAGCATTTCCTGTGCAAAATTCAGTCGTTGGGGGGCAATCGTTTACATTCAATTCCTGCACCATCGCTAACTTGTATGGGTGAAAATGTAATTCTTCATGCAAAATCCGTCTAACAGTACGATTGCTGATTCCGAGTGCAGCTGAATGTCTCCGAGCAGAGCGGCCTGGGCTTTGCAACATCGCTTGTCTGACCCTTTCAACGTTCTCTGGAGTACGCACAGCGTTGCGGCCCCTTCGGTTTTGTTTTCATTATTGAGCCTCCTGTTCGAAGATTGTTAACCCAACGTAAGATTGTGTCACGAGAGGGAACAGAGTCATTTCGATGAATGTTGAATCTGCGGCGAAACGCACGCTGAACTGCTGTCACTGACTCGCCACTCCTAACAAAATGATCATACGCGAACATGCGGTGTTCTAACGTCCACTGCTCCATGATGGCACCTGAAAGATAAAGGTGAGTGTTAGTTAAAGTTAAATGCTATGAACCCAGGAATGGAATGCTACCTACCGCACGCCCCTCCCATTCCTAATGGCCGATTACTAGCTATTCAAAAACACTTGATTCCCGTGCCCCACCCTGTATTATATATATATATATATATATATATATGCCTTAGATGAAGCTTTTCAATGCTTGTTGCTGTGAAGACCCAGTGTCGAAACAGACTGAATGTTGAGAGCGACACGCGCTGTGCTCTTTCTTCAAATGCACCAAGGATACAAATGCTTGTGGGGAAGAAGCAATACCAATGTTCCCATTGATTACGATTATGGGTGAAATACGATCGATCTTGTGAAAATATTACATTCTTTCACAAATACAGGGTTTTTGATTGTTTATTTATCTAATCCAGAAAGTCATTAAAAGCAATGAAACTGAAATCGTTGAAAAATTTTATTCTTTATGTTTCAGAGGGGTGCCACGGGTTGAAGGTTAGTAGTATAGCCGCAAAAGGTTAGAGTGCAAGAATGTTGCAAGTGATTACGTAATGTTGCAAAGGGGGTGGGGGTTGTTGCAAAAAAAGAAAAAAAAAAGAGTACTGGCCTTTGTTGCCAACCGGGGTTGCAAGGGGCATACAACTTGGAGGCGGAGTTCTCCCCCAAGCTATTCCCCCCAAAGGGCCAGAAAGGAGAGAAAGGAGGAGAGAAAGGAGGAGAGGTGTTCACCTGGCAGGAGCCAAGTGCATATTAAGACTTCAGCCGAGTAGGCGTTGTTTTATAGGCTCCTAATCAGCCAGTTGGCTTAGAAGGCGTAAATGGCTTGAGTTGCCAGATAGCGCCATGTATTCAGTTTGTGCTATATATTTAATTCTAATCGAAGACTGAGTTGCCAGATACCATTGTATACATTATTATATACGACTAATCAGCCAGTTGGCTTAGAAGGCGTAAATGGCTAGAGTTGCCAGATACCACTTTTTAGCGATACCATTGTATACATTATAGACTCCTAATCATCCAGTTGGCTTAGAAGACGTAATTGGCTTGAGTTACCAGATACCACTTTTTAGCATTATTATGGTAAGTTGTCTCCAATTAAAAGATTTCGTGCCATGTATTCAGTTGCCAGATACCACCTTTTAGCGATACCATTGTATACATTTAGAATACCGGTAGTAGGTTTAGAAGGCGTAACAATTAGAATTAAGTAAAACAACATTGCATCATTCTTTTTATTATAAATATATAGAAAATAAATATACATTTCAATAATAATTGAGGAATATGCATATAATCATAACAGTACAGGAAATATATACACACAATTATGGAGATATATATATAAAATAAATATACATTTCAAATAGAAATAAATATACATTTCAATAATAATAGAAATATGCATATAATCATAACAGTACAGGAGAAATATCACGCAAAATATATAAATACATTTCAATAATAATAGAAATATGTATATAATCATAACAGTACAGGAGAAATATCACGCAAAATATATAAATAAATTTCACTTTTTTTTCAAAATATTAAACTCGCATTTAATCGAGTTTACAATTACATCATTATTGCTCTGCATTACGCAGTATATGCGGCTTAATAATATTTCACCGCTTAAAGTATAGGGAAACCTGTATTCGATATGAAGGGCTTTCATATCGTTCAGTACTATTTTTGTTCCCACTTTACAACCGGTTGGTAAATCATCTTTAAATACGTCTAGAATACAATCAAAAGCACGCACAAAGAGTTCATCGTTAGCTACATTATTAAACACAAGTTTATAAACACGCTTTTCCAATCGAGGATTTATTTCTACCTACTCGAGCTTTTCAATCGTGAACTCACTCAACATCGCGGCAATTGAAATAATCTTCTAAATCGTTACGACAACTGCGCGTTATATAAAGAAATAGTTTTCAGGGTGAACGGTGTAGGTGAGCTCAGCCTTGTACCGATCAATTGCTTTGTACCAAAGTTCATGGTATTTCAAAGCTTTGTACCAAAGTTCATGGTATTTCAAAGAGTCTAAACTTTTTAAATAAACGTCCAGCACTAGACCATTCTCACCAGCCCTACACTCGGTAAACCCATCGAGCAGAGCGGTGTATGCGTAAAGTACTGTATCAAAATAAAGCATATCCGTAACACGCGCGTCTAATATAGGTTTCAGCTTGCAGAATCCGACGATTTCAAACATTCTGTCGAGGATGAAACGGTTTCGCGTAGGAACAAGAGCGTTATTATCAGAAGCATTCTTCCACATCAGCCGTATATCAATGGACGGCCGATCGTTATTTATACACAACGTAGGGTGCGTCACTAATCTGCTCTCTTCTTGTACCTACGTTAGCAGGTATTTTATAACGATCTTCACTCCACTTCTCAACTATCACGAAGATTCTATTCATCTCCTCGACATTTAAATAAACCCGTTTGTTTGTTTGTCTACATTCCGTTTCCAGTACATAGCTAACGGTACCGGATTTACGCCTGAACACGCGCAACGATTTCGTCACGGACACATCGTACGAGGCGTTGAGAATGCTGCTCAAAGGAAGTTCCATCGTATTCGAGGAGCGCACGTCCACTCGGCTCAAGCTCTGAGATAACATGAGCCGTGTGAGGCACGCAGGTAGGCAGGAACGGTTCGACGGGCGGCTGACTCGATGATACGTGAATGGGGTTGTTCGAACTCGTATGATCCGCGAGTCGTACCGAATTGTTGTACATATTTGTTTTTCCGGTACAAGAATTAATTTCATCACTACCAGCCTACGCACCAGACAGTTTACCTCAGGGTAAGAACTAGGCACATTTTATGTTTTACTAAACATCTTCACACTCCGGCGCACTATTTGAGAGGAACATATGCTCATATTTTTCCTTTCTGCCCATCAAACGATACTCGTCTCTAAAGTCTGTTAAAAACTCACGCAGGGAACTAGCCACAACCTCACTACGAACCTCATCATGATATACATTAATATAGTGATAAAAATACTTAAGATTGTCCATGATCACGAGATTCACATTTTCAGTCGTAGGGTATGAGTAATCGACATGGTGTAGCATGACGTAATACCGCTTGTCACACCACCCATCCGCAAGACTCATTATCCATACCTGCTGCTTCTCTTCTGCACGCGTTGTTTCTTTTACTTCACGGTATAAGTGAGACTTTATAAAGTTTAGCTCTGCAGCATACTTCAGCACATCGTCTGTGCAACGAAAGCCTTCAACGGCCTCACCAGAACATCCGTAGAGTATTTGTACATCTTGCAACTTCGCACAATCCAATGTGTTTTTAAAAGAGACATAGGAGGGAGGAATAGGAAGTTTTTCGGTATCCACCACATCCTGGCACTTTGCTGAATACCATTTCATAAACGTTGTACAAGCAATATTAAAGGTAGCCATTTGAATACACGTCTGAGCTTTTCTTCTGAATACACGTCTGATCTCTCGGGCTTACTGCAGTCGACTGACCACGCAGGAACTCCCAGATAGTAGCATGACTCACGGTCTTACAGTGGGCGGAGCTTAGAACTTTCACCTGCACACACACACACACACACACACACACACACACACACACACACACACAAAGGAGAAAGTGAAACGCTAATTGAAACATGATTTATTTAATAAACGAGATATTCAAGTTTATATATATATATTATATATATATATATATATATATATATATATATATATATAATTTAGGGTGTTTCATACCTATAGGGTAAAATAAAAATGAGCTTGGAGTTTTAATCCACACGTTTCTCCGTATTCTAAAGAACAAGAAAACACGTTTGTGCAAGTTTGAACCAGATCGCGCTGCATTTAGAGGTCCCCAACTTTGACGACTTTTTGTCAGTTCATTTCTCGCCTGCCTGCAGTGAAGACGGTTTTCTTCGTCACTTGAGCGGTTCGTGTTGTATAGCCTATTGGACAACTATGGAGGTAATTATATATGCTACTAATTATCTCATTTTACTGTGGTATTGAAATTTATTATTATTTAATTTCTGTCATTTTACTGTGGTAGTGATATTTATTATTAATATTACATGAAATTAATTAGTCTGTTGCATATTGGACAACTAAGCTGGTAATTATTTATGATACTAATTAATGTAATTTTACTGCGGTATTGAAATTTATTTAATTAATGAATTGTCAAAGAGAACGTAGTGTACACGTATCAGTTTTATAAATAAAGAAAAGCAGTAACTGGGACTCGAACCAGTGTCATAGCCGTTTGGCGGCATCGCTCAAGTCGGCGTACACAGCACGCTATCCACTCCCTAGATGGTGTAGTGGATAGCGTGCTGTGTACGCCGACTTGAGCGATGCCGCCAAACGGCTATGACACTGGTTCGAGTCCCAGTTACTGCTTTTCTTTATTTAATTAATGAAATTAATTACGATGTGAAATTATTTCTGTGGAATTATTTAGTTTGTTTTCTTTTCCAGGTGTCTACCAGAGCGAAAACAGAAGTGTTTCTTATTGGCCAGACGGATGCGAACATCACATCAAGTGGCCTTCCAACTCAGTTGCAAGTACTCAAAAAGTACTTTTACCACCAAAAGGAGCAAAAATTTGGACGTACTAAATGCCTGAACCTGTGCCTGGATGCCTGTCTCATATTTTGGGAGAGAGCGAGAATCCCCATGATGCGTCGAGATTCGGCCTTGAGGAAGATGGAATCCCTTCTCAAGGAATACGACCGGCTTGTGAAGCACAAGTCACATAAAGCAGAGTCCTTCCGAGTGAAGGAGGCGATGTTCAAGGAGGCAATAGCGAAGGAGATCATGGACATTGCTCATTCACAGGCTAAGGAAATGATGAAGAATCAGGAGGACATCCACTTTCTCGACATGCAGCGTGAAGATCCAAATTCCTGCAGCATGGGCCCTGTTGACATGAAGCTTCACTATAAGGAGATTAGGAAAAGGAAGAGGCTGGACAAGATTAAGGAACAACAGGAGAAGCCCAGGAAGGAACAAGGAGCTGCAGAAGATACGGGGGCTTTAGTGATTTCAACTTCGTCAGAGACTGACTCAGATGTCGTTGACCCAACCGTGGAAGTTTTTCCATCCTCCTCCAAGGGAAATACCAAGAAGCGACGCAGGAATCTGATCTCACAGGCTGTGACGACTACCTACGATCGGCTGAATATTTCGTACCGCGATTCAGCTATGTCGTACGCTGCAGCGGCTATATCACTAGGTTTTGACTTGGATGAACTGTCCATTTCTGCCAGTACCATGTACCGCACACGCAAGGCTCTCAGGAAGGTGGCTGCTGAAAGTTATCAATCCGACGAAGTTTGTCCTGGTCAGCCTCTTGTCTTGCATTGGGACGGTAAGCTCCTACCTGACAATGAGCAATGGAAGGAGAGCGTTGACCGGATCGCCGTCCTCGTCTCTGGCGACGGCAAGGAGAAGTTGCTCGGCGTTCCTAAGGTGACGTCCGGAACCGGCGAGAAGATAGCGCGAGTTTGCTTGGATTTGGTCAAGGAACACAGGATGGAAGAGCGCGTGCGGGGACTGTCTTTCGACACGACAGCGTCGAACACCGGGATTCATATCGGGGCCTGCGTCCTGATTGAGAAAGGTCTTGGCAGAGAACTCATGTACTTCCCCTGTCGGCATCACATCTATAAAGTCATCCTCAGCTCCGTCTTCAAGCGTGCATACGGCCCTTCAAGTGGCCCCGATATACCCGTTTTCAAGAGGTTTCAGGCACAATGGAAGTTCATCGACCGGTTGGACGTGCGGCCGAACGATTTTGCTCAAGTCAATGACTCTATGAGGGAACTGAGGGAGAAGTCAGTCCTGCTAGTGAGAGGGATGGTGAGCACGTCGCATCAGCGCGATGACTACAAGGAACTGCTACAGTTGGTTCTCATCTTCCTGGGAGAAGCAAAAGTGGTGGATTTCCCTCTCAGAGCCCCTGGCGCTTACCATCACGCTCGATGGATGGCGATAGCCATCTACTCCTTGAAAGTAATTCTACTGAAGAAGCAGTTCAAGATGTCGAGTCACGAGTTGGAAGCTCTGACAGCCGTAGGTCTCTTCGTGTCCCTCGTCTACATCCGAGGTTGGACTCGTGCTGCAACCTCAAGCAAGGCTGCCGCAGTTGATCTGGAATTTCTGCGTGACGCGGAAGCCTTTGCCATGTCGGGATATTCGTGTGTTAACGCTGCGCAAGAAGCCATGTCTCGACACCTATGTTACATCTCTGAGACTCTTATTGCCATGGCGTTCTTCGACGCAGATGTGGCAGATGAAGAAAAGGCTCAGATGGTCGTCAGTTTGGGTAAGCCCGCATCGAAAAAGGAACTCAAGCGACCCCAAGGGAAGAACGTCAGGAATCTTGCCTCGAAACACCTGGCGGAGTTCGTGACAGGAAAGACGATGTCTTTCTTCCATGCATTCGACTTGGACACAGAATTCTTGAAAAAGCCAGTTGCCGAGTGGACTGAAGTAGAGGGCTTCAAGCAAGCAGCGGCAACTGTTAACAAAATCTCTGTCGTCAACGATCGTGCCGAAAGAGCCATCGCGCTCACCAAAGAGTTCAACTGTTCTCTGACGAAGAACGAAGAGCAGAAGCAGTATTTGGTCAAAACTGTGATGCAGCATAGGGCGAAATACCCGAATAAAACCAAGAAGGATTTCATGGACAAATGATTCGCAAGAAGTGGTTATGTTTTTTGTATCTTTGTGAAAATGTGTAGTGAAATGGTACTCGTTTGTTGAATAAAAATTCATTGACAGATTTTTGTTTAATTTTTTCCGTTTATGATCTGCCAGAGCATCAAACTGGGGACCCGTAAACTTTAAACTATTGAATTAATACTTCGGTTTATCAGTCTCCTCAGCAAATGGAACAAGGGGATCCATGTGGATTAAAATGTTTCCAAACTTTTAATTTATGAAACACCCTAATATATATATATATATATATATATATATATATATATATATATATATATATATATATATATTTACAAATACGATTTAATAAAACGAGATATTCAAGTTATATATATTTACAAATACGTGTAATAAATCAATAGATATGATTATATACAAGACAAATACGTGTCAGTTAACAATAGAAGCATCAAACGTTATTGTATCCAAAGGGTACGGTATCATAGGTACCAGGTAACTGGTAACGTTTCCTATAGGTGTTACAGCACACCTTCGTACCCCTAAGTTCCTTCACGCCCCCCAGCTTCTGCGCCCGAAAATTGTGGGTGCCTACAATTAGTTGGGGAGTTTGTTCGCCCTCATCATCGTACAAACACACTAGATCCTTCAACGATTCAAAGTTAACAACCCGCCGATTCGCATGGTTGAGCGTAATACCCTTTGCCTTCACGATATATTTCATATCCTCCCCCACCCTGAACCGTACCCCATAAGTTTTAGGTCCTGTTGAGACAAAAGAGTCGGCGTATGCATTGTCCCCATACTCATCCTTGATCTCATCAGTGAGTTCGCCGAGGAACTCCCCAATAGTGGGCATGTATTCACCCTCCCTCTCTGTGAATATCACGCTATCTGTATCGGCATACAATACTCTCCGCCCAAGAGAATGCAATAGACCCCAAAGTTTTATACGGGCGTAGGCTGTTGTGAAGCTGGCCACAGGTATGTTTGTAACCCTTGAGGTATCTGTGGCCAATTCAGTGTTGTTGTACTTTATTATGTAAGTATTACCTACATTCACGATCTCCATGACCTCTTTATCGGGAGCATTGGCATAATCCCAGACATCGCTATAACTTTGTGCCAAATGAATGTTCCCTTTGCCGGTATTCTGCGCAAATTTTCCCCATAGACTGTTTAGACACAACTTTGCACTAAAGCGCTTGCCAGGATTCTTTGCAATTTGGGCACGATCAAGTTGTATACCTTCGCGGTCGCGGTAACGTTGAATATAGGCAGACTTTTCATCTTCGGTATCAACTCCTCGCGGATACCCTGTTGCCTCAACCTTATCCTTCAAAAAGGCGTTTATATATGGTGTGAAAAGGTTGGGTAGCTTCTGAAACCTCCACACCTCATGTATCTTCAGTATTCTACTGTATAACCATAGCGTACGGCTAGGGCCAGCTCAGGACTTGTATATACGCCTCTGATCTTACGCTGGTGGGGTATATGGTTACAATCGCCGTTATCCTCTTCCGCGCACTTCACGCACAGGGGAAACATGAGCTTGTCGTCGATAACGACAGGTAAGATTGGCATCCATAAATTGCGTGGGGGGAGTACGTCTACGAAAGAGAGCCCAAAGTAACGATCATTCAAATTTCTTGAAAATTCATTGATGGATGGCATGTTAGGTCCCACCAGTTTCTCAGGAGCGCCCACGGGGTACGGATTGTTCTTCATCACGTATGGGTATAAAGAACAGAAATCGTAGTAATGGAGCTTCACGCCCTCTGTAGGTGGAAAGTATAGTCTGAATGGATTTGTACGTCCTCCAAACAAGCTATCACCACATCTGAGAGGATCCAGCACCATTGAGCGCTTGATAGTGTTTATTTCCTCACGGTACACCTCGTCTGTCTCCATCCGTGCATCATATTCATGCTCCCACAAGACTTTGTGAGTGAACTGTGATCCTATAAGTTGATCGCGGGTGCGGGTCCATGCAAGACAGTCGGCAGGAGATTTACCGTGGATATCTCCGGCGATTCCGCACTCAGGACGGGGGCATCCATGCCACCAGCAACCGTTAAAAGAGTACACAGTCTTCACACCAGTGACACGGTTTTCACTTAACCCATCAACCCAAAAAACACGTCCATTAATCTTAATGGGTACTTCGCCCGTGTTGCGGGCGTGCTTTATGTATACATCTGTCTGTTGCTGTAGGTGTATGAGCCAGTAAATAGCCTTGTGTCCGTAACTGCGGGGGTTGTTTCGGTGAATAATGGCTAAGGTGTCTTTAGGCATGAAGTTATTCTTGAACACCGTAAAACATAATGATGCGATGGTGGTTGCGACTTGCAGTGGATCGCATTGAAACGGGCTATGTACATCCTTCTAAAGGCCTGGAAACATACTCTAAGCACGCGCACATCATTCACGCAATAACGCTCACATTCATCAGCTATATTATAAGGGTTACTTTCATTAAAACTGTTGTAGTATCGATCAAATTCTTCACATTCATCCATTCAGTCAAAATAATGTTTGGGCGGTGGTGGGCCTACGTAGTTTAAATTCTAGCTGGTGAGGAAAGTGTAAGGGAAGTATCCTTTGGAAACTTCAGCTGCTACTCCCATCACCTTGGGTAGCTTTGCTAGTTTACAAGGTGTGAATAATAAAGTATCTTTAAATTTTACATTGCCTCTTATCTGCATCTGTATTAATTTGTTGCCTCTTTTCAATGGATCACCTGTAAATATCTCAGAGGATTCGTGTTCAAGCAACTCGTTATAAAGGAACTGCGTGTCAAACTTTGCCCCGTTATGGGCGAGAATATACACAGTCATTTTTTTTAACTTGTCGGCTAACTTGACAATATAGGACACAAATAGTTTCACAGGACTATCGCGGACATTCGTTTTAAAAACGTTTGTCCGTTTACCACATTTGGGGCACTCGTCACATTCGATACCCATACACTCATCACAGATGGTCTGGCTCACAAGTAAATGTGGAATTACCTCTTTGGTTTCAGCGCTCGTATATGTTTCTATTTCGTAGTATACAGTTATACAAGGCTTATTTTTAGGCTTAGCATCTTTCATATAACATACATGCTTTACTCCATCCGCCTTATATTCCTCCTGGCATGTAGGACAGTGAATTACGTCTCACTTGTGCTTAAATTTTCCCCAATTATCCATTGCGTGAAACATACCACATTCACAGATTCTCATTTTCCTGCACGTGCCAATTGATTTATGGAAATCAAAACAGCTATTATTGAAAAATGTGCGTCTACACACATCACAGTCTCTCTTCTCAGCATCAACTACACGGCTTTCACATTTGGTGCTTTTACACTGCTCACATACCATGTGACATTCTTTACAATGTCTCACAATATCATCCGCAAACTCGAGGCACCCCTTACACAAATCATGATGTCTCCCATATTTTCGACTTTTGTCATAACTCGCGTAAAGCCACCTTATATTACGGATGGGGAGATACGTTGTCCCTGACAATCCTAAAATAAGTAGGGATCTTGTACGATCTCTCACACAGCATTTAAAAACATACACAGTCCTACGACGATCATCCAGCCCAAATACAACTACACGAACATTCATTTCCTGTTCTACCCTTCTCAACTCTTCAGGACCCATATTACAGTCAAATTCAAGTTCACAGTCTACAGCTAGTTTACGGGCACGCTCCACGACCGTAGGCAACCAAATTTTTGTGGCCTGTGTATTTTGTACAGTAAACATACGTGCTAAGAGTACTGCTATAAAGCCGCAACCACGATCGACGTTTATATGCTTTCGGTGAATAATCGGAGAATTGAAGTTAAGAGTATACGGTATGGCACTATGACCCGCAACACGGAATACATGGTCAATATTTACCGTGAAGTTGTCCATATTAAAGGCTATACAACTTTGGGCGGCTTGCATTATACGGCCTAATATATATTCTACATCTTCAGCCGCCAAACGTCTAAATGGCACTATCACCCAATAATCGTCTACATCACCGTCATCTGACCCGAATCCAAAGGACAGACTCGTCCTGACTTCACGCTCGTCGCGGTTCTGAAGAGCAAACTCTACAATACGCTGTACAGCCCGGCGTAGCCCGCGCTCAATTCCATTGTTATACATGGCTCTAGGGTCGACCCTGACTCTATACCGATTTCTAGTCAAGGCTGGGGTGGGGGCTGCGGATCGCACCAATTCGAGCGTTATTTCATCCTCAACAGAACGGGGGGCGGTGGATGAATTAGGGGATATATTAGCGGAAGGTGCTGCTGGGGGGCCTGTTGCGTAGGAGGTTGATGGTTGGGGATCTATTATTGTAGACTTAACAGAACGGGGGGCAACTGTGGCGGATGAATAAGGGGATATATTAGCGGGAGGTGCTGCTGGGGTGGTTGTTGCGTAAGAGGTTGAGGGTTGGGGATCTATTACCGCTGCAACAGGCGCGTATTTCGGTCGCTTTATACCTGACGTGGGGTTCTCATACCTCCGCTTTGGACGTGCTGGTGAGGGTTCGTTGGCAGGGGAGGAGATCACAACTACACTGTCGTCGAGGTCATCCGTAATGTCAATGATGGGGTGCTCTACCTCATCGTCATTCACGGTTCTGTGGGAGAAGAAATATAAGGAACAGCACTCAAAATTTGTAATATTTTGTAAATGACCCACTTAGGAGTGTGACGTGTTAGAAATGGACTCTGTAGAAAAATTCAGATTCACGAGCCCATCCACATGTATTATATCTGGACCTACAGGATGTGGTAAAACTGTGTTTATGCTTAAAATCATTAAAGAAAAGGGAGAGATGTTCTCGAAATTTGTGCAAAGTTATATGGTGCTATTCGACGTATCACTCAGTGTTCAACGAGTACCAAGATGATATTTTGTTCCACAAAGGCGTATATGACGTTAATTCGTTAAAGGGAAATGAACATACAATCATTGTAATTGACGATCTCATGTTGGAGATGGATAAAACGTTTGCCGAGACATTTACAGTATTCTCCAACCATCTTAACATAAGCGTGTTCTTCATCAATCAGAATCTATTTTTCAAAAATAGATACATGCGCGATGTGTCGTTAAATACGCAATATCTAGTCTTATTCGAGCAACGTAGAGATGTATCACAAATTGGGGTATTAGCCAATCGAATGTTCCCGAATCAGCGTAAGGAGTTTTTGGAAGTTTATAAAGAAGCTACAATCACGCGTTACGGATATTTGCTTTGCGACCTTCATCCGCGAAACACGTTTAGAGTGCTTCTACGAACGAATATATTTCCAAACGAGCCTGAAACGGTGTATATTCCAGAATGACAAAGAGACTAAAGAAATACCGTGAATTAATAAAAATCTATCATCGACTGCCCCGGGCAATGCAGCAGATGTTTATTAAAAATATCGACGCCGACTTTTTAAAATGCATCTGTGAAATCTGTCTTAACGTTATAAATTGCAATGTATCAATGAAAACCCACCAGAAGGCACGCCTACGCCGCTACAAGAACATAATACGTGCACCCGCTCGTAAAAGTCAAACTGTAGCGAAGAAAAAACGAATTATTGTACAAACAGGAGGGTCATTTCTCTCCATCTTATTTTCAGTTTTGGGTCCTTTACTGACCAGATTAATATAATGAAGAAAGTGGTAGTGATTCCCCACGAGGTGTACGCTTCACTGCAAAGGAATCCAGACACGGATCTAGATCCCCGTAAAAGCAGACTTAAAAGAATCGAAAGTGAATTGCTGGCCCTATTAAACAGTGAAAAAACACCTGATGAGAAAAGAATCTTATACCAAGAAGTTCTGCAGAAATTTCTTCACGAGTACGAAAATTATAAGAGCCCTACAGAGATTCCTGTGGTTATTAGGCACAGCACGGGGGACGATGGACATGGCGACATAGGATCTGTGCCCGACGATACAGCTGACCAACCAAAAAGATTAGCCACACAACATATCGAACATGTATTAAAAAGCACCCTCCCACATACATTGATGAGTAAAGGCTTAAGTCTTTATAATCTATTGAATGAGGATCCAGCCTTACAATGGACCGATACAGGCGAGATCATTGTGGAAGGATCAAAGGTACAGGGATCGAATATCGTAGACATTGTCCATGATCTGGTGAGAAAGTGGGATAGGCCATCACCATCAGGATGGAAGCATATTAAAGCAAGACTACAACAAATAAATGTCCCTAAAACGTTGATAGGAAATCTGAACAGGTTAAAAGACTTGGAACATGCAACGCATGTGACACAATTGAAGGCGCCGTCACCCCCAGCGGTAACACCTTTGAAGAGGAGAAAGAAGAGGTTAAGCCAACCCTACCCACGTGCCTCTAAAATACGCAAATGGCTAACGTATTAACTAAACGTTATTATGACATTTCTACCCCATCCTCTTACGGCGGCGTAGATAGACTGTACAGAAGTGTTTACGGAGTAGGAAAAAAAGATGTTGAAAGATTTTTGAGGGAGCAGGACGCTTATACGCTTCATAAGCCTGTGAGAAAAAGGTTTAAAACAGCCAAGACAACGGCTTCCTCGATTGATTCTATTTGGCAAGCAGATTTAACAGACATGCAAAGATATTCTGTGTATAACGATGGTTACCGCTACATTCTATTCATAATAGACGTATTCTCTAGATATCTGTGGCTAGTTCCTCTGAAAAATAAATCACCTGAAACAGTTGCTAAAGCCACCAAAACGCTAATGTTAAAAGAAAACAGGGTTCCTGGCTATTTTGTACGGATATGGGGAAGGAATTTATAGGCCGTGCTTTTCAGAACATGTTGACAGAGTTTAATATCAGCTATTACACAACCAATTCTATACATAAGGCATCTTTAGCTGAAAGAGTTCAGCGCACCATAAAGGAACGCATGCACCGTTATTTTACACATAAAAACACATACAGATTTCTAGACATTCTGGAATCATTGGCATCATCCTACAACCGCTCACACCATCGCACGATTGGGACAACACCTAACGAAGTTTTAGAAAGAGGTACGCTCCCGAGGAGAGATGGATCACCACCACCACCACACTCTGCGCGCTTCAAAATCAATGATTATGTAAGGCTGTCGCGTTCGGGGAACAAATTCGCAAAGGGTTTTGAGCAAGGATGGACACGCGAGATTTTTAAAGTTAGGGCTATGAGACCTAAAGGTGAGATAATGATGTATTACATTGAAGATTTGAATGGGGAAGAAATCTCAGGAGGCTTTTACCGCGAGGAATTGCAGAAAGTTGCGTTTAATTTAGGAAAAAATGTGTTTAAAATTGAGAAAATTTTAGGAAGCAAAGGTTCAGGAAAGAGAAAAATGTACCTGGTGAAATGGCTAGGGTACCCAGAAAGCTTCAACACCTAAATAAAAGCTGATGCAATAATGAAGCTTAAATAGTATGCAACATGGCTCCTAACCATTTCTACGTCACACTCCCGTCCTCCTCGTCCCTCTCTGTACACACTAACAACACACTAGCCAACTTTGTAACAGAACTCCACGGGCACATTGAATTGGGTCGTGATTCGTATGAGGTGGGGATATGCGAAATTCAGCTGGACACCATCTTTTTAAATATTGAACATAAAGAAACCGTTTACGATTCTTAGAGACATTGACGAGTGTGAAAAAGCTGGGGTAGCTATGGATGAAACTATGCGTATCGCTCGGACTAAGATTGCACGGTATTACAGTACAGAAGTAAGACTAGGACCGGGTCAATATGGTTCGGCCGAGGATGTTGTGAGAGGCTTAAACGTAAGTTTAAGAAACTCAAACCTTACGAATGATTTAGTATACGAAATCGTAAACAACCCTGCACATACACTAATCCTAAAATCAAAGACTAACAGACGTATTAAAGACCATAGAAAGTTCCAAATTCTAGCCAATGGCCGATATAGCGCAGCCTTCCAAAGAGACACATTTCACGAGACACAGCATGACTTGTCCAGATTAATGTATCAATTGAAGATGGAGAAATTGGCTGAAAGGTCCCCAGACATGTGCTATATTTACAGTAATATAGTGGAGCACCAGTTTGTTGGGGATACCCAGGCACGCCTGCTGCGCATTGCTCACATCCCCAACCATAGAGGAAGGAGTTTGAGTATTACATATGACAGACCCCATTATGTGAATGTCGCAACTAATTTAATAACCAATATCTCAATATATATATAAGAACGATTGAGGGTGAAAACTTCCCATTCGGTAACGGGAGCTTAACAGTGAAGCTACACTTTCGACACTGAGTTATAATGGATAGAAAGCCTTTCACCGTCTATCGAGGGGTGAGATACCAGCGCGGTAGTGGACTTGGATCCATTTTTTCATCCATACTACGTACGGCTGTTCCTTTGCTGAAGAGGGGTGCCAGATACCTTGGAAGGAAAGCGCTACAATCAGGACTTAACACTGCAGAAGACATATTGGCCGGGGCTAAACCTAAAGAAGCTCTAAAAAAACATTTAAAGCGTACACGGGACGAAATCATCAAAGATGCAAAGAGAAAAATGCGTGGTGGCGGGAAGAAGAAGAAGAGGGCTCCCGGAAGAAGAAGGGGTCACGTGGTATTAAACGTAAAAGGCTATCAAAAAAGAAGTGCTGTAAGCGAATGAAACCTATGGTTGACCACTTTTTTGACTGATATAAGCTAAGGACATTGATCTCATGAATCATAGTTTGTTTACCACTTGTCGAGAGAGGAGTCACTATTTCGCCATGGCACGCTTCATCCACCCATGTAGTTCACAATGCTGTAAATCGGAGCTGTCCCTTTTTGAGCTGCCTCCAACCCAAGTTTCTATTGAGCACAGTGACTTTATTACAATTAACCCTTTAAACACAATTAGTTCCCGAGTGCACCTATAGAATTCGTGATACCCAGCTCAGGCCCTTACTTTTTTGATCCAAGCTGTGTGCACATGTACGCTAAGCTACGTATAGCCCATTCTGATGGAACGGTCTGCGATGACAAATATGCTGTATACCCTGAAACAAACTTTCTGCACTCCATATTCAACCAGTGTGACGTATATTTAAATCAGACCAACATATCGGCAGGCACGGGGTACTATCATCTACGAGCCTATCTGGAAAATGTCCTCAACTTTTCCAAAGAGCGAAGGCTACCTTTTTAAGTGCCGAGGGATATTATCAAACTAAAGATGAAAGTAGTATAAAGGACAAATTTAAAAATTCTAAAAGAAAATATACGAGTGTTTTGGACGGTTGCACACAGATTTCACTTTCCAGGAGAAGTTGCTTGTCAACGGGGTGGATATGAAAATAAAGCTCACCCGCACGAGTCCTGAGATCTGCTTAAATCTGGATGCTGATCAAGAAGAGGGTGCAAAGCCCGTTGTGGTTCACATTATGGACACATACCTCCGCGTACGGCGAGTGAAATTAAGTTCACCAAAACAACTAGAAATTGAGAAAAATTTACTAAACGCTACAGTGAAATATCCTATTAACAGAGTACAAATCAAACTATATACGGTTCCTGCAGGGTTGGCATCGAAGCAGATAGAAAACATTGCCCTGGGAAATCTTCCTAAAAGGATATTAATCGGTATGCAGGACCATGCTTCGGTGAATGGAAAATATAAAAAGAGTGCCTTTAAATTCGAGAATTTCGGACTTAAAAATATAACTCTATACGTTAATGGCACTGCTTTGGTGGAACAATGGGTACGGACTATTCATCAGACGCTGTGTTACCTCTTTGTGCCAGAGCCTATAGTAATCTGACCCATATTGCAGGTGATTGTGATGAGCTTGGTAATGGGGTAACGCAGGAAGAATTCATTGATCAATTTAACCTTTATCCGTTTGACATTACACCTGACTTATCTGCTAGCGTAAATACCCATTTAACCCCACAGCAGAGCGGAAACATCTCAGTGCGGCTGGAATTCGCCAAGCCTATAGACGCTCCTATTAGTGTACTAGTATATCTCGAATCGCAAGCCCTAATAGAAGTAGATAGATTTAGGAGCGTTATCACTGACTTTTAAAATGGATGCTAATACACTTCAGAAAGTAATGGAACGAGTCACACGTTCCAAATTTATCGGCGTGTTTGCGAAGAATGAAACATTGAGTTTGCCAAGTACGCGAGAATGCGGTAGTCTTATTGTGAACACAGATGTCATCGGTAATGAAGGGATTCTCTGGATCGCTGTCTATTTTAAAAATAGACATCGCCTGTACTATTTTGATTCACTCTACACTCAACCCTGGAGTGACCCTATTATTGTAAAATTTCTCGCTCAGTTACATATTCCCGAAGTTGTATGGAACCCATTTCGCATACAAGGATATTTTAGTAATGTTTGCGGAATGTACTGCGTCTCATTTCTCACGCATATGTCATGTGATAAAGAATTTATAAATTTTTTAAATTTATTTGACCCGTGTCACAGTCGCCGAAACGATGAAATGGTATGCAGACAGATAAAAATCCGTTTTCCAATTGTACGTACTCGTTGTATAGTATAATGTTTTTGTTCGTATATTTGTAACGGTATATTCTGTAGTTGGTTATTGTACTGATTTCTTTCATTTAATAAATTTATGAAAATATATTGTGTCTTCTTACCCCAAAAATCGAAAAACACTTACATTATTTCGGTGTGACATTGCTGACTGATCAGTATATCCTCCGTATTCATGACACGAGATTCTTCAAAAGATTGTATAACACGTGTCAAATCCTCATCGGACCTTAAAGGAATAATGTTCATTCTTTTAAAACATATACAGAGTATACAGGCAGATCCCCATTATGTGAAGATATCTTTGGTTCATTTAAGAGGAATAACATTGATTGCCATAAAAAATTTCGATTTTAGCATAATGGGGATAAGAAGTAAAACCAAATAACATTGATTGCCATAAAAAAAATTTCGATTTTTGGCGAGTATCTAAATGAAGTATTTGACGAGATACTACAACTCTCCATATATATAAAATCGAATTATAGACACTTACATTTCTATGGTAGTCCCTTGCGTCGGATTGTAAGGAGCGTCACTGCAAATATCTTCAACTGTTTGCGTTGGAAATAATTCATCACGGTCAATCGCGTTAAAAAGACTAATTGCCGTTAATGCTGCAGTCACTTTCTTCATACAAATCCGGGGAGACGTACAGGTCCATGGTGGAGGGAATGATTATTCACTGACGCGAAAATAGCTACTGTTACTCCCAACTGAAAAATATCCCTCTTTATATGCACAATCGCCAAGCTCCGCCCCAAAAGACCAGATGTTCGTAGTGATTGGCTGCCAGTGTAGCTGGGTGGAGCTATGACGTGTACCAATCCGCTATAACGGGTCCGGACGAGTAATGGCATCTTTATATTTTCTCCAATAGATTTAATCCTCGTATTACTCCTTGCTGTCTTTACCATGTCAATACTTTTCCCCCACTGTTCCCGGATCATTAGTCACTAATGTAATCGAGAGGACTTTATAATAAAGAAATATATCCTAATTATATTTTTAAAGAGCATTCGGTTTCCACGTTAAACTGTGGGTCTAAGGCGGAGTGAAAACCTTTCCAATTCGGCGAGAAATTACACTAGGGGACAACATTTCTTGAAATTGGTGTTTCTTATAGAACTTTTGATACTGATTCCAAATATGGTTTCAGAATTTTTCTATCACCCATAGTTTTCGAGAAAATAATATTTCCATTTACTCAGAGTTTCCCGCAGATCTTATAGACAATGCAGGTCCTGCATATGAGCTTAATTATCTCGATGAAATAGTGAGCAATCGACGAGATGTATTTCTGAATCCACGTTAAACTGTGGGTCTAAGCCGGAATGAAAAACCTTTCCAATTCGGCGAGAAATTACACTAGGGGATAACATTTCTTGAAAAATTTGGTGTTCTTATAGAACTTTTGATACTGATTCCAAATATGGTTCAGAATGTTTCTATCATCCATAGTTTTCGAGAAAATAATATTTCCATTTACTCAGAGTTTCCCGCAGATCTTATAGACAATGCAGGTCATGTATATGAGCTTTAATTATCTCGATGAAATAATGAGCAATCGAGGTCTAGTATGAATTGTGCTAAATTTTCACTTCTAACACTAAATATTAAAAATCAAAGATTTAAGCAGTTAAGATGTAGTTATAAGAATATGACACCATACAAATTACGCGTAAATATAAAATATTTTCATTGTAGAAATAATAATAATAATGATAATAACAATCAGAATTGTTGTGAAAGGTGGTTTTTGTTCAAGTAGACGAAGAAAGGTTGACTCTTGGTCAAAAAAAGGTCTCTAGGGGGACGATTCGAAATGACCTAGTTTCTTCCTTTCCTCGTGTGCGTGCGTGTGTGTGTGTGTGTGTGTGTGTGTGTGTGCACGAGTTGTTTATTCGTTTATTATATATATATATATATTATATATATATATATATATATATATATATATATATCCACATCAAGAGCGGTCTGGAAGGAAGATCTCTCAACAAGCAGGTTTTTCGAAAATATAAAGATGTCATTAGTCGCCCGACCCGGTTATAGCATATTGTGTTTTGGCTAATTTCAACTTTAAATGAATCTTCCAATTGATTAACTATATAAACATATTGTGGTATTTTATATGGTTGAATCTTCCAATTGATTAACTATAAAATATATATTGTGGTATTTTATATGGTTTGTGCACACGAGTGATTCATTAGTTTATTATATATATATATATATATATATATATATATATATATATTAGTGATGTAGGTCACATCCGCATCCGCGAACATCCGCACATTTTCTCGCATCCGCACTTTGGACTGCGGATGTCGTGCGGATGTGGACCGTTGAGATAAAACGTCATTAATAAGCGGAAATTATCAAATTCTACTATATTAATAGAACTAGTTCATTGTGCGCAAAAGTGATGCAAGCGACAAGACGAGAGGCTGTTCTTGTATGAAGTTACTCTCTTGCAACCTACTTAGATCCACGTTACAAAGCTAAGTTATTTTTACCTAGTACATTAGAACGAGTTAAATCATCACTTGGCAAAGCAGTTGAAGAGCTTCAATCTCTTGAATCTGTCGCTTCGCCACCCACCAAAAGAATAAAAGTTTCAGTGACAGAACCAACACCTTCAGCAAGCAAATCTATCACAGAATCTGTCTCTCAGTTTCTTGAGTCAAGCAGCAATGACGAGACCTACGCGATGTCAAAAGATGTAGTAAAAATGATCGAGAGCTATCACCAAGAAAAACGCCTGGCTGCATGTGACAATCCTATTAGTTGGTGGAAAAATACGCAGAATATCTATCCATACTTGAATAAACTTGCAAGGAAACATTTAGCCTGTCCTCCAACAAACGTACCAAGCGAGAGATTATTTAGCAGTGCTGGATTAATATATGATGAAAAGAGAAACAGACTGGCAGCAGAAAAGGCAGAAAAATTAATGTTCTTTAAGCATAACCTTCCTATAATTAAGTTTGAACATTAAACGATGAACATCTTAGTTTACTTTATTTTAATTACTCATTTATAAATATGCCTAATAAAACTTTAAACTTAATATAAATAGTTATCAAGCTAATTAAAGATCTCTTTCTATAAGGATGGAGGTTGGGGAAAGAGGTCGGTGGGGTGCATTTGAGTTGGGTTCACGTCCCGCATCCTGGTAACACAATTATGGTTTCTAATTGTGGCTGAAACTCAACAAAATATAACGAATTTATTTGCAGACGAATTCACTAATTGATTTCTATATTAGTTAGATGCTTGATATTATTTTATAAGTTCAGAGAAAAGTACAGCAATTATTGTACAATTAATCAATTATACTACATTATAGCTACAGCTCTCTCTATATAATAACTTATTATATACGTTAAACACAACAAATCTCGAATATATCCTAAAAAATAACGAAAACGTAGACATCCGCATCCGCGGATGTTGAAATCAAACATCCTCATCCGCATCCGCGGATGTGAAAAAAATTACATCCGCTACATCACTAATATATATATATATATATATATATATATATATATATATATATCCGGGTGGGGGAATTTGGGGGGAATGAGGGTCGTGTGTTTTGAACTGTATCGCATATATTCGTAAAGTTTCTTTTCGTTTCGTTATTCGTGACTAAAATATTTATAATAAAAATTAAGTGTTTAAAAATTATTTATTTAATAAACAGAATTTAATTGGATTCATCTACCGTCATATAAATATATGTGGTACACTATTTAAATGGATGATTAATATATGGTTTTTGCTATCTGGAATACATGGCGCTATCTGGCAACTGAATACATGGCGCTATCTGGCAACTGAATACATGGCGCTATCTGGCAACTCAGCCAGAATAGAGGTTTATAAAAGACCGAGAGACGACTGACGGAGTCATTACAAGCTCGGCTCCCAGCCGAGCAAGGACCTCTGGTCCTTCTCTTTCTGGCCCTTTGGGAAAACCCCTTAGAGGCCTCTTAGGTTAGGTAAACGAAAATAGCTTGGAGGAGAACTCCGCCTCCAAGTTGCATGCCTTGCAATCAAAGGCACCTACTCTCTCTCTCTCTCTCTCCTGCAGGTGTACCCCTTCCCCCCTTGGCTCAGCCAACTGGCTGATTATGAGCCTATAAAACAACGCCTACTCGGCTGAAGTCTTAATATGCACTTGGCTCCTGCCAGGTGAACACCTCTCCTCCTTTCTCTCCTCCTACCCGTTGCCATTGGTACCTCCTCGGTATGGGCCGCAAGGCCTTTTGAGGTACTTCTTTTCCTTGTAACTCCTTGTAACTCCTTTCTCTCCTTTCTGGCCCTTTGGGGGGAATAGCTTGGGGGAGAACTCCGCCTCCAAGTTGCATGCCCCTTGCAACCCCGGTTGGCAACAAAGGGCCCTTTGGGGGGACTTTTATTTTTCTTTTTTTCCGTCAATTTTTTTTTGTTTATTTTTTTTGGCAACACCCCCCACCCCCCTTTGCAACAACCCCCACCCCCCCTTTGCAACATTACGTAATCACTTGCAACATTCCTGCACTCTAACCTTTTGCGGCTATACTACTAAGGTTAACTGTTGAGGGGCGCATCTCCAGAAAGGTTAAGAACTGCTACTCTAGTGCATTATTTAAAGAGTTAAACTACTAAAGCTCGATGATGTAACCAAAGTGGCACATCTTATTTTTATTTACAAGTGTAAGAACAAACTCATTAACTTACAATGGGTAAATAGGTATTTTATAACTCGTCAAGAAATCCACTCGCATCAAACCATTAATCAAACCAAAGCATGTTATACACGTACCTGAATTTAGATTGTCTTCATCTCAAAAACTATCCATTTTCATTGGATTGAAACTATGGAATGATTTAAATGCTGATATAAAAAATATTGTGAATGTAAATTTGTTTAAAACCAAGTTGAAATCCCAATTAATAATGACACTAATAAAAATCTAGGATTAATATACATTTCTAATGTTTGTTCATTTCTCGTGTGTAATCTAGGATTAAAGACACACTACTTGTGATTGTTCAGTTCTTATTTCTCGTGTATAATATTGATTTCTTTGTATGGTGTTGATGTAATACTTCAATAATGACCTTGCAGTTGTTACATCGATAGTGAAATTTAAAAATAATACATTAATTAATTATTGATAATACTTATTCCTGATTTATTATTATTAATAATAATAAATGTTTTATTTTTAATAAGGGCTCAGTAAAGCCTAAAGCTGAGGGCCAAATTAAATAAAATAAATAGTCCAGTTTCTCAAATATTTATGTCATTGCAAAGTGTTAGACCAATGTATTTATTTTATTATTAATAAAGGTTATTCAGCTCAATTTAAATTCAAAAGGTACTATGCTTTTCATTAGAATGGCCTTGAAACTGTAACAAGGACTTAAAGCGTATTTTAAAATAAAATATATGGACATATATTGTATTGTGATACAATTTTATTATTGCATTATGATATAATTTTAAGTAGAATTTTAGTTCATATATAACAACAAAAGTTATTTTTATTATTACTATTATTATTTAATAACCAAAATATTCTACAATGATACATACTAATTTTAAAACCGAGAAAAGGACTTCATGGCTAAATATGTTTTGCAGCCCTTTTTTTGCTAGGCCTGATTAATTATTCTATTACTCTGTTCAAAAAATTTTACCCTGTTTTTGTTTCCTCGACAAGGTTATATGTTGTTGGTAGAATTTTCAACGCTGCTTACGAATATGACCTTTGAATTTCTGTATCACGTAGGGTTCTTGAGAAAACAGCGAATTAAGTTTTACCCAAAAGTATACAAAACTGCATATGTTGTATTGCATAGGACGACATTAGGACGTGCTCTTACATTATATTAACCATATCTAAAATCTCTTTGTTGACGACTTCCATTTATAGGCGACATTTGGGGCTTCCCTGATTAATGTCCAACAGTAGTCAGCCAGCATCGTTGGGTTCTATTTGCCTTGGTACTGTTTTCCTATTGTGGAACTGTCCTGGTGAAATTTTTCCCCATGTTTGTCACTAACGTCACCAAAATTGGTCGGAAAAAAGTACATTTAAATACATATTGCACCCCATTAACCTAAACGCTTCAAGCATCTCCTCAACCAACTGCACGCAGTTCGGTGTCTTGTTCTTAGCTAAAAAGTTCTTGACGACTGCTTTAAAGGCTTCCCATGAAACCCTCTCGGTTCCATCCAGGACTTCATCAAAACGGCTGTCATTCATAACTTCTCCAATCTGTGGACCAACAAAAACGCCTCCTATCTTCGCCTCACTTATTCACGGAGACTTCTGTTTTACGTTTCCTGTTCATCGCTTTCACGAAGTTTTTCATTTATATAACCCAGCTTAATGTGAAGAGGTGGCAAGTATATCTTCTTGGGATCAACAAGCTTTTTATGTGAGACGCTTTATTGCCCAGGAACTAAAGTTTGACGAAGTGGCCACTCCTTACTAGCATAATGAGAATCTCTGGCCCGACTATCCCACTCACAAATAAATACTTTGTATATCCCAGCTGCATGCCAAGAAGAAGCGCTATGACTTTTAAATCGCCACAGATGTGCCAGTTGTGCATAGTGTACTCTATGTAATTCAAAACAAGCTCCATATTTTCATATGACTTTCATATGAACAGCATGTCCGACGAGAATGGATGGATAAACATTTCCATTATGTAACAGGACAGCCTTCAGATTTAACATGGATGAGTTAATGAACAGTTGCTATTCTTCTGGTTTTTGATTTGGTCAAACTGTTTTGACAATTGCCGAACAGAGAAATGTTAGTCTTTTTTACCAACAGATTCCATCCTTGCATCCTAGAACTTAGTAGCTCTGCTTAACTCTTTAATAAAATTAAGTCCCTAACGAGGTCATTTAACTCACCTTTTGTAATTAAGTGAGGTTTTCTTGACTCAGGTGGTCTTATTGCCGGTGGAAGATTTGGATATTCAATCGATTTTTGGCTTTTAGAAGAAAATCCAGAAACAATCGTCAAGCAAAAGTAACAGTGTGTGACGTAATCTCACTGCTATCTCCAAACTATGGGGACAGCAAATGGCATGGATCGGTGCAGTGACGCCCACAGGGCAGTATGCAAAATTTTCTCGAAATTACAATGTATTAATAGGGCGTGCGTACCGTTTTTTTTACCCAGGGAACGCAGAGCAAGTTAAAACATTTATTGATTTTTTGTGAGTAGTATAGCCGCAAAAGGGGAGAGTGCAGGAATGTTGCAATTTATTACGTAATGTTGCAATGTTGCAAAGGGGGGTTGCAAAAAAACAAAAAAATCCCCCAAAGGAGGGTGGGGGGGTGCTGCAGGTGCAACAAGGAAAACTTGGAGGCGGCGTTATCCCCCAAGAGAAAGGAGAGAAAGGAGGAGAGGTGTTCACCTGGCAGGAGCCAAGTGCATATTAAGACTTCAGCCGAGTAGGCGTTGTTTTATAGGCTCCTAATCAGCCAGTTGGCTTAGAAGGCGTAAATGGCTTGAGTTGCCAGATAGCGCCATGTATTCAGTTTGTGCTATATATTTAATTAATTAATTCTAATCGAAGACTGAGTTGCCAGATACCATTGTATACATTATTATAGGCTCCTAATCAGCCAGTTGGCTTAGAAGGCGTAAATGGCTAGAGTTGCTAGATACCACTTTTTAGCATTGCCAGATACCATTGTATACATTATTATAGACTCCTTATCAGCCAGTTGGCTTAGAAGGCGTAAATGGCTTGAGTTGCCAGATAGCGCCATGTATTCAGTTGCCAGATACCACTTTTTAGCATTATTATGGTGAGTTGTCTCACTAAACAATTAAAAGATTTCGTGCCATGTATTCAGGCTGAGTTACCAGATACCACTTTTTAGCATTATTATTGCCAGATACCATTGTATACATTTAGAATTCCGCTAGTAGGTTTAGAAGGCGTAACATGTTATAATTATCCAAAAGAATTAAGTAAAACAACATTGCATCATTCTGTTTATTATAAATATATAGAAAATAAATATACATTTCAATAATAAATGAGGAATATGCATATAATCCGTCAATACAACAGTACAGGAGAAATACACACACACACACACACACAATTATGGAGATATATAGAAAATAAATATACATTTCAATAATAATTGAGGAATATGCATATAATCAAAAAAATATATACACACACACAATTATGGAGATATATAGAAATAAATATACATTTCAATAATAAAAGAAATATGCATATAATCCTTCAATATAACAGTACAGGAGAAATATCACGCAAATATATAAATACATTTCACTTTTTTTTCAAAATACTAAACTCGCACTTAATCGAGTTTACAATTACATCATTATTGCTCTGCATTACGCAGTATATGCGGTTTAATAATATTTCACCGCTTAAAGTATAGGGAAACCTGTATTCGATATGAAGGGCTTTCATATCGTTCAGTACTATTTTTGTTCCCACTTTACAACCGGTTGGTAAGTCATCTTTAAATACGTCTAGAATACAATCAAAAGCACGCACAAAGAGTTCATCGTTAGCTACATTATTAAACACAAGTTTATAAACACGCTTTTCCAATCGAGGGTTTATTTCTACCGACTCGAGCTTTTCAATCGTGAACTCATCTTCACTCAACATAGCGGCAATTGAAATAATCTTCTAAATCGTTACGACAACTGCGCGTTATATAAAGAAATAGTTCTTCAGGGTGAACGGTGTAGGTGAGCTCAGCCTTGTACCGATCAATTGCTTTGTACCAAAGTTCATGGTATTTCAAAGAGTCTAAACTTTTTAAATAAACGTCCAGCTCTAGACCATTCTCACCCTGTTCAGCCCTACACTCGGTAAACCCATCGAGCAGAGCGGTGTATGCGTATTCAAGTACTGTATCAAAATAAAGCATGTCCGTAACACGCGCGTCTAATATAGGTTTCAGCTTGCGGAATCCGACGATTTCAAACATTCTGTCGAGGATGAAACGGTTTCGGGTAGGAACAGGAGCGTTATTATCAGAAGCATTCTTCCACATCAGCCGTATATCAATGCACGGCCGATCGTTATTTATACACAACGTACATACAACGGCGTATGAGGGTGCGTCACTAATCTGCTCCCTTCTTGTACCTACGTTAGCAGGTATTTTATAACGATCTTCACTCCACTTCTCAACCATCACGAAGATTCTATTCATCTCCTCGACACTTAAATAAACCCGTTTGTTTGTTTGTCTACATTCCGTTTCCAGTACATAGCTAACGGTACCGGATTTACGCCTGAACACGCGCAACGATTTCGTCACAGACACATCGTACGAGGCGTTGAGAATGCTGCTCAAAGGAAGTTCCATCGTATTCGAGGAGCGCACGTCCACTCGGTTCAAGCTCTGAGATAACTATGAGCCGTGTGAGGCACGCAGGTAGGCAGGAATGGTTCGACGGGCGGCTGACTGGATGATACGTGAATGGGGTTGTTCGAACTCGTATGATCCGCGAGTCGCACCGAATTGTTGTACATATTGGGTAGGTGTTTTTCCGGTACAAGAATTAATTTCGGTTTTATCACTACCAGACTACACACCAGACAGTTTACCTCAGGATAATTTTCACGAACTAGGCACATTTTATGTTTTACTAAACATCTTCACACTCCGGCGCACTATTTGAGAGGAACATATGCTCATATTTTTCCTTTCTGCCCATCAGACGATACTCGTCTCTAAAGTCTATTAAAAACTCACGCAGGGCACGAGCCACAACCTCACTACGAACCTCATCATGATATACATTAATATAGTGATAAAAATACTTAAGATTGTCCATGATCACGAGATTCACATTTTCAGTCGTAGGGTATGAGTAATCGACATGGTGTAGCATGACGTAATACCGCTTGTCACACCACCCATCCGCAAGGTTCATTATCCATACCTGCTGCTTCTCTTCTGCACGCGTTGTTTCTTTTACTTCACGGTATATGTGAGACTTTATAAAGTTTAGCTCTGCAGCATACTTCAGCACATCGTCTGTGCAACGAAAGCCTTCAACGGTCTCACCAGAACATCCGTAGAGTATTTGTACATCTTGCAACTTCGCACAATCCAATGTGGTTTTAAAAGAGGCATAGGAGGGGGGAATAGGAAGTTTTTCGGTATCCACCACATCCTGGCACTTTGCTGAATACCATTTCATAAACGTTGTACAAGCAATATTAAAGGTAGCCATTTGAATACACGTCTGATCTCCTTTTTTTCTTCTACGCTGGCGAATACACGTCTGATCTCAAGGGCTTACTGCAGTCGACTGACCACGCAGGGACTCCCAGATAGTAGCATGACTCACGTTGCTGATCTTACAGTGGGCGGAGCTTAGAACTTTCACCTGCGCACCACACACACACACACACACACACACACACACACACAAAGGAGAAAGTGAAACGCTAATTGAAACATCATTTATTTAATAAACGAGATATTCAAGTTATATATATATATTTACAAATACGATTTAATAAACGAGATATTCAAGTTATATATATATTTACAAATACGTGTAATAAATCATAGATACATCAAAGATTATATACAAGACAAATACGTGTCAGTTAACAATAGAAGCATCAAACGTTATGGTATCCAAAGGGTACGGTATCATAGGTACCAGGTAACTGGTAACGTTTCCTATAGGTATTACGGCACACCTTCGTACCCCTAATTTCCTTCACGCCCCCCAGCTTCTACGCCCGAAAATTGTGAGTGCCTACAATTAGTTGGGGAGGTCGTTCGCCCTCATCATCGTCCAAACACACTAGATCCTTCAACGATTCAAAGTTAACAACCCGCCGATTCGCATGGTTGAGCGTAATACCCTTTGCCTTCACGATATATTTCATTTCCTCCCCCACCCTGACCCGTACCCCATAAGTTTTAGGTCCTGTTGAGACAAAAGAGTCGGCGTATGCGTTGTCCCCATACTCATCCTTGAACTCATCAGTGAGATCGCCGAGGAACTCCCCAATAGCGGGCATGTATTCACCCTCCCTCTCTGTGAATATCACGCTATCTGTATCGGCATACAATACTCTCCGCCCAAGAGAATGCAATAGACCCCAAAGTTTTATACGGGCGTAGGCTGTTGTGAAGCTGGCCACAGGTATGTTTGTAACCCTTGAGGTATCTGTGGCCAATTCAGTGTTGTTGTACTTTATTATGTAAGTATTACCTACATTCACGATCTCCATGACCTCTTTATCGGGAGCATTGGCATAATCCCAGACATCGCTATAACTTTGTGCCAAATGAATGTTCCCTTTGCCGGTATTCTGCGCAAATTTTCCCCATAGACTGTTTAGACACAACTTTGCACTAAAGCGCTTGCCAGGATTCTTTGCAATTTGGACACGATCAAGTTGTATTCCTTCGCGGTCGCAGTAACGTTGAATATAGGCAGACTTTTCATCTTCGGTATCAACTCCTCGCGGATACCCTGATGCCTCAACCTTATCCTTCAAAAAGGCGTTTATATATGGTGTGAAAAGGTTGGGTAGCTTCTGAAACCTCCACACCTCATGTATCTTCAGTATTCTATAACCATGGCGTACGGCTAGGGCCAGCTCAGGACTTGTATATACGCCTCTGATCTTACGCTGGTGGGGTATATGGTTACAATCGCCGTTATCCTCTTCCGCGCACTTCACGCACAGGGGAAACATGAGCTTGTCGTCGATAACGACAGGTAAGATTGGCATCCATAAATTGCGTGGGGGGAGTACGTCAACGAAAGAGAGCCCAAAGTAACGATCATTCAAATTTCTTGAAAATTCATTGATGGAGGGTAGGGTAGGTCCCACCAATTTCTCAGGAGCGCCCACGGGGTACGGATTGTTCTTCATCACGTATGGGTATAAAGAACAGAAATCGTAGTAATGGAGCTTCACGCCCTCCGTAGGTGGAAAGTATAGTCTGAATGGATTTGTACGTCCTCCAAACAAGCTATCACCACATTTGAGAGGATCCAGCACCATTGAACGCTTGATCGTGTTTATTTCCTCACGGTACACCTCGTCTGTCTCCATCCGTGCATCATATTCATGCTCCCACAAGACTTTGTGAGTGAACTGTGATCCTATAAGTTGATCGCGGGTGCGGGTCCATGCAAGACAGTCGGCAGGAGATCTGCCGTGGATATCTCCGGCGATTCCGCACTCAGGACGGGGGCATCCATGCCACCAGCATCCGTTAAAGGAGTACACAGTCTTCACACCAGTGACACGGTTTTCACTTAACCCATCAACCCAAAAACACGTCCATTAATCTTAATGGGTACTTCACCCGTGTTGCGGGCGTGCTTTATGTATACACCTGTCTGTTGCTGTAGGTGTATGAGCCAGTAAATAGCCTTGTGTCCGTAACTGCGGGGTTGTTTCGGTGAATAATGGCTAAGGTGTCTTTAGGCATGAAGTTATTCTTGAACACCGTAAAACATAATGATGCGATGGTGGTTGCGACTTGCAGTGGATCGCATTTGAAACGGGCTATGTACATCCTTCTAAAGGCCTGGAAACATACTCTAAGCACGCGCACATCATTCACGCAATAACGCTCACATTCATCAGCTATATTATAAGGGTTACTTTCATTAAAACTGTGTAGTATCGATCAAAGTCTTCACGTTCATCCATACAGTCATAGTTAAAATAATGTTTGGGTGGTGGTGGGCCTACGTAGTTTAAAGTCTCGCTGGTGAGGAAAGTGTAAGGGAAGTATCCTTTGGAAACTTCAGCTGCTACTCCCATCACCTTGGGTAGCTTTGCTAATTTACAAGGTGTGAATAATAAAGTATCTTTAAATTGTACATTGCCTCTTATCTGCATCTGTATTAATTTGTTGCCTCTTTTCAATGGATCACCTGTAAATATCTCAGAGGATTCGTGTTCAAGCAACTCCTTATAAAGGAACTGCGTGTCAAACTTTGCCCCGTTATGGGCGAGAATATACACAGTCATTTTTTTGAACTTGTCGGCTAACTTGACAATATAGGACACAAATAGTTTCACAGGACTATCGCGGACATTCGTTTTAAAAACGTTTGTCCGTTTACCGCATTTGGGGCACTCGTCACATTCGATCCCCATACACTCATCACAGATGGTCTGGCTCACAAGTAAATGTGGAATTACCTCTTTGGTTTCAGCGTTCGTATATGTTTCTATATCGTAGTATACAGTTATACAAGGGTTATTTTTAGGCTTAGCATCTTTCATATAACATACATGCTTTACTCCATCCGCCTTATATTCCTCCTGGCATGTAGGACAGTGAATTTCGTCACACTTGTGCTTAAATTTCCCCCAATTATCCATTGTGTGAAACATACCACATTCACAGATTCTCATTTTCCTGCACGTGCCAATTGATTTATGGAAATCAAAGCAGTTATTATTGAAGAATGTGCGTCTACACACATCACAGTCTCTCTTCTCAGCTTCAACTACACGGCTTTCACATTTGGTGCTTTTACACTGCTCACATACCATGTGACATTCTTTACAATGTCTCACTATATCATCCGCAAACTCGAGGCACCCCTTACACAAATCATGATGTCTCCCATATTTTCGACTTTTGTCATAACTCGCGTAAAGCCACCTTATATTACGGATGGGGAGATACGTTGTCCCTGACAATCCTAAAATAAGTAGGGGTCTTGTACGATCTCTCACACAGCTTTTAAAAACATACACAGTCCTACGACGATCATCCAACCCAAATACAACTATACGGACATTCATTTCCTGTTCTACCATTCTCAGCTCTTCAGGACCCATATTACAGTCAAATTCAAGTTCACAGTCTACAGCTAGTTTACGGGCACGTTCCACGACCGTAGGCAACCAAATTTTTTGAGTCCGTGTATTTTGTACAGTAAACATACGTGCTAAGAGTACTGCTATAAAGCCGCAACCACGATCGACGTTTATATGCTTTCGGTAAATAGTCGGAGAATTGAAGTTAAGAGTATACGGTATGGCACTATGGCCCGCAACACGGAATACACGATCAATATTTACCGTGAAGTTGTCCATATTAAAGGCTATACTACTTTGGGCGGCCTGCATTATACGTCCTAATATATATTCTACATCTTCAGCCGCCAAACGTCTAAATGGCACTATCACCCAATAATCATCTACATCACCGTCATCTGACCCGAATCCAAAGGACAGACTCGTCCTGACTTCACGCTCGTCGCGATTCTGAAGAGCAAACTCTACAATACGCTGTACAACCCGGCGTAGCCCGCGCTCAATTCCATTGCTATACATGGCTCTAGGGTCGACCCTGACTCTATACCGATTTCTAGTCAAGGCTGGGGTGGGGGCTGCGGAGCGCACCAACTCAAGCGTTATCATCCTCAACAGAACGGGGGGCAACTGTGGCGGATGAATTAGGGGTATATTAGCGGAAGGTGCTGATGGGGGGCCTGTTGCGTAGGAGGTTGAGGGTTGGGTATCTATTATTGTAGACTTATCAGAACGGGGGGCAACTGTGGCGGATGAATAAGGGGATATAATAGCGGGAGGTGCTGCTGGGGGGATTGTTGCGTAAGAGGTTGAGGGTTGGGGATCTATTACCGCTGCAACAGGCGCGTATTTCGGTCGCTTTATACCTGACGTGGGGTTCTCTTCATCATACCTCCGGTTTGGACGTGCTGCCGGTATCGCTGTTGAGGGTTCGTTGGCAGGGGAGGAGATCACAACTACACTGTCGTCGAGGTCATCCGTAATGTCAATGATGGGATGCTCTACCTCATCGTCATTCACGGTTCTACGGGAGAAGAAAGCAAAATATAAGGAACAGCACTCAAAATTTGTAATATTTTGTAAATGACCCACTTAGGAGTGTGACGTGTTAGAAATGGACTCTGTAGAAAAATTCAGATTCACGAGCCCATCCACATGTATTATATCTGGACCTACAGGATGTGGTAAAGCTGTGTTTATGCTTAAAATCATTAAAGAAAAGGGAGAGATGTTCTCGAAATTTGTGCATAAAGTTATATGGTGCTATTCGACGTATCAATCAGTGTTCAACGAGTACCGTATATGACGTTAATTCGTTAAAGGGAAATGAACATACAATCATTGTAATTAGTGCAGTAGCTTAGACCCTGATTTTTGAAGTAAGTGGACATTCTGGACAAAAGCACCAAACGTGGCTCAAATGTTGTTCAGGACCTTAGCTACCAATTTTTCCCTAAAACCAAGACGCACAACCCTATCTTGGCTGCCATTTTGGAAATCCAAGATGGCTGCCAGCTAGAAATCAACAAACTATTGTGAGGAGTAATTGTAAATAAATAGTCCCTAAACCTACATATTTCGATGCCAGGATTGCTATAAAATAATCAGAATTACCCTTAAATGTTTATTTAATGTAAAATATTTAATAATATAACTATATAATATGTGCTTTTCTGTTTTGCAGGTGATTTGTGAACATGGATTGGAGCAAATGCATGGTTTGTCAAGAGAGCAAAGGTGAGACTCATAAATGTCCACTCAATGCTGTGAGTGGTAAAAAAACTGAAGCATATGCAACATTTATGGAGAATGTCAACGCATTCAAGAATCTTGGAAGACTACCAGTTCCTCTTCTTTTCAATGAAGAGGTGACTGTTGAAGATCTGGTTCAGAATAAAGCTGTGTGGCACAAGTCATGCCATGTTAAATTTAGTAAAGAAAAGCTTGAAAGGGCTACAAAAAAGAGAGAAAGGGCGGATGAAGGTGAAACCAGTTCATCTACGGGGAAGCGGGTTCAGCGGCATCCTATGGACAAAGCAACTTGTGTGTTTTGTCAACAAACACATGGGCATCTTCACGAATTCAGTACATTTGGCGCTGACGTCAATTTACGAATGATGGCTACAGAACTCAGTGACACAGAACTAATGTCTAGAATAGGAGGTGGTGATCTCATGGCCATTGAAGCCAAGTATCATCTGCAATGCTTGACATTTTATCGGAACCGTTACCGCTCACTTTTGAGACAAAAACAGAGCAAGGAAGAAGGCTATGAAGAAAACTTGATGAAAGCAAAGGCAATAGTTGAGGTCGTTAATCATGTAGAAAATTGCGTGGAAGAAGGAATCTTTCAAATGAAGTTTTCTGTGCTATTTGATCTGTATCAAAAAAGACTTCGGGACTTAGGTATTAATAAGGAAATGAACAGAGGACGATTCAGAGAGAAGATGCTGGAGTATTTTCCATATGCCCAGGAAGTGAGTGATGGCAAGAACAAAATCTTAGTTTTTCAGCAGGGAATTCAGGAAATGCTCAGAGAGACAAATAGACAGAATTTTGAAGGAGATACTATGATTCTTGGAAAAGCTGCTAGAATTATACGCAAGGAAATCGTCAACTTTACTGGATTCAAGTTTGCAGGTGCCTTTCCATCTGGTTGTCAACAGGAATCGGTACCTACAACCTTGAAAACCCTTATATCTATGATCACAAATGGTGCTGACGTGAAGGACCAAACACCAGAAGACTCCCCTGCAACTCTCACTGTCTCGCAACTTATCCTTTTTAATTTTAGGAACAAGCATACATCATCATCTAAGGTTCGCCATTCTTTGGAAAGAGAACCACCATTGCCTCTGTATCTTGGTCTGAAAATTCATACTGAAATTCGGTCAAAATCATTAATTACACAACTATATGAATTGGGTCTCAGTGTGAGTTATGACCGAATTCTTCATGTCGAAAGCCAACTTGCAACAGCAGTGTGCCAGAACTTCAAGACCAAAGGAGTGGTTGTACCAGCTCAGTTTCGTCATGGACCATTTATTGTTGGGGCACTTGACAATCTGGATTACAGCCCATCTAGTACAACTGCCGTTGGATCATTTCATGGTACAGGGATTAGTCTGTTTCAGTTCCCAACTGTCTCAAACTGTGGAACCAAACAAGGTGATCTTGTGCTACCTTCTCTAGGTTCAAAGGACTTGGAGTTACTCATGTCCTACTCAATTGTACCAGCTGTTGCAATGGACAAAACCAAGGTAGAAGTCCTGAAGTTGTCTAATGTGTCTGACCCTATTGAGGGACACTACCATGAAGCATGTTTCCAGGAAAAGGAGTGGATGAAAGAAGCGTTCAGGATCTTGGAGAAAGACACGATAGGGAAGGGTGATGTTATATCATGGTCAGCATACCACGCTACAAGGCAAGAACAAGATGAAGATCAAATGAAAACCCTTTCCTACCTCCTTCCCTTATTCCATGAAAAGGCCGCTACTCCAGCGATGATCAAGCATGGAATGAATGTTGTTCGGTCTGCTACTAAATTCCTTAACCCCGGGCAAATACCAGTTGTTGCATTCGATGCACCCCTATATGCCCTTGATAAATTCATTCAGTGGAAGTGGCCAGACACCCACGGAGAAGACAAGGTCATCGTCATGTTTGGAGGTCTACATACAGAGATGGCCATGTGGAGAACGTATGGAGATTATCTAGAGGGATCTGGGTGGACAAATGCCTTGACACAAGCAGGCATTGCTTCGGCAAGAACTGTTGACTCATTTCTTAAAGCCTCTCATCTTACAAGAACCAGACATGCTCACCAGGTAACAGCTTTGACATTGGCAAAGCTGCAGCATGAAGCCTTTATGGAAACTGTTGGTCCCTATGATGACAAGACAAAGGAAGAGTGGAAGAAGATGGTTCAGGTCAGTCCAACATTCCAATACTGGGAGACAATTCTTCAGATGGAGATAGACGGCCTCATATTCATACGATCACATCGTGCAGGAGACTTTCCATTGTATGTAGAAAGCTTGAAGAAAGTAGTTCCCTGGTTATTTGCTCTTGACCACCAGAATTACGCACGTTGGCTTCCACTCCACATCCGGGACATGAAGAATCTCCCTCAGCCAGTTATGAATGAGTTTTCACGAAATGGACACTGGGTAGTACACAAGACCAAGAAGAGATTCTCAGCCATGCCTTTAGACCAAGCGCATGAACAAAACAATGAGAAAGTCAAAGGTTCAGGAGGCGCGGTGGGTCTGACTGAGAATCCAATGGCATTCAAGAAGTGGATGGTAGCAGGGCCAGAACAAGCCAGATTGATTACTGAATATGAAGACGAAAACCTTCCAGAAACTGAAGACAACAACTTCCACCACGAAGAAGGACTATCTACACAGAGAAGATTCAAGGATCATGTTTCTAATCTCGTTGAAGTCTTCCGTGATATGGGAAATCCATTTTGTGATAATGGGAATGAGTTACTGGCCTTAGACACAAGGAATGTCATGGATGAATCTGTGGTCCATACAGTGAGAACTATAAAGGATTTGGGTAAGGAGCAATATAGCCGATACTACAAAGAAGTTGTCACAGATTGTACAAGGTCAATTCATACACCGATCAAGAAGAACTCGCTTGCCCTCTTCAGATGTCCTCGGCCGAAATCTCAGGTACGGAATGTTGGGGGAATCCAACTACTGAAGAACGATGTTGCTCTATTCTCTCATCTGTATATTGTTATGCAACATCGGCATAGTGACATGGATGCATTCTTCCAACACGAGAATCACCCCTTTCCTTCTTCCCTATCTGATGGTGGGAAATTGCGGTTTGGGAAAAAGTCTGACCTACTGAAAATCATTACATTTGAAAACAAGGACAACCCTCCAGATCCTTTTGATGTGAAACTTCTTGATGGAGCTGCCATCGTCCATTTGCTGTCTACTGCAGGTGTTACCAACTTTGAAGAGTATGCAGATCGTGTATTCGTCCCTTATCTCATCAAACAGTTAGAAACTTGCCAGCGAATTGACATCGTCTGGGATACCTACACTGCAAGCACCTTAAAAGAGACTACCAGAGAAAAACGGGGAAAAGGAATCAGAAGAAAGGTTGAAGGAAAAACCAAATTACCCCTAAATTGGCATGACTTCCTTCGAGACTCTAGAAACAAGCAAGAACTGTTCGCTTTCCTATCAGACAAGGTTGCTGCAATGGAAGTTCCTAACAACAAAGAAGTTGTTATTACATCAGGACCTGAAGTCATCATCAATGGGGCCGACCGCACAATGCCAAGATGCGACCATGAGGAGGCAGACACTAGACTGTTCATTCATCTTCAAGATGCAATAAAGGAAGGGCACATTAACTGCATGATCAGAACTGTAGACACGGATGTTATTGTCATTCTAATAGGAAAATTCCATCACTTGACGTCCATAAGATCTGAAGTAAATATTTGGGTTGGTTTTGGCACTGGGAAAAACTTCACTTACCATCATATTAACACAATCTGTGCCTCTTTGGGTGAAGAGAGATGCACATCCCTACCACTGTTTCACTGCTTCACGGGATGTGATACAACATCATCCTTTTACGGAAGGGGCAAGAATACGGCATGGGCAGCATGGCACCATTACCCTGAGGTAACACAAGCATTCACATTCATGGCACGAAATCCATTTGCAGATGTTGACGCCGAAACTCCCCACTTCAAGCTTCTTGAACGGTACACAGTTGTCCTCTATGACAACACCAGTGACATTGAACGTGTAGATGAGGCAAGAAAGGTCATGTTCTGTCAGAAGGGAAAAGCTATGGAGACTATCCCACCAACTCAGGATGCTCTTCTCCAACACACCAGGAGGGTCACATACCAGGGAGGAATATGGTCGACCTGTGAGAGAAGTGAACAGAATCTTCCAACTCCTGAAGGATGGGGATGGACCTTTAGCGAAGAGTCCCAGTCATGGACACCAGTTTGGACCACAAGACCAGTAGCATCTAAAGCTTGCAGCGAATTGGTCAAATGCGGCTGCAAGAGCAAGAGTGGATGTGGCACCAGGTGTGCTTGCAAGAAGGCCAGGTGGAAGTGTACAGAACTGTGTAGCTGCAACTGTGCAGTTTAACATATAGCGTCGAGCGGGGTGAGTTGGGACAGTTCGGGACAGGGGGTGAGTTGGGACAGTAGGCATTGCAATGCTAAATGCCAAGATATTTCCATTTTATGGTGCCCATTTAATAGCCCTGCCCTTACTCTACAAATGTTGTTAATACAAGTTTTCTATAGAACCACGAATAATGCATGAAAATTGTGCAAATATGAAAGGGTAGCATTTTGACCTTTGTAGAATTTCATTTTTTAAAATGCACATATTTTGCCAATTTTCCTCTCCCACATTCAGTTATAGAGCTAAAGGTCTACTTTTTGGTGGGTGAAATCTTCAATTGTTATAGTTTCGTTGATTTTTCTTAAACATGGTTTTCTTGAACATGGTTTTTGTGTTAAAATATTCACGATTTTCACTGTATATGTTGTACGAAGTGTGATTTCTGCAGTAAACATACTTCTGATCAGCTTAAAAGTTGTTTTATTGATCTGATCATGCCAAAAAACATATAGTTTGATGCCAAACATGCCAAGGGAATTCTCTATTGAAACTTATATCAGAAATTCCATTTTGTCTATGGCGGCCATCTTGAAATCCAATATGGCGGCCAAGTAATGGTCTCTGAAGGTGGTTCCGGGGATATTTTTAATTGTTGGTCCAAAATATACAAGTAGGGAAAGTTTGGTGCTTTTGTCCGGATTGTCCACTTCAACTTGTTTAGCTGCCCTACTAAATTGACGATCTCATGTTGGAGATGGATAAAACGTTTGCCGAGACATTTACAGTATTCTCCCACCATCTTAACATAAGCGTGTTCTTCATCAGTCAGAATCTATTTTTCAAAAATAGATACATGCGCGATGTGTCGTTAAATACGCAATATCTAGTCTTATTCGCGCAACGTAGAGATGTATCACAAATTGGGGTATTAGCCAATCAAATGTTTCCGAATCAGCGTAAGGAGTTTTTGGAAGTTTATAAAGAAGCTACAAGCACGCGTTACGGATATTTGCTTTGCGACCTTCATCCGCGAAACACGTTTAGAGTGCTTCTACGAACGAATATATTTCCAAACGAGCCTGAAACGGTGTATATTCCAGAATGACAAAGAGACTAAAGAAATACCGTGAATTAATAAAAATCTATCATCGACTGCCCCGGGCAATGCAGCAGATGTTTATTAAAAATATCGACGCCGACTTTTTAAAATGCATCTGTGAAATCTGTCTTAACGTTATAAATTGCAATGTATCAATGAAAACCCCTCAGAAGGCTCGCCTACGCCGCTACAAGAACATAATACGTGCACTCGCTCGTAAAAGTCAAACTGTAGCGAAGAAAAAACGAATTATTGTACAAACAGGAGGGTCATTTCTCCCCATCTTATTTTCAGTTTTGGGTCCTTTACTGACTAGATTAATATAATGAAGAAGGTGGTAGTGATTCCCTACGAGGTGTACGCTTCACTGCAAAAGAATCCAGACACGGATCTAGATCCCCGTAAAAGCAGACTTAAAAGAATGGAAAGCGAATTGCTAGCCCTATTAAACAGTGAAAAAACACCTGATGAGAAAAGAATCTTATACCAAGAAGCTCTGCAGAAATTTCTTCACGAGTACGAAAATTATAAAAGCCCTACAGAGATTCCTGTGGTTATTAGGCACAACACGGGGGACGATGGACATGGCGACATAGGATCTGTGCCCGACGATACAGCTGACCAACTAAAAATTAAGGGATTAGCCACACAACATATCGAACATGTATTGAAAAGCACCCTCCCACATACATTGATGAGTAAAGGCTTAAGTCTTTATAATCTATTGAATGAGGATCCAGCCATACAATGGACCGATACAGGCGAGATCATTGTGGAAGGATCAAAGGTACAGGGATCGAATATCGTAGACATTGTCCATGATCTGGTGAGAAAGTGGGATAGGCCATCACCATCAGGATGGAAGCATATTAAAGCAAGACTACAACAAATAAATGTCCCTAAAACGTTGATAGGAAATCTGAACAGGTTAAAAAACTTGGAACATGCAACGCATGTGACACAATTGAAGACGCCGTCACCCCCGGCGGTAACACCTTTGAAGAGGAGAAAGAAGAGGTTAAACCAACCCTACCCACGTGCCTCTAAAATACGCAAATGGCTAACGTATTAACTAAACGCTATTATGACATTTCTAACCCATCCTCTTACGGCGGCGTAGACAGACTGTACAGAAGTGTTTACGGCGTAGGGAAAAAAGATGTTGAAAGATTTTTGAGGGAGCAGGACGCTTATACGCTTCATAAGCCTGTGAGAAAAAGGTTTAAAACAGCCAAGACAACGGCTTCCTCGATTGATTCTATTTGGCAAGCAGATTTAACAGACATGCAAAGATATTCTGTGTATAACGATGGTTACCGCTACATTCTATTCATAATAGACGTATTCTCTAGATATCTGTGGCTAGTTCCTCTGAAAAATAAATCACCTGAAACAGTTGCTAAAGCCACCAAAACGCTAATGTTAAAAGAAAACAGGGTTCCTGGCTATTTTTGTACGGATATGGGGAAGGAATTTATAGGCCGTGCTTTTCAGAACATGTTGACAGAGTTTAATATCAGCTATTACACAACCAATTCTATACATAAGGCATCTTTAGCTGAAAGAGTTCAGCGCACCATAAAGGAACGCATGCACCGTTATTTTACACATAAAAACACATACAGATTTCTAGACATTCTGGAATCATTGGCATCATCCTACAACCGCTCACACCATCGCACGATTGGGACAGCACCTAACGAAGTTTTAGAAAGAGGTACGCTCCCGAGAAGAGATGGATCACCAACACCACACTCGGCGCGCTTCAAAATCAATGATTATGTAAGGCTGTCGCGTTCGGGGAATAAATTCGCAAAGGGTTTTGAGCAAGGATGGACACGCGAGAGTTTTAAAGTTAGGGCTATGAGGCCTAAAGGTGAAATAATGATGTATTACATTGAAGATTTGAATGGGGAAGAAATCTCAGGAGGCTTTTACCGTGAGGAATTGCAGAAAGTTGCGTTTAATTTAGGAAAAAATGTGTTTAAAATTGAGAAAATTTTAGGAAGCAAAGGTTCAGGAAAGAGAAAAATGTACCTGGTGAAATGGCTAGGGTACCCAGAAAGCTTCAACGCCTATATAAAAGCTGATGCAATAATGAAGCTTAAATAGTATGCAACATGGCTCCTAACCATTTCTACGTCACACTCCCGTCCTCCTCGTCCCTCTCTGTACACCCTAACAACACACTAGCCAACTTTGTAACAGAACTCCACGGACACATTGAATTGGGTCGTGATTCGTATGAGGTGGGGATATGCGAAATTCAGCTGGACACCATCTTTTTAAATATTGAACATAAAGAATCCGTTTTTACGATTCTTAGAGACATTGACGAGTGTGAAAAAGCTGGGGTAGCTATGGATGAAACTATGCGTATCGCTCGGACTAAGGTTGCACGGTATTACAGTACAGAAGTAAGACTAGGACCGGGTCAATATGGTTCGGTCGAGGATGTTGTGAGAGGCTTAAACGTAAGTTTAAGAAACTCAAACCTTACGAATGATTTAGTATACGAAATCGTAAACAACCCTGCACATACGCTAATCCTAAAATCAAAGACTAACAGACGTATTAAAGACCATAGAAAGTTGAAAATTCTAACCAATGGCCGATATAGCGCAGCCTTCCAAAGAGACACATTTCACGAGACACAGCATGACTTGTCCAGATTAATGTATCAATTGAAGATGGAAAAATTGGCTGAAAGGTCCCCAGACATGTGCTATATTTACAGTAATATAGTGGAGCACCAGTTTGTTGGGGATACCCAGGCACGCCTGTTGCGCATTGCTCACATCCCCAACCATAGAGGAAGGAGTTTGAGTATTACATATGACAGACCCCATTATGTGAATGTCGCAACTAATTTAATAACCAATATCTCAATATATATATAAGAACGATTGAGGGTGAAAACTTCCCATTCGGTAACGGGAGCTTAACAGTGAAGCTACATTTTCGACACACTGAGTTATAATGGATAGAAAGCCTTTCACCGTCTATCGAGGGGTGAGATACCAGCGCGGTAGTGGACTTGGATCCATTTTTTCATCCATACTACGTACGGCTGTTCCTTTGCTGAAGAGGGGTGCCAGATACCTTGGAAGGAAAGCGCTACAATCAGGACTTAACACTGCAGAAGACATATTGGCCGGGGCTAAACCTAAAGAAGCTCTAAAAAAACATTTAAAGCGTACACGGGACGAAATCATCAAAGATGCAAAGAGAAAAATGCGTGGTGGCGGGAAGAAGAAGAAGAAGAGGGCTGCCCGGAAGAAGGGGTCACGTGGTATTAAACGTAAAAGGCTATCAAAAAAGAAGTGCTGTAAGCGAATGAAACCTATGGTTGACCACTTTTTTGACTGATATAAGCTAAGGACATTGATCTCATGAATCATAGTTTGTTTACCACTTGTCGAGAGAGGAGTCACTATTTCGCCATGGCACGCTTCATCCACCCATGTAGTTCACAATGCTGTAAATCGGAGCTGTCCCTTTTTGAGCTGCCTCCAACCCAAGTTTCTATTGAGCACAGTGACTTTATTACAATTAACCCTTTAAACACAATTAGTTCCCCGAGTGCACCTATAGAATTCGTGATACCCAGCTCAGGCCCTTACTTTTTTGATCCAAGCTGTGTGCACATGTACGCTAAGCTACGTATAGCCCATTCTGATGGAACGGTCTGCGATGACAAATATGCTGTATACCCTGAAACAAACTTTCTGCACTCCATATTCAACCAGTGTGACGTACAGTGCCCGCGAAAAGTATCCGATCACCCTTGAAATTTGTATTTTTTACATAAAAAACAATGTTTAAATGTATACTAACCTTATATTAGTATTTTGTCATCTGTCCTTTGGTTTGGATGACTTGTTCTAGACGTTTTGGCATGGATTTAATCAAGTTTTGACAAACTTCCACTGATATTTCCTTGCACCATACCTTTTTGATGGCCTCTTGTAATTTTTCGACTGAGCCAGTGTCGTGGCATTCAACCTTATTTTTTATTATTAGCCACAGATTTTCTATCGGATTGAGATCTGGACTATTACCAGGCCAATCCAAAATATCAAATTTATTGTCAGTAATCCATTTTGTCACTATTTTGGCCCTGTGACATGGTGCACCATCATGCATGTATGTTTTTGTCCTTTGGATTGCCATTGCCATTGGAAGTTTATCCTGTAGCATTGCTAAATACCGTGCACCATTCATAGTTGTGTTCTTCGGAAGAAAATATAAGTTTCCACGCCCATAGTAACCGAAACAACCCCAAACCATCACACTTGGAGGGTGTTTCATTGTCTTTAGGGTGTATTTAGGGTCCATCCTATTTGAGCCAATAGGCCGGCGAACCTTTTTTGGACAACTTCTGAATGTCAAAAATGTCGACTCATCGCTAAATAAAACCTTCTTCCAGTCATCAACAGTCCAATGAATGTATTTTTTACAAAATGCGACACGTTTTTTACGCATTTTTTCATTAATGAACGGTTTCTTAGCAGCATGGCGAGATGGTAATCCGAGTTCTTTTTGGAGCCGCTCCTGGATAGTTCGTTCAGAAACACCAGATAAAAATTATTCATATTAAATTTTATTTCTTTCGCAGTTATTGTTGGGTTTTTCAATACTAAACGTTTCATAAGTTTGTCTGTTCGCGAATTGTTTTTCTCGGTCTGCCAGATCGTTTTTTAGGGACTGGCGTGGTTAGGCCACCATTGTTCTTAGCCCGTGAAACCCATAAATTAACGGTACTTTGGGATATTTTAATTCCTTAGCTACTGTCTCTGTGATTTCCCACATGCATGCAAAGCAACAATAGCACCTCGACAATCACTCTTAAGTTTTTTTTAGCACACATTATATATAAATTTTATTTACACCACTTTCTGTAAAAAAAAAAAAAATATCAAGAAATTTACCACAAACAGTGAAATCTGACAAATTTGAGACACAGCCACCCGCAACGAAGGCTACCAGAACACTAATTTGAGAATGCGTTGGATAGCTCTCATATCAGCGAGCAACCTCAAAGTTACCAGATGTCGCTAGAACAAATAGAAAGTGAATTACGTGTCTCTGAATATCAAGGGAAAATATTGTATTTTCTTGAGTGATCGGATACTTTTCGCGGGCACTGTATATTTAAATCAGACCAACATATCGGCAGGCGCGGGGTACTATCATCTACGCGCCTATCTGGAAAATGTCCTCAACTTTTCCAAAGAAGCGAAGGCTACCTTTTTAAGTGCCGAGGGATATTATGAAACTAAAGATGGAAGTAGTATAAAGGACAAATTTAAAAATTCTAAAAAGAAAATATACGAGTGTTTTGGACGGTTGCACACAGATTTCACTTTCCAGGAGAAGTTGCTTGTCAACGGGGTGTATATGAAAATAAAGCTCACCCGCACGAGTCCTGAGATCTGCTTAAATCTGGATGCTGATCAAGAGGATGGTGCAAAGCCCGTTGTGGTTCACATTATGGATACATAACTCCGCGTACGGCGAGTGAAATTAAGTTCACCAAAAGAACTAGAAATTGAGAAAAATTTACTAAACGCTACAGTGAAATATCCTATTAACAGAGTACAAATCAAACTATATACGGTTCCTGCAGGGTTGGCATCGAAGCAGATAGAAAACATTGCCCTGGGAAATCTTCCTAAAAGGATATTAAACGGTATGCAGGACCATGCTTCGGTGAATGGAAAATATAAAAAGAGTGCCTTTAAATTCGAGAATTTCGGACTTAAAAATATAACTCTATACGTTATTGGCACTGCTTTGGGTGGAACAATGGGTACGGACTATTCATCAGACGCTGTGTTACCTCTTTGTGCCAGAGCCTATAGTAATCTGACCCATATTGCAGGTGATTGTGATGAGCTTGGTAATGGGGTAACGCAGGAAGAATTCATGATCAATTTAACCTTTATCCGTTTGACATTACACCTGACTTATCTGCTAGCGTAAATACCCATTTAACCCACAGCAGAGCGGAAACATCTCAGTGTGGCTGGAATTCGCCAAGCCTATAGACGCTCCTATTAGTGTACTAGTATATCTCGAATGCAAGCCCTAATAGAAGTAGATGATTTAGGAGCGTTATCACTGACTTTTAAAATGGATGCTAATACACTTCAAAGTAATGAATAGTGAACGAGTCACACGTTCCAAATTTATCGGCGTGTTTGCGAAGAATGAAACATTGAGTTTGCCAAGTACGCGAGAATGCGGTAGTCTTATTGTGAACACAGATGTCATCGGTAATGAAGGGATTCATTGGATCGCTGTCTATTTTAAAAATAGACAGCGCCTGTACTATTTTGATTCACTCGGTACTCAACCCTGGAGTGACCGTATTATTGTAAAATTTCTCGCTCAGTTACATATTCCCGAAGTTGTATGGAACCCGTTTCGTATACAAGGATATTTTAGTAATGTTTGCGGAATGTACTGCGCCTCATTTCTCATGCATATATCATGTGATAAAGAATTTATAAATTTTTTAAATTTATTTGACCCGTGCCACACTCGCCGAAACGATGAAATGGTATGCAGACAGATAAAAATCCGTTTTCCAATTGTACGTACTCGTTGTATAGTATAATGTTTTTGTTCGTGTGTGTATATTTGTAACGGTATATTCTGTAGTTGGTTATTGTACTGATTTCTTTCATTTAATAAATTTATGAAAATATATTGTGTCTTCTTACCCCAAAAAGATCGAAAAACACTTACATTATTTCGGTGTGACATTCATTATGCTGACTGATCAGTATATCCTCCGTATTCATGACACGAGATTCTTCAAAAGATTGTATAACACGTGTCAAATCCTCATCGGACCTTAAAGGAATAATGTTCATTCTTTTAAAACATATACAGAGAATACAGACAAACCCCATTATGTGAACATATCTTTGGTTCGAAACTCATTTAAGAGGTAAATCCAAATAACATTTAAAACGATTGCCATAAAAAATTTCGATTTTAGCATAATGGCGATAAGAGGTAAATCCAAATAACATTTAAAACGATTGCCATAAAAAATTTCGATTTTAGCATAATGGCGATAAGAGGTAAAACCAAATAACATTTAAAACGATTGGCATAAAAAATTTCGATTTTTGGTGAGTATTTAAATTAAGTATTTGACGAGATACTACAACCCTCCATATATATAAAATCATGTTTCTTGAATTATAGACACTTACATTTTTATGGTAGTCCCTTGCGTCGGATTGTAAGAAGCGTCACTGCAAATATCTTCAACGGTTTGCGTTGGAAATAATTCATCACGGTTAATTGAGTTAAAAAGATTAATTGCAGTTAATGCTGCAGTGTCACTTTCTTCATACAAATCCGGGGAGACGTACAGTTCGTGGTCCATGGTGGAGGAATGCACTGGCAGAGGGAATGATTATTCACTGACGCGAAAATAGCTACTGTTGCTCCAAACTGAAAAATATCCCCTTTTATATGCACAATCGCCAAGCTCCGCCCCAAAAGATTAAGGCCAGATGTTCGTAGTGATTGGCTGCCGGTGTAGCTGGGTGGAGCTATGATATGTTTGTGTACCAATCCGCTATAACGGGTCCGGACGAGTAATGGCATCTTTATAAAGGGTGATCCAGAGAAATGGGACCCAAAAGAAACCCCTGTAACTCTTAAAGTATAAGTCCTTTTATAAAATCATACGCATCATTCGAAAGAGGATAGTTACAAGTTTGTACAGGATTTTATAGGTTTTGACAATACAAGACAAGATAAGATACAAAACAAAATAAAAGTGTTAGTTAAAACTAACCATTCAAGATGACTGCATGGACTGTGGAACAGCTGCGTTTCATAACAGCAATATTATGAGCATGGAAGAAGTGTAGTTTCAGCTCAAAGATCTTTCAAGACAAATTTTCAGATGTCAAAATCACCTTCTAAGAAAGTAATCCGTCGGTGTGTCAGAAATTTTTCCCTAACTGGCAGCATTGGAAAAAGAAAACCAACTGGAAGAGTGCGCACAGCAAGGATAGACGAGATCATTAACAGAACTCATGAAATTGTACAGGATAATCCTAACATAAGCATCAGACGTGCTTCTCAGCTGTTAGGAGTTGGATATGGAACAACACACCGTATATTCAAGCAAAATTTAATGCTCTTTCCATATAAAATCCAAACAGTGCAACAACTAAACGATGGAGATTTCGCACGAAGACGACAATTCTGTCAATGGATCCAACAGAAGGTAAATGACACCACCAATTTTCTAGCAACTTTGATTATGTCAGACGAAGCCCATTTTCACTTGAATGGAACTGTAAACAAACAAAATTGTCGTTTCTGGGCAACAGAAAATCCATTGAATATTACCGAAGTCCCGTTGCATAGTCAGCGTGTAACTGTTTGGTGTGGTCTTACTGCATCTCAGATCATAGGGCCGTACTTTTTCGAGGATTCCACCGGAAACACGGTCACTGTAAATGGTGATCGCTATGAAAAAATGTTGACCGATTTCCTTATTCCTAAATTAAGAGATCTTTGTCTAGAAAACCACTGGTTCCAACAAGACGGAGCTACCTGCCATACCACGAGGAACTGCATGGCAGTTTTGCGTCAAACGTTTCCAGGCGAGTTAATCTCAAGATTTGGAGACGTTGAATGGCCCGCAAGGTCTCCGGATTTTTCTCCCTTAGATTATTATCTCTGGGGATATTTAAAGAGTAGGGTCTACAGAAATAACCCAACGACCTTGCAAGAATTGAAGGCAGCCATCACAAATGAGATACGGGCCATACCACCGCACACTCTTGCAAAAGTGATGCAGAACTTACAAGCGAGAACACTGGAATGCTTGTCAACTAATGGAGCACATTTGAAAGGAGTCATTTTTAAAAAATAAATATTTCATAATAAACTTGTAACTCTACTCTTTCGAATGATATATAGTTTTTATGAAAGGAATTAAATATTAAGAACATTTGGCTTTTTTTTATGGGTCCCATTTATCTGGATCACCCAGTATTTTCACCAATAGATTTAATGCTCGTATTACTCCTTGCTGTCTTTACCATGTCAATATTTTTCCCCCACTATTCCCGGATCATTAGTCACTAATGTAATCGAGAGGATTTTATAATAAAGAAATATATTCTAATTATATTTTTAAAAGAGCATTCGGTGGGTCTAAGGCGGAGTGAAAACCTTTCCAATTCGGCGAGAAATTGCACTAGGGGACAACATTTCTTGAAAACTATTTGGTGTTTCTTATAGAACTTTTGATGCTGATTCCGGTTTCAGAATTTTTCTATCACCCATAGTTTTCGAGAAAATAATATTTCCATTTTTCCCAAAATATTATCAAGTACTTTGAAGTGTCGCATCGAGGTCTAGTATGAATTGTGCTAAATTTTCACTTCTAACACTAAATATTAAAAATCAAAGATTTAAGCAGTTAAGACGTAAACTAAAAATTAAGGTAAATATTTTTCACATTATATTTCTAATTAAGGTAAATATTATATTTTTATTTTTACTTACAAGTTATTAGTAATTTTTTCACAAATTTTTTTTTTTGGCGCATCCGAATTAAACCTAAAAATGGCACGCATCGGTTGGCCACCACTGGATTCCTTTATTTATTAATGAACAAAACTCTCGCTCTCTTTCTCTTCGATTTGGCCCAGATTGTCGGTATCCCTTTCCTCGTGTGTGTGTGTGTGTGTGTGTGTGTTGTGTTTGTGTGTGCGTGTGTGTGTGTATAGATTTGAGAATACGATCGTGTGTTTTGGTTTTAATTCGGTGAAACGAGATACTACAACCCTCCATATATATAAAATCATGTTTCTTGAATTATAGACACTTACAGAAATCCTTTCCTCGTGAAAGGAAAAACAACGCTTAATGATTAATTTCTTATATTGAATAATTAACCACTCACTCGTGAAAGTTCCTCTAATTATATTTTTAAAAAAGCAAAGATCATTCGGTTTCCACGTTAAACTGTGGGTCTAAGGTGGAATGAAAACTTTATCCGTTGTTACAATTCGGGGAAGAGCTAGTTATTATTATTACTAAAGAGAAAAATAAATAGCCTTGTGTCCGTAGCTGCGGGGTTTGTTTCGGTGAATAATGGCTAAGGTGTCTTTACGCATGAAGTTTTGCTGGCAAAAGATACAAGCATATTCCTTTATTTATTTATGAGCAAAACTCTCTCTCTCTTTCTTTCTATATATATATATATATATATATATATATATATATATATATATATATATATATATATATAATTATTAGTACTTTCAGCCTCTAATTATATTTTTAAAAAAGAAAAGAGCATTCGGTTTCCACGTTAAACTGTGGGTCTAAGGTGGAGTGAAAACTTTATCCGTTGTTACAATTCGGGGAAGAGCTAGTTGTTATTATTACTAAAGAGAAAAATAAATAGCTTTGTGTCCGTAACTGCGGGGTTTGTTACGGTGAATAATGGCTAAGGTGTCTTTAGGCATGAAGTTTTGCTGGCAAAAGATACAAGCATATTCCTTTATTTATTAATGAGCAAAACTCTCTTTCTTTCTATATATATATATATATATATATATATATATATATATATATATATACATAATTATTAGTACTTTCAGGTCCGCTAAGAAACGGAGTCAAGAGAGGTTTTGGTCGAGGTGAATGGAAGAAAGGTAAAATTATGGTCAAAAAATCGCCTCTCGCAATCAGGTGTGATTCGAGTCGGAGAAACGAATCCTCGTTTGCGCGTGTGTGTGTGTGTGTGTGTGTGTGTGTGCACGAGTTGTTCATTCATATACAAACACATCTATCTTCGTAAGTTTCCCACTGTTATTCGATATTTATAATAAAAATAGAAATAAAGTTAATGTTTTAATTCGGGGAAATTCAATTTATATATATATATATATATATATATATAAGGTTGACAAATAGACACGGTTATTATGATTCTTTCTATATATATATATATATATATATATATATATAAACACAGATGGGGAACGAGCGTGTGTTTTGGTTTTAGTTCGGTGAAACGAGATATACAACCCTCCATATATATAAAATCATGTTTCTTGAATTACACAGGTCAACAAAAAAACATTTTTTTTTCGTTGCCAGGATATTCGTACGAATTTAGGGTATTTTGGGGTTGCTGAATTCCAAAATGAAAGTAGTTTTTCCGATTTGGCTCTAGTTCTTGAGATAATGAATACCCTCAATTAATAGGAAACGTAACCATAACGCGTGCATATGGGAAACTACCGGAACATTCTAGGTGGTGAGACCGAATAAAATGCCATTATGTATTTCATGTGTTTACTTTTGTATGATTTGAGACAATTTCAATGCGATTTGTAAGTAGGCTCCGCCTGAACATTAAATTTTTTGCATTTTTACGTGTTTCGATGGGGTACCAATTATCTCATAAATTAGAGCCAATCTAGCAAAACCGATGTCATATTCGGAATCAGCACCACAAAGTTACCCCAAAATCACTCTAATATGATTGGCAATAAAATGAGTGTTGACCAGTGTTATAGATACTTACAGAAATCCTTTCCTCGTGAAAGGAAAAACAACGCTTAATGATTATTTTCTTATATTGAATGATTAAAAGGACAAAATTCATTTTTGTATACATTATTTAGCGTCATTTGGTTTACATTAATATACGTTTGGCATTTTTTCTGATTTTCATTCATGTACAGATACGTATGCGTGTGTGCACGAGTTGTTCATTCATATACAAACACAGATGGGGCATTGGTGGAATGGTCGAGCGTGCTTTTTGGTTTTAATTCGGCGAAATTCAATATATATATATATATATATATATATATATATATATATATATATATATATGTGTGTTTTGCTGTTGTGGCGGTTACACGTGTTTCGATCGAAGTCCGAATAAAAGCGATATTACAGTAAAAATCCTGCAGTTAATCAGTTTTAAACGGTGCCGATATTGTGAGTTAATTGATAGTGCATAGCGGTATTTCTTTTTAAAAAAGTAAAAATCGCGGCGTATACCAAAAAAGTGAATAAAATCAAAGTGAATTAATATATACAGCATTTGTTTTTGTTATTTTTCCGAGTCTCTTTGTGAGGAAAGTTTTGTTTTTTGAAGTGCCCGCAAATATCCCCCCATTATCCCCCGCAGCCACAGTCGAGAGGACCAATCAGTGAGAAGTATACAGCGTGCCACATCCCCTACCCTGGAGTAACGGAAAATTCTTTCCCTCACACAGCTTGAGTCATCCCCCACCCAATACCTCCCATAATACCCCCTTTTTGAGTCACTTCACCAACATGGAAATTAATGCATACATGCAACTCTGTGGTATCTGTAAAGCTGCAACAGCTGAGACAGAGGCGATCAGGTGCGATTTTTGTCAGCTACTTTTTGATTTTAAATGCCTAGAATGGGGAGATGAAAAAATCTCCCTTATAACGAACGCAAAGCAGTTTAATGGAATAAAATTTTTCTGCGAGAACTGCTTGACCGAATTAAACTCTTTTACGGTATTTAAAGCAGAAAGAGACTACGAGAAGAGAATGAAAGAGGAAAGTGGAAACAAAGAACAGTGGAAAACGGAAGAAACGGAGAAAGGCGAAATAGAAAGAATTCAAATACCGTCACAAAATGAGGCCGAAAACACACAGGCGACAAAGAGTGTAAAGACAACACACAGCATAAGGGCAACGAAGGACACAAACACAACTAGCACAAATAGCACAAATAGGACAAGACAAGAGGGCAGTCAAGTAAACGAAGTAAAACTGTCCCCCAATAAGGAGCAAAAAACAAAAGCCAAGAGTAAATATGGGGAAGGAATTATATGCAGGTATTATATAAAAGATAATTGCAGATTTAAAAGAGGACAATGTATATATGAACATCCCCCAATATGCAATTTCTTCTATAATAATGGTCATTGTAAATTTGGAGACGGATGTAAATTCTACCACCCGGACATTTGCAGAACTTACGCAAAATACGGAACCTGCAAATTCGGGAATAAATGCTACTATCAACATCTCCCGACGGACTCAACGAACAAAGGAAAAAGTTTAAATGACAATAGGAATAAAAATAACAATAGGAACAACAATAGGAACACAATAAGCGAACAAGAAAATTTTTTCAACATCTCAGACACCTTACGAATGCTAAATGTCATCCACATGCAGTTGACACAGCTGGAAACCCCCGAGCCAAATCGCTACCGGGCAAGAAGCTACCAATACAAGTAGGAGGAAACGGATCTCTTTCGGAGGATCATAGAGCAACGAATCAAGCGATATCGAAGGAAAACGAACTTGAAATGCACAAGGGGCAACGAAAAACAGAGAACATAAAAATTGTCCTGGCTAATATTCAAGGAATAAGACCAAACCAATCACTCAATAAGGTTTCGTACCTGAAAGGATTTATGGACGAAACAAGGGCGGACATCGCATGCCTCACAGAAACTCATCTTAAAGATTGCCAAGGAAATTGTGAAAACTGCGAACATTGTATTGATAAGAAAGAGATAAATATAGAGGGCTTCAACTTACTAAGAGCGGATAGAACGACGAGACGGAAAGGTGGCTGTGCTATATATGTACAGGAAGGTCATATGACAGAGACGATAATAAGTAAATCAAACAGCTATGTGGAACTCCTAGCAGTGAAAATAGAAAAACTAAACTTGATAGTAATAGTCATCTATAGACCTCCAAGCACCCCAACCGAAAAATTCTCGGAGGCCATTGATGACATTAGAAAGCTAATAAAGGCCATAAACCCTCCATCCCCCAATATAATGATCTGCGGAGACTTTAACTTCCCATTTATAAAATACAAAAAGGTGAATAGGAATATATATATTCACCAGGACAAGGGGGGCACAAGAGAAGATCAGGAACAAGCAAAAATGTTGATGGCTCTCACAAACGAGTTTATGCTGACACAGGAGATAACAGAAAATACCAGAAAAAATAACTGCCTGGATCTGGTATTCACGAATAACACGAACTTGATTGCTGATATAAAAATAACCCCAACCATTATCTCAGACCACAACTTAATCGAGATATCAACAAATATGATGGCAGCATTAGAAGACAATACACATATTGTGGAAAGAAGTAAATTCGGGGCCTTTAACTTAAACTCGAAGACTATAAATTGGGAAGCAATCAGATCGCACATGGCCCAAATAGAATGGAGAACAATTTTCGAGAATAAAACAACTGAAGAAATGCTAACAACTTGGAGGAAAAAACGCTGAGAATTTTAGAAAAATATGCTCCGAAATCACAGCCAAAAGGAAAGAGGAGCTGGCTAGAAAGGCAAAAGAGAAGACTATTCCGCAAAAGAAAGAGAGTGGAGGCGAAGTTAGGAAACTGCGGAGATAATGGCAGGAAAACAATAAAAGAAAAACTGGAGGGTATCGATAGGGAAATACAAGCCCTGATTAAGGACCATACAGAGAGGGAAGAGGAAAAGGCGGTAGAAGCAATAAAGGAAAATCCAAAATACTTCTATAGCTATGCAAAAAGGAAAACAAAAACGCGCGCCGCTATTGGGCCCTTAAGGACGGGAAATAATGAACTAACCGACGATCCAAAAGAAATATCTGATACATTGAGAGCTCAATATGAATCAGTTTTCAGTACCCCAAAAAGTGACAAAGCGATACCTGACATAAATGCATTCTTTGAAGAGGAATTGCAAGGATATATAACAGACTTTGAGTTTACACCAGAAGATGTAGCGAGAGCTATAGACAAATGAAACTACATTCAGCTGCAGGTCCGGACAATTGGAACGCATTATTGATTAAAAACTGTAAAAATGAAATAGCTACACCTTTATACTGGATATGGAGAAGATCCCTAGACACTGGGGAAATACCGAGCATCTTGAAAAGAGCAAACATTGTCCCTATATATAAAGGAGGGGACAGATCTCAAGCAAAGAACTATAGACCAGTGTCATTGACGTCCCACCTCACCAAAGTATTTGAAAGAATAGTTAGAGAGAAAATTTATGATTTCCTGGAGACACGGGAAAGATTCAACGAAAATCAGCATGGATTCCGATCAGGTAGATCATGCCTATCACAACTAATAGAGCACTACAACAATATCCTAGATGCATTGGAAGGCAATGACAACTACGATGTTATATACACAGATTTTGCTAAAGCTTTCGATAAATGTGACCATGGTATAATAGCACATAAAATTAAAGACATGGGAATAACAGGCAAAGTGGGAAAATGGATCTACAACTTCCTTAGTGATCGTCTGCAGGTCGTCAAAATTCAAGGTATATCATCATCAGAATCGGAAGTACGCAGCTCAGTACCACAAGGGACAGTACTGGCCCCACTCCTGTTCATTATCATGCTAACAGACATAGACAGCGGAGTAAACAGCAATAGTATAGTAACATCCTTTGCAGACGATACAAAGATCAGCAGAAAAATCAGCGATGTACATGACGTGGAGGCCTTGCAGAGGGACACGAACAAAATATACAAATGGTCAGAAGACAACAACATGTCATTCAACGCCGAGAAATTTCAGCTCTTGAGATATGGTAGAAAAGAAGAACTTAAACAGACTGCATATTATGCTCCAGATAGACAGGAAATTCAGAGAAGCATGAAAGCGATTGATCTCGGGATAATAATGACAGATGATGCGAAATTCGAAACACAAAATCAGATAGCGATAAATAAAGCAAAAAGAGTCGCCGGACAGGTTCTAAGAACGTTCAAGAGAAGGGACAGGACAGTAATGATTCCCCTGCTAAAAACACTGATTATACCAAAACTTGAATACTGCTCAGTTTTGACGTCCCCATATAAAAAGGAAGAAACTAATAAACTAGAAGAAACGCAAAGGCATTTCACAGCCAAGATTGATGGCTGCAAAGAACTCAACTACTGGGAAAGACTACGTAAACTAAATCTGTACTCACTGGAAAGAAGAAGAGAGAGGTACATCATAATCTACATATGGAAAATGATCGAAAAACTGGTACCAAACCTAAAACTAAACCCAATTACCATTCAAACAACACTGGAAAATAGGAAAGGCAGAATGTGTAGTGTTCCCAAATTAAAAGCACGACAAGGGACCTCCTCAACCCTGAAGGAAAATAGCTTGGTTGTCAGGGGGCCAAGACTTTTCAACCAGCTTCCTAAGGACCTCAGAAACGTAACGGGGGTCAAAGTTGAAGTCTTCAAGAAAAGACTGGATGCCTGGCTCAGGACAGTACCAGATGAGCCGGGCGTGCCTGGCTATGTACGGTGGAGAGCGCAAGAAAGCTCGCTCCTCCACCAGGCCAGACCTAGAGGCGGGGCCACCAGCTTGACCTCCGTGTGAAGAGAGACCAACACACGAAACAACATAAGGTTCATAAGGTAAGGTATATATATATATATATATATATATATATAAACAGATGGGGGATTGGGGTCGAGCGTGTGTTTTGGTTAATTTCAACTTTCTTCGTTTCTTTAGATTTCGTTTTTTTCAATTTTCTTCGCAAGGTTTCGTTTTTTTCAACTTTCTTCGCAAGGTTTCTTCTCCTTTCGTTTTTCGGTATTTAAATAGGAATTAAGTGATTTATTGGAGCGTGTGTTTAAATGAATCTTCCAATTGATTAACTATATAAATATATTGTGGTATTTTATATGGTTGAATCTTCCAACAATTAATTGATTAACTATATAAATATATTGTGGTATTTTATATGGTTTTTGCTATCTGGCAACTGAATACATGGCGCTATCTGGCAACTCAGCCGGAATAGAGGTCTATAAAAGAGTGAGAAGCTGATGACGGCGTCATTCAAGCTCGGCTCCCAGCCGAGCAAGGACCTCTGGTCCTATCTCTTTCTGGCCCTTTGGGAAAACCCCTTAGAGGCCTCTTAGGTTAGGTAAACGAAAATAGCTTGGGGGAGAACTCCGCCTCCAAGTTGCATGCCTTGCAATCAAAGGCAACTACTCTCTCTCTCTCCTTCAGGTGTGCCCCTCCCCCCTTGGCTCAGTCAACTGGCTGATTCAGCCAACTGGCTGATTAGGAGCCTATAAAACAACGCCTACTCGGCTGAAGTCTTAATATGCACTTGGCTCCTGCCAGGTGAACACCTCTCCTCCTTTCTCTTGGGGGATAACGCCGCCTCCAAGTTTTCCTTGTTGCACCTGCAGCATCCCCCCTTTGGGGGAAAAAAATTTCCAACACCCCCCGTTTTGCAACAACCCCCGCCCCCTTTGCAACAACACCCGCCCCCTTTGCAACATCGCAACATTACGTAATAAATTGCAACATTCCTGCACTCTCCCCTTTTGCGGCTATGCTACTTTTGTGCATAAATTTTCTATTAAAATAAATATTTTTACAATTATAAAGATAAAGAATGAATCAGTTTTGCACTCGTTCGATGCTTCAGGACATCGCCGTATTGCCCTCCTCTTAGAAAAACAGTAAATTTCTAATTGTCATTTCTTGTTTTAAAATGTGTGTAATGTTCGTATGCAATTTGTACTGTATTTCATTGATTTTGTTTTAATAGTATTTCGTTAATAAATCTGTATAAAAAAATGTGCGTATCTTGTTTTGGAGGTCTGTGGATGCCACTGGATCGGCGAGTACCTTTTAGCCATGTTCTGAGATTAAATCCGCAAGATGTAGCCTACAACAAATATGAGGAGTCTAGCTTCTGTCTTGTTCCCTATTTTACATCCGAAATAGAGTTCGCGTCGCTGACTACGAATGCATCGGCCCCCGGGATCCAGACCCAATGACGGCAGCCGGCGCGCAGCAAAACCCAGCTGTTCATCTTTCCACACAATAAAAACAAAAATTGGTTGGTAGATAAGTGGGTACCCTTGGTAGCCTAGTGATTAAGACGCTGAGCTGCTGGTGGGGCGTGGTTCGGATTCCACGTTAAACTGTAGGTCTAAGGTGGAGTGATAAGCTTGACCTTCGTCAGAATGAACAATTCGGGCGGAAGCAAAACCAAGATTAATCAAGAGGAGTGATATTCTTTTTTTGAGATTTGAAAGTGAACTCATCGCATACGTAGCAGAAAGTATCAGGGTTGTTAACACATTTGCGAGACATAATGGCTTTTTAGGGTTTTTGACACACAACAGCGTTGAATGACAACCAAGAACGACTAAAGACTTTTTTCAGACAACGCAGTGCAGCGGTCACTAGTGCATCCTTCTAGCAGATTGTGCGATTTTAGCGCCCACTGAATTTTAATTTTTAAGCACCTCAAAAACTGGAAAGTAATAAGTCTAATGATATTTTCTTTTGTAATATGGAATATTACGGTGAAGCTGCTATTTAAAAAAAAAGTTACAAATACTCAAGCTGATAATAATGAAATAAAGAAATAGAAATTTTCTCAAGAACTTTTGTCTGTTGGTTTAACATGTACACCAGTCGTTAAACATCCATTTTGACCAATGAATATATTAATGTCGAGAAAAGAGAGTGTATTATTCAAGGCAGGTTCAAATGTGAATTTTAATTTACTTAGTTCATGAAGTCTTCGAATAAATAAAGGAATGTGGTTATTGTTTTTAAATAGTGTCAAGGTATCGTCGACATATCTCATATACAGTTTTGGTTGTAGAAGTTGTTTTCTTTCATTATTTTATTTCCTAAGTTTGACATAAAAGTCTGCGAAAGTAGGTCCTCATGGTGTGCCCATAGCAACACCATGTATCTGTATGTAGGTTTCATCACAGAATCTAAACGGAGTTTTTGTACAACACAAAATAAGTAATTGTTTCATATCTTCTTTTTTTAAAGTTGGTGCAATTAAATTTTGATTATTGTAAACATTGTCCAAAATTATTTCTATGGTTTCCATGACTGGTACATTTGTAAAAGGTGATTCCACGTCAAGAGAAACAAGTTGTTCAGCGTTGGCTATTTTTAAGTTAGATAATTTAGCTAGAGTTTCGGTTGTAGAATTTACAATAAATTTTTTGTTAAGATATGGTCTTATTATCTTATTTAAAAACTGAGCGATATCATGTGTGACAGTTCCGCTCATTGAGATGACAGGGCGTAATGGTGGATTAGTAGAGTTTTTATGAATCTTAGGTAGTCCATAAAGATGACCGTCATTATAACTTCCTGATCGTTTTAGTAATTTGAAAATGTTTACATCATTTATTGAATTAGCAATTTTATTTTTTTCATTTTTTGTTTTAAGTGTTGTGTTAATATTACATTTCGAAAATTTACTATTATTGCTGACAATATCTCTTAATTTATTATTATATTCATTCTTGTTCAATATAACATTACTATTACCTTTATCGGATTTTTTTATTATGATTTCATCATTGTTTCTAAGAGATGATATCGCGTCATATTAATTTTTTGTTAATTTTCCGATTATTATTTTCAATAAATGAGATTGAAAAGGTTTTTAATTTCGTTTTAAGTTCATCATCATTAATCACATCTATTTTACCATTATGTTAATTGTATTTAATTTTTTCATAAAGTCTTTCGGTTTCAATTTGTTTTTCTATCTTTTTAGATGGTTTCCTAAGGCCAAAATTTAACTTTTTGTCAAGTATACTAGATTCGTGTTCATTAGGTTCATAACTTGATAAATTAGTCACTACTGATTCTTTGTTTCTCTGTATAATTGTTCTCCCATAAAGTTTGCGTAATTTATTTAAGTGTTTAAACTCAATGTCATCTTTGAATTCTCTTAAGCTTCTATTTAAGAATAAGATAGAAGAATAGAAGTGTAGATTTCCGGTTTCTTTCCTGAAAAGTAAACCATTTTTAATGGATTCTTTTTTAAGGTCGATTAATTTATCTTTCTGTTTCACAATTTCGCGTTTGAGAAGTTGGGTTTTGAAATTTTCTGTAGACTTTTCTTTGTGAGCTGTTTTGTCGTAAAGTCTTATGTTTAGAAAATTAGGAAACAGCTGATTATTGAGGTAAAATTTTAGAAAGTCGATATCAGCCTGTCTTTATAGAGGATTTACATTTACTTTCCAATATTCTGAATAGTTTTTTATTTTCAGTACTGAGTTTCTTAATAATAACTCTAGATAAGAATTTACAGTATGCTAAGAATACTGTCTTCATTTTTTCTTCTGCTGACGCGTTTCGTTCATATACTTTGAACATCTTCAGAGCTTTATACATAATTTTAAAGTAAAATGGGTTATATATATAGATATTTCTTGATTGGAAGTTTGATACAATTTCAAATTAATTTAAGAATATTCGAAAGTTCATTAAATTTTATATTAATTTTCGATTTTTCCATTTTAATGTAAAAGGCTTCGGCAATTTTTAGTTTTTGTACGTTATGTGATGAGTATAAGATTTGAAAGTTTTGTGAGATATTTTTAAAATTTAATATTTTATGATCTACTCTGTAATGTTCGTTAATTTTACTTGGACGATATTTATGTTGGTATGCTCTCTCTTTAATGTGGTTTATGGTGTAACCAATGTAAGTCGACGTACAGTCAACTACAGGACATGTAAATTGGTACAGAGAGAAACTACGATTTGGGAGCGGGGTTAAAGGCAGGGCCGTTTCTAGCCATTATGGGGCCCTAAGCAGTATACCCATTTGAAGCCCCACCCCTCCATCCACCAACTCACGCCTTACTACATCTTCTCTGGAGGAACTATACCCCAATCGCTGGGTTGCACTAAGAATTGCCTGCACTCTACCTGTGACAGTAGCGTCAGCCGAGAGGAGCTTCTCTAAGATGAAGCTAATCAAGAACTACCTCAGATCATCAATGGGGCAGGATCGCCTCAGTGGCCTTGGCATCATAAGCATCAACCAGGACGTTGGCAGGGAGATTTCATATGACGATGTTATTGATGATTTCGCCCAGAAAAAACCTAGGAGGCAAAAATTTTGAAGATACAAACTGTTATGTATAACTGTTAGCTATTACACGATTGTATCGTAGAGTTAGTAATTGTTTGGTAGTTGATAATTGCATTATTTTTTTATACATAGTTCTGTGTCATTTATTCTAAATAATCTTCTTCTTTCTCTTCGCCCGTTCCCGCCTCTATGCGGGGTCGGCGTTTCTGACCAGCCTCCTCCACACAGCCCGGTCCTGGGCTTCTTCCCCCGACAAACCCTTCTCCCTCAAATCGTCCCTCACCTTCTCCATCCACCTTCGCTTCGGTCTGCCTCTCTTTCTCCTGCCATGCACCTCCATATTCATCGTTCTCTTACCCACATAATCTTCGTCCCCTCTCATCACATGTCCATACCATTTCAGTCTACTTTCTTGTATCTTCCTCGAGATTTCTCCAACCTTTGTTGTGCCCCTTATCCTTTCATTCCTTACTCTATCCAACCTTGTCACTCCGCACATCCATCTCAGCATTCTCATCTCCGTTACATCTAGTCTTTTCTCATGATCTTTCTTTATAGCCCAAGACTCAGCCCCGTACATCATAGCCGGTCTTACCACAGTCTTATACACCTTTCCCTTAACCCTTGCGCCTATTAAAATTGTTTCATAATTGTTTTTTATTAACACAGCCATTTTTTGTATGTATGTGCTGAGGTAGCTCCAATGCAGTCATGTTGTGTGAAGGTAAAGTCGGCAAGTTCTTAATTTCGAGGGCCAGTTCTCTTCCATCAATGTCAGAGTCAGCTCCAGAGCTCAGTATCTTAGAGAGCTTTTCACACTTGCAGGACGAGTCTTCCGTGTTCATTGTGGTGAAGTTTAGGAGAACCCAAAATATGTCCCTCACATCATCTAATGTTCTGAATCTCTCAGTTATTGACCCGATGGCACAATCCACCACCACATTGAAAAATTTGACTTCCAGCCTCTTTAAGGCTTCTGTAAATGGTTCGTCAGGAGCTTCGTAAGCAAAGTGCTTTTTCGTGGATCTGAGCCTCTTCTCCTTCAGCACAGCCTCCACATTCATTTCCTCACATATGTCCCTAGCTACGACTTGTGCTGCAACAAAACCTGTGTTTCTGTAGCTGGTGAGTGAGTCTTTTGTTTTTGTGAGGAGGTTGACTGCCACATGAAACTGCATTGTAGGAGACTGCAGAAGTTTGCTCACATGGTTAACTGCATGAAGAGTGTCATACCATACTACTGTGCAAATCTGAAAGTGATAAAACCCTACCTCCTCTGCAAGTGATTGTGCTTCATTCCTGGCTATGACATCTGTGGCATTGTTTCTGACTTCCAACAGGGCCTCTCTGATGTTGTGGCTCTGGTATCGCACAGCCTCAATGCTCTTAAGCCGGCTCTCCCACCTGGTTTCACTCCAAGACTTGAGTGTTATGTTCACGTGCTTCTTTAGGATTGTCCATCTCTGTGTAACTGCTGCAAAAAGGTTGTACAATTTTTGTACGTTGCCAAAGAAGCTGATGGCATCTGTGGAAGCTTTAGCTGCATCAGCCACTACAAGATTCAGAGTGTGAGCCCCACATGGAACATAGAGTGCACGACAGTTCTTCTCTAATAACTTTGCCTGAACACCTTTGTTCTTGCCCTTCATGTTCGCTCCGTTGTCATATGACTGTCCTCTGCAGTCATCAAAGTGAATATTCAGTTCATCTAGTCTCTTCAGAATCAGAACTGATAAACCCAGGCCTGTACTTTCTGAAGCTCAAGAAAGCCCAAGAAGTGTTCTTTTATTTCTGGTACTTCACCCATTTTAACAGTTCTCATAATAATCGACATCTGTTCTTGGTGGCTTATGTCTGGAATGCAGTCTAAAATGAGTGAGTAATATTTAGCTTGTTTTATTTCTGCAACAATGGCATCCAAGATCTTCCCACTAATGGACCCAATGCGCTCATTTTGAATGATGTTTCCTAGGTAACTTGAATGACTATTTTGGCCACTTTCGACTCTGCTAATGTGTTGTTTCATCACTGGATCAAATTTGGCAAGAACTCAACCTCCTTCAAGAAGTTGCCATTGTCTCGATTGTACAATGTAGAGGAAGACCCCCTGAAAGCAAGGTTTCTCTCTGCCAGTGATTGGATTATACTTTCAAGACGTGTGAGAACATCTCGCCAGCGTCTTCGCTCTACCTTCATTAATGACATTTCAGTTTGGTCAATGGTCTTCCCAGTTTTTAGCCGCAGTTCCAGATCCTTCCATGTTGCCATGTTATCTGCATGTTCTGAACTATTTTCATGGCCTTTCAGAAGCGAACCAACGTTTATCCAGTATGAAAGTCCATCCGTAATTAGTTTGTACGACTTCCTTGAAAACAACTTGCAGCAGAAGCAATAAAGAGCATCATTCCTTCTAGAGTACATCAGCCAGCTTTGCTTTATTTTTTCCGCATTAATTAATGTTCTGTACATGTAATGGTGATGAACGCCTCTACCGTCCTCTCTTTTAGGGAATGTGAAATCTGGACTGATTTGAAATGGTCCTCGAGACACCAGATCTGTCTTCAAGGCATCTGACAGGACAACTGGCCAGTCATACGGATCAAGCGGTGGAGCAGATCTTGGTTCTTGTTGCTCAGTAGAAATGCCTATGTGTGGTGTTTGAAGCTGAACAGAAGATGGGCCACTTGTTGGTTCATCAGGCTCTACTTCTACTGGTGTTTGAGGTTGCATAGAGGATGGTCCTGCTGTTGGCTCATGATGCTCATCAGGCTTTGCTGAGGATGGCTTTTCCAAATATTTCAGTAGTGCTCCTGAGAAGAACATAACATTGCATATTCTGTTAATTTTGCTAAAATACTCTTTCTTATCTTGTTTGATAACACTAGGCAACAAAGATTTGTTACAGAAGACCAAATAGGTGCTCCTAGCTAATTTCGGTATGCTGATTTCAAATCTATAATTAGATTTTTCTATCACGTCTAGATTTTGTGTAAAATGCAAATCACTTTAGTAAAATTTTCTACCACGTCCAGATTTTGGTTTTAATCGGCTTAATGCCAGTAATATGAAACTTGCTTTTCAAGGTTAAAGCAATTTTTTTTTGCCAACTATATACAAATTCGAACAATTTTGATAAATAAAATTTATCCTGAGTCGCTACGTGACAGTCAAGCAGAACGGTTGTTGAAGCTCTCTGCTGATGAGCAAGTGACAGGTTGTGGTGACTTGTGTGTTTTTATAGCATTTGTTTTGTACTAGGGTGTGTATTTCTTTTTATTTTGCACATCGTAATAATTACTTTCTACGTTTTTTCAGATATTGTATGGTAATTCAAAATGGCATCAAATAGACGTGCTTGTGTAAATCACCCAGACAACTTCTGCTTTGTCTGTGGACAATATACACCAAGCCACAACGTAGAAACATAACAACAAAGATTAAACTTGCCTACAAGTGTTATTTTGACTAAGTTAGGAGACCAACAGAGGGACTGGGCACCACATATTTGCTGTGCACAGTGCAATGCAATGTTAATAGCTTGGATGAATGGTAAAAGAAAAGCTATGCCGTTCTCAGTCCCCATGGTTTGGCGTGAGCCGAAAAATCACTTCAATGATTGTTATTTTTGTTTGACAAAGATTGCTGGTTTCACAAAGAAAAACAAATCAAAGATCACGTACCCAAACTGCGAATCAGCAATGAAACCAGTACCACATGATGAAACAAATCCACCACCAGTTCCACCAGCAACGATAACAGACAGCAGTTCATCTGAAGATTCTGCTAGTGATATAGAAACAGGGAAAGATGGCATATATGTGCCAGATGCAAATATTTCCCCACATTTGTTAAGTGAAGCGGAGTTAAATGACTTAGTGCGCAATTTGGAATTACCAAAAGAAAAGGCAGAGTTGCTTGGTTCAAGACTTCAAGAATTAATCTTCTCCAACCAAACACCAAAGTTTCCCATTTCCGCCATCGCCATTTGCAGTTTTCATCATTTTACTTACAGGAAGAAAACGTTTGTTTCTGCCACGATATCAGTGGTCTGATGCAAGGGATTGGCTGTCGCTATGATCCAAAAGAATGGAGACTGTTCATTGACTCTAGTAAAGCTAGCCTTAAAGCTGTATTACTGCACAACGGCAAAAAAACCTTTCAATACCTGTAGCACATGCAACTGGCCTTAATGAGACTTATGAATCGATTGAAACTGCTGCTAAGACTCATCAATATAAGGACCACACATGGAATATTTGTGGCGACCTTAAAGTTGTATCATTACTTCTTGGGTTACAGTTGGGCTACACAAAGCATATGTGCTTTTTGTGTCTATGGAACAGCAGAGATGACAAGAACCACTACAAAAAACACGATTGGCCCTAGAACTGAACATGTTGTTGGTAAATACAATGTGAAACACCCAGCACTTATTGACCCTCAGAAAGTACATCTTCCACCACTTCACATTAAACTTGGCCTTATGAAAAATTTCGTGAAGGGTATGGATCATCAGTAGTGGTTTCCATATTTAAAGGATAAATTCAAAGGAATATTGACAGATGCTAAGCTAGAAGCGGAGTTTTCACTGGACCACAGATCCGCAGTGTCATCCACGACTCATCGTTTCCATCTAACCTAAATGAGAATGAACTAGGAGCATGGAATCTTTCGTTGAAGTTGTCAAAAATTTTCTTGGAAAACCACAAAGCTAAAAACCACCGTAAACTCGTAGAAAACATGCTTAAATCTTATGAAATAATGGGTATGCAGGATGTCTTTGAAAATTCATTTTTTACATTCTCATCTTGACTTCTTCCCGGCCAACCTTGGGGCTGTAAGTGACGAGCATGGTGAGCGCTTCCACCAACAGATCTCAGTTATGGAAAACAGATACCAAGTATGATGGGAGATTATTGTTGGTTCCTGCAGAAGGAGAGCTCGTCATCCTACAAGCGACAAAGGAAGAGGACACACCAAAGTTTCACTTAAGAACAGGAATTTGCCTTTCAGTAGTAACAACAAAATACTAACGCGCTTTGGGTGGATGGTTGGGCGCAGGGGTGGTAACTCCGCCAGCGGAATTCCGCTGTCTGTCTTAAGCCAGAATAAAGGAGGAAAGACATCCCTGTTCACTAATTATTTAAGTATGCTTAACATAAAACGTGGCACGGAAAAGTAGCTTAGACGGCTTTCGTAATAGAAGCGGGTGAGAAAAAATGAAAAATAGGGGTTTTCGGTTACACAAAATCTGGACGTGATAGAGAAATTTTGATATCAGATCTGAAATCAGCATCAGCGCTTTAGTAGGAATCAGTAGTTCACGTGTCTGTAACAAAAAAAAGTTGAAATTTGTTGCCTAGTGTAATTGATCTGTGTGAACAGAATTTGAGGTGATGTGATCCATTAAATTTCACATTTCGAAATATTATAAATATTACAGAGACTAGCTTACTCTACACGATTCCTGAGCACCTGCCTAGCTTGATGGTCTACCTAACCTAGTTGCCTGAACTGTAATCATAAGAATATACAAGCGGCACATCTCACCTGTGCTACTGGAAAGCTTCTCCTCCTCTATTTTCTTCTTTTTCCGTTTTTCAGCTCCTGATGGATAATGTCGTTTCATTTTCCAAGATGCACGAAGTCACATCTAGTTAACCACAACTAATCTGCTAAATAATAATAATCATGATGATAATAATGCTGATAATAATAATGATAATAATAATAATAATAATAATAATAATTGTTATAATTGTAACGTTAATCAAATACATTCAAATAATCAGACCATTTAGGTTTTAACCAACAAAATTCACATTATCTGAAAAAGATGAGAAAAGAATTAATAAACTTGAAAACATAACGAAAATAATCCTAGGTTTTAAAGTGTTACAAAATCTCTTAATAATTAGTAAATTAGTGAAATAATGTTTTACAATACTAGAAAAATTAAGCATTTAGGAAAGTATAAGCATATAGTAAGAATAAAGTTAAATAATATAGAAATAAGATCTCACAATAGTTATTTACACGCAACGACCAAAACGTTTCGTTTGTCTCCGTTTTATCACATTTGTCTCATACAAAAACTTTAATTGATACGACAATAATAATAATAATAATAATAATAACAACAATAATATTAATAATAACTTCAGCTATATTCCTATTCTTGCCCACTGAGCTATGACCTGGGAGCCTGTCTAGGGGCCCCCTAGTAGCAGCGGGGCCCTAAGCGGCCGCTTAGTCTGCTTATGCCAGGAAACGGCCCTGGTTAAAGGAAGAAGATTGATAGGCGAATGGTGTATGACGTTAGAAGGGGATTTTGGGGAGGGGGTGTTTGGGCAAATATAGAAATCACTTCGTCTTTAGTATGACAAGTTTGACAACGTGCGAGTGATAGATGATGTGATCTACTGTATGTGCTTTCTTTTCATATAAGTTACTATTCTAGTGCCTTATTGTAATGGAAATTAGTATCGACGATTTGTTAAAAAAACAATTTTTTTAAAATTGGAAAGAGAACTGCAAATTCAGATTAAAAACTCAGGTAGGCCTAAATTAAATAATTTCAAAATAATAACATCTTATAAACAAGGCAAAAGAGCCTTCTCAAATGATTGGTTTAGCAAAAAAATATGGCTGACTGGATGCCCAATAAGACAGAAATTGTTTTGTTGGTCTTGTTTACTTTTTAATAGTGATTATGGAAACGAGGTATGGAGTAAAGAAAGCTATCGAGATCTTAAAAATTTGAGCAAAGCATGTACAAAACACGAATCATCAAAACTGCATTTAGAATGTGTAATGAAATTAAGTTTGTTTGCCAAGTGGGAGCTATTGAAGAATAGGGACCCCAGCCTTCTTTAGTTAGGCTTATAAGGCTAACTAACGAAATATCACGACCTAACCTAACCAATCGTTAGGTTAACTGTACGCCCTTGATGATTGGTTAGGTTAGGTCATGATATTTTCGTTAGTTAGCCTTATAAAGCTAACTAAAGAAGGCTGAGGTCCCTATTCTTCAATAGCTCCGCCAAGTATATAATATATATATATATATATATATATTAGGCCGTTTCGAAAAATCGAAATTTATGATGGCTCAACGCACACATACTAAAAAAGTAATATGTCATGAATAAAGACTTCATGCAAAATATTAAGACAAGAGCTTATTGTTATCCAACCCCTCAATGCATATCTATTTTACCCCTCATGAGAAAATTTTCATTTTTCTGGCAAATATATTATTTATTTTGTGATGTCCTCTTAAATTTGGTATATAAAATTCATAAATAAAATTGGAAGATAAGTAGGTCATTTTCAGGAATGGTCCAGTAACCCCCCTATATTCTTTAGAGAGAATTCTAGAAAATTCTTCCTTCAGGATAACTATTCTAGAATTTCCATTTTTTCCCTTTATGGATTATATGATGTTTTATTTGCTTTTTCATCTATAATTACTGATATTTTCACAAGTTTACTGTTCTAGAAAGGTTACTTCATGTTACTTTACAACTTTCTTACAGTAATCAAGTCATAATATAATGTAGGTGAGTGATTAATGATTATATTATATTATTATTAAGACTAACAGGTGGTAAAACTTTTTCCCTCAGAATTATGGCAAAAACCAGAAACAAGTGTGAAGTCTGGTTGGTCGGACAAGTGCTGGAAGAGGGTTTTTCTGAGAAGCAGCTTCCAACTAACAGTGATGTCCTTAAACGTCTTTTTTATCACATTAAGGTGGGAAAGCAAAATGTCTGTAACTTGCGCAACTGTAGCCAACGAAGTTATTGCTATGTGGGAAAAAGCCTCCTTAATTACATCCCACAAGCCTTATATTGTCTCAAAGCTTAAAAGCTTTACAATAAGCATGAAGGGCTGGTCAAGAACCGAACTCGACGAACTCCTACCCAAGAGAAGAATGAAGCAGAATTTGTCACCAGCTTAAAAAAGCTTTTCGATGTAGCTCATTCAGAAGTGGAAACAGAAATAAAATTGCAGGAGGATAAAGATTTTCTTAAGGATCAAAGGAACGATCGGAAAATGATTATGGGTCCAGAAGACAAGGAGTTTTCAAGAAAGGCAAAAGCACGACAGATAAGCATGGAAAGAATGGAAAAACTTCGCAGGAAATCAAAGGAAGAAATGAGGCAATTGACAAAGGTTGTGGATCTCAACCAATGTGAAAATTCCGGTTCAGGAGGAAGTGAAGAATCATCTGGTGATGAATTGTTCTACAGAGCACTCTCATCATCATCTTCAAAAAAGGAGAAGCTTGAACCAGGTGTAATTGTTAGGGATAAAAAGTTCTTGGCTGCTCTGGACCGCACTGGAACATCTGCAAGAGCTGCTATGCACATTGTGGCACCTGCCCTTTCAGCTGCTGGAGTGGAAATTGAAGAGATCACACTTTCATCATCCTCTATCTACAGGTCTCGGCGATCAACACGGATGCTTCTTCCATCCATGCATGGGGGTAAAATTGATGTAATGCCCATTGTTGTGACTGGTGCAGGCGAATTAGAAAAATTACTGTCTATTTCCAAAGCTTATTTCTGGAACGGGAGAAGAAATTGGGAGAGCAGTTTTAGATGTCTTGAAGCAATGGCCACAAGTAAATGAGTGGGTAGCAGGCCTTTGTTTTGATACTACTGCAAGCAATACAGGTTTCCATGCTGGGGCTTGTACCATCATCCAAAAGCCTTCAGAGATCACTCCTTTTTCTGGCATGCCGCCACCATATCCACGAGCTTCTTATCACTGCAGTTTTTGAAATGTTTTTCTCTTCTTCGGGTCCACAAATTCCCTTATTCAATCGATTCAGAGATTGTTGGGATAACATTGATCAGCAGAATTACAAGCCCTATGAACCCAATGATCTCACCTCAGAATCTTTAGATCATTGGATCTTGAAGCACAGAAACAAGCTTATTTCTTTCATCAACTCCAAACTTCAAGAGGGCCACACTCGAGGTGACTACAGGGAATACTTAGAACTTGCACTTATCTTCCTTGGTTGTCCAATGCCTAAAACAAATAAAGGCTCTGATAGCAGATTCCACTACCCAGGAGCTTACAGCAGAGCTAGATGGATGGGAAAGGGCATCTATTCCTTAAAAATTTACTTATTTAGGAGCCAATTCCTTCTCACCCCTCATGAAAAACAAGCTCTGATACGAATAAACGCCTTTTCAGTGACAGTTTATCTTCAAGCTTGGTATACATCTCCAGTTGGAATTGATGCTCCAGCAAATGATTTGGCCCTCCTCAAGATGCTACATATCTACAAGATCCAGGTTGATAAGGAAGTGGGTGCTACAGCCCTCAAAAAACTTCAGAACCATGGTTGGTACTTGAGTGAGGATCTTGTAGGATTTGGCTTTTTCTCAAACCTCGTGACTGAAGATGATAAGGTTCTAATGCTCCACAACCTTCACCACGCGCCTCCTCGAAAAGTGAGGGCAAGAAAGGTGGACCCCCGAATATTGCAAAACCCCAATGACTTAAAGATTACCAGTTTTGTCACAACTCAAACACAAGACTTCTTCAAGTGTTTGAAAATAGAAATTCCCAAGAAACTTGAAGACATTGAGGAGCACCGTAATCGGGTCATGGCAGTCAAAGTAATCAACGACTGTGCTGAACGAGGAGTCAAACTGGCTACAGAGTTTAATGAGAAGCTCACAAAGAGTGAGGAAGAGAGACAACTGGCCTTTCAAATCATTGAAAATCAGAGAAAGGAGGTCCCTCAGCCACTGAAATCCCTATATTCTTAATCAATATATGTCTTAAATAGAATTTAAGTGGCTTTGTTTTAAAACATATTTTTCGTTCAGTCTTATATTTGCTCTAATTATCCATTAATGTAAAAGAAGTGCCATCTGAGGGGTGCCTTTTTATCATTCAAATAAAATGATATTTTGTCTATTTGTTTTTCTTCCTTTATATAAAAAAATAAAAGTGTGTGCGTTTATCAAAAATCAATTTGAAAAATTACCATATAATCGTGAAACGGTCTAATATATATATATATATATATATATATATATATATATATATATATATATATATATATACACAGACCGTGCGTGGAACAAGGAACTCTTCTGGGATAATTAAATTCACTATAGTCCGAATAAGTAATGATAAATGACAAATACCATAGTTTTTCTTTTTCATGATGCAAGCCCGACGTGGGCAACGGGTCCCTCGCAAAGAGGTCTCATAAATATAGCTTCCCTCACCAGCTATCTGCAAATCAGACAGGATCCAGCTTTGGGACATGGATCTAGGGTTTAAAGCAGCCTAGCCCCACTATATTCAGAACCTCAATATACAGTGTGTCCGTAAAGTCATGGTGGGATTTTAAATAGCTATATTATTGCAACGAAACATGATAATGAGATGAAACAATGCCAAATTTAAGAACAACTCTCAAAGTTGTATCTTGTAGTTAGTCTAGGCTAAGCTTAACCTTTATCTCGTAGTTAGTCTAGGCTGTCCACATGCCTATGTTGAACATGAGCGTAATAGCCCGAAAGTTAATGTGTGGTGTGCTCTAGCACGAGATCGAATGATTGGCCCATTTTTCTTCGCGGAACCCACTGTGACGTCACACAACTACCTCGCTATGTTGGAACATTTTGCATACCCCAATTTATTGACAATAATGTCATCTTTCAGCAAGATGGTGCTCCTCCGCACTATGCCAACGTTGTTCGAGAATTCCTTAATGAAAAATTTCCACAGAGATGGATAGGAAGAGGAGAATGGAAGCCATGGCCTCCACGCTCTCCGGACCTGACACCTTTGGACTTTTATTTGTGGGGTTACGTCAAGCAAAGCGTGTACAGTGTACCCATTAGGGATATTCATCACTTGCACGAGCGAATCACGGAAGCTATCGCATCCGTCACTCCCAGGGCCGGATTAACCATTAAGCAAAATAAGCCCGTGCTTAGGGCATCAAGGGAAGGGGGGCACCACAGAAATTTTCCATTGTCGGATTTACCATGGATTTATTATACTATTATAATCGCGGCTTATAGCCTATAAGCTGTTAAAAACTGAATTATATATATTCATATATAGTATTTATTTTTTTTCATTGTTTGAATTTGTAGTGAACAACAACCCTTTTGAGAGAATAAATATATTTCGTTGTAATCACACACTTTACGCTTTGCGTTATTATTTTGTTTATATTAAATCTTTGAGCGCCATATTAAAAATACATATAGATTAAATATTTTCGTGTGCTATAGTAAATGTAAAAACAAGATTCAGTCATGCTGAACGTTATAAAATAATTGTAGAAGACAATATTGAGTGTGCCTTCCCAAATGTAGAAATTGCCTTTCGTATTTTTAACATTAATGGTCACAAATTGCTCAGCTGAGCGTTCATTTTCTCAGTTGAAGTATATTAAAAATACCAACAGAACAACTATGCAACAAGGCAGGCTGGATGCCTTATCTCTACTAAGTATAGAAGCAGATGTGTTACGTAAGATTAGTTTTGAGGATCTGATCAAAGACTTTGTAATTAAAAAAGTAGGAGAAAACTTTTTAAATATAAATGAAGTGGAAGTATACAAAAATAAACATTATTTTCCATCTTACTGTAAGTTTTGTTTCATTTCAAAAAATAAAATTTTATTTTATGGTTTATTTTTGTTTATATTTTGAATTACATATATATGGGGCACCAAAATCTTTTAAGTGCTTAGGGCCTCTAAAGGTCTTAATCCGGCCCTGGTCACTCCTGATGTTCTTGGGCGTGTGTGGCTGGAATTGAATCACCGCCTAGATGTCTGCAGGGCTACCAGAGGAGCCCATATCGAACTACGTTAAATAAAGTTATTCTTTTAGAGTTGTTCTTCAATTTGCCTTTTTTTCATCTCATTATCATGTTTCGTTGCAATAATATAGCTATTTAAAATTCCACCATGACTTTACGGACACACTGTAAGTAAAAGACTCGTTGCATTCACGTCGGATTGAATAAATCAAAGAAAAAGGGGTAACTATTATATTTTTAGCCAAAACCAAAACTTAAACCTCAACTGTCTGTTTTGCAGATAGCTGGTGAGGGAAGCTATATTTATGGGACCTCTTTGCGAGGGACCCGTTGCCCACGTCGGGCTTGCATCATGAAAAAGAAAAACTATGGTATTTGTCATTTACCATTACTTATTCGGGCTATAGTGGATTTAATTATCCCAGAAGAGTTCCTTGTTCCATGCACGGTCTGTGTGTATCATAAAAAACTCAGGGAACCATTCTGAGTTCATTCCCATATATATATATATTAGTGATGTAGCGGATGTCATTTTTTTCACATCCGCGGATGCGGATGTTTGATTTCAACATCCGCGGATGCGGATGCGGATGTCTACATTTTCGGTATTTTTTAGGATATATTCGAGATTTGTTGTGTTTAACGTATATAATAAGTTATTATATAGAGAGAGCTGTAGCTATAATGTAGTATAATTGATTAATTGTACAATAATTGCTGTACTTTTCTCTGAACATATAAAATAATATCAAGCATCTAACTAATATAGAAATCAATCAGTGAATTCGTCTGCAAATAAATTCGTTATATTTTGTTGAGTTTCAGCCACAATTAGAAACCATAATTGTGTTACCAGGATGCGGGACGTGAACCCAACTCAAATGCACCCCACCGACCTCTTTCCCCAACCTCCACCCTTATAGAAAGAGATCTTTAATTAGCTTGATAACTATTTATATTAAGTTTAAAGTTTATTAGGCATATTTATAAATGAGTAATTAAAATAAAGTAAACTAAGATGTTCATCGTTTAATGTTCAAACTTAATTATAGGAAGGTTATGCTTAAGGAACATTAACTTTTCTGCCTTTTCTCTGCCGCCAGTCTGTTTTTCTTTTCATCATATATTAATCCAGCACTGCTAAATAATCTCTCGCTTGGTACGTTTGTTGGAGGACAGGCTAAATGTTTCCTTGCAAGTTTACTCAAGTATGGATAGATATTCTGCGTATTTTTCCACCAACTAATAGGATTGTCACATGCAGCCAGGCGTTTTTCTTGGTGATAGCTCTCGATCATTTTTACTACATCTTTTGACATCGCGTAGGTCTCGTCATTGCTGCTTGACTCAAGAAACTGAGAGACAGATTCTGTGATAGATTTGCTTGTTGAAGGTGTTGGTTCTGTCACTGAAACTTTTATTCTTTTGGTGGGTGCGAAGCGACAGATTCAAGAGATTGAAGCTCTTCAACTGCTTTGCCAAGTGATGATTTAACTCGTTCTAATGTACTAGGTGAAATAACTTAGCTTTGTAACGTGGATCTAAGTAGGTTGCAAGAGAGTAACTTCATACAAGAACAGCCTCTCGTCTTGTCGCTTGCATCACTTTTGCGCACAATGAACTAGTTCTATTAATATAGTAGAATTTGATAATTTCCGCTTATTAATGACGTTTTATCTCAACGGTCCACATCCGCACGACATCCGCAGTCCAAAGTGCGGATGCGGACGCGGATGCGGATGCGAGAAAATGTGCGGATGTTCCGCGGATGCGGATGCGGATGTGACCTACATCACTAATAATATATATATATATATATAGATATATATATATATTATTCTGCCTACCCCATGCACCAGTCCAAGAACCGCTTCTGAATTATATATATATATATATATATATATATATATATATATATACACACACAGGGCGTTTCACAACCGGTCTGCCATATTTTGATGGGTGATTTAGGGGGTGATATCGAGTAAAAAAGTTAATACAACATCAGTGCTATTTCCAGCCGTTGCGAAGCTACGGACGTTTTAAGGTGCACGGTTTTCAATGCACGGCCTTGCTCGTTCCAAACAAGAGTCCACTGCCCATTGAATCATTTCGGGATGTTCTCGTATGTAAGCAGCGACATCCAAAATCCGACGCAAGAGTTCCTCTCTCGTTTGTACCTTGGTCTTGTAAACCATCTCTTTCATAAGGCCCTATAAAAAGAAATCTAACGGGGTTAGGTCCAGAGATCTGGGGGTCACGATATTGGACCAGCACGACCAATCCAACGATTCCCGTACAGCTGATTCAAGTAATCCGTAACATGACGACCAAAATGTGGTGGCGCCCCATCGCGATACTGTAGGGATATCCCTATCGGCGAACCACGAGTGGGAATTTCGTCTATTGTTAATTCCATCCCGAATGAATTGTGCTTCATCACTAAACAGTATGCGATTAAGAATTTGGCGATGTACAGGGTGTCCATAAATGATTACCCTGATTAAAGCATGCTATACCTTTTAAATAAACACTCGTATTCAAACACAGTTTTAATCATAAGTAGATAAACATACAAAGTTTTGATACATAGTTAATGAACTTAATAAGCTTCCACATGTGCACCCCTAGTGGCACGTAAAATGTCTAACGGTATTCACACTCACGCCACACATTTTCCAACATTTGTGGGTTAACTGTTGCAATTGCATCCGTAATGTGTTCTCGCAATGTCCTGATATCTGGAACAACTGTTGCATAAACCAAATCTTTAACATGACCCCAGAGAAAGAAATCCAGCGGGGTAATGTCTGGTGATCTTGGGGGCCATGGGATTGGCCCGTCCCTGTCAATCCATCGATTTGGAAATGTTGCGTCGAGAGTTTCACGAACAACATGCGCCCAATGAGGGGGTGCCCCATCTTGTTGGAAGATGACAGTTGGCTGCCTGTCCTGCAGCTGGGGTATGGCGTAATTGGTGAGCATATCCAGATACACAGTCGCGGAAACAGTGTTATCAGCGAAGAAGAAAGGACCAATTATCTGGTCATGCATTAGTCCACACCAGACATTGATCTTCGGACTGTCCCGAATATGCTCCCTTATGGCACGTGGGTTTTCCGATCCCCAAATACGCACATTGTGTCTGTTGACTCTACCACTAAGATGAAACGTAGCCTCGTCTGAAAAGCAGACACATAACAAGAAGTCATTATCCTCGTCAATGCTGTTCAAAATGTCAATAGCGAATTGTTCACGTTTTGGACGGTCATCAGGCTTCAGTTCTTGAACAATTTGTACCTTGTAGGCGTGTAACTTCAAAAGTTTGTGTAACATCTTGTGCACCGTAGACTTCGGTATCTTTAGTTGGCATGAAGCTTGTCTCACCGATTTCCTTGGTGACCGTGAAGGCAGTGTGAATGTTTTCCACCGTCCCATCGGAAACTGATGGTCTACCACTGCTCTTTCCCTTTTCCACGTTTCCAGTTTCCAAGAAGTTTTTCATCCACGACTTAATTAACTTCACATCAGGTGGATTCTTTCCATACTTTGTTCTGAACCTTCGCTGAATACTGACAGGAGATTTTGTTTCTGCTAGCCACACAACACATTGTGCCTTCTCTGTCACAGACGCCATCTTAACTGAACAGCTACTACAGCGCTCCTAGCGGCGAATGCGGTAGACGAAACACACCATCACAGAAACTCTATGCGTGTACGAGATCACCTGTAAAAAGAAAACGGATGTAAGATTCGTCATTAAAACATGAGAGCATACTGTTTTCAGGGTAAACATTTATGGACACCCTGTATAACCATCCACTGGCAAAATTGAACACGTTTATCGTAATCATCCGGTTGAAGACTAGAAATCCTTCGAACACTGGTATTTGGGCTACGTTGTACTAGGTCCAGTATGCGCTCCTCTACAGCAAAGGGCTGTCGTGCTACATGTTCTTGGTTACGTGGAACAAGTGTCCCTGTTTCCCTTAATCTCTGGTGTGGGTCACTAAACACTTGCCTGTTCGGTATTCGGCGGTTCGGAAAACGTCTTCGATATTCCTCAACTGTCGCTCTGCTGTTACCATCACAGAATCCATAATAGTCCGGTAGCACAGACCCTGATTTTACTGAAACCCTGCATTATTTGTTATAAAGCAAATTTTTACATATTTTGAAAGCTTATACCACCCCATTCAAGAATCCATCGGGTGTACATCTGACCCCGCTTGGCTTTTTCAATATGGCCGCCATTTTCCAAGATGGCCGGCGAAACTGAAAAATCACATATCCTGGTCAATACTTGATGGATTTTGATGATCTTGGTGTCATTTCTAAGGGTTTTTAGGATGATGAGTCGATCTGGAGGGGTTGCAGATACTTTGGGAGTCGTTTTGACCCACATCCGTCAATACTCAAGGTCATTGGAGGTCAAACGCCCCCCGAAATAAGGAATATCCCATATCCCGGGCAGTCGTCGAGATATTTTGGTGATCTTACTGTCGTTTTTATGGTTTTTGGCGAGACTGAGTAGTTCTATAGGGTTTAAAATGAAATCAGGGATCATTTCCCCATGGTAAGGTGAATTCCAATATGTCTAATTATTCCTCTTATTTTTTTCATGTTGTTGAGATTATTGCTGATGGTGTTGCCAACCTGGTGGTTTGATGACGTCTTGGTTGTGCTGATTCCAAAATTGTTTTTTGACTGCTGAATATGGAGAATATACCAGGTGAGTATTGTTTAGTTTTCATTTGCTGAGGATAAATTATTTCAATGCGATTTGTACTCTGAAGAATGAGTAAACAAAATTCTTATTTTTCAGGTTCTACAAGAGCTGCAGACGAATGTTTCTTCAAGGATTTTCTGCGTAGCTGTCCTGGAGGTCAGAAAGGTCTTTCAAATTGTGGGAGGATTCAGAAAATCATAAAGAGCAACGACATCAGAGGGCAGCCAGACGTTCGAGCGAGACTAGAGCCTCTCTTGGAAGATGGAGCAAAAATCCTTTGTTGTCACAAAAACTGTTTCCACTTATGTGTCCAAACGGAATTTATCAGCATTCGTGAAAAAGAGAGAATGTGATACCCCTACAGTGGAGCCAAAAAGACTACGTAGTGCTGTTCTCAGTGAAGGCCCAGTATATGACCCTAAAAAACACTGTCTCTTTTGTTTGAAAGTCAAGTAAATGTATATTACCCGAGAAATATGACATCAAAGTTCCGGTGCAATACCGCATTCCAGTATCTAGGTTTATGACCGATAAGCTTGGTGATAAAAAAACAAATTACAAAGATGTGTTGATAGAAAAGTGTAAACTGAAAAATGATGAGCAGGGACAAGTTGTACTCAGTAGGTTGTTGGGCATGAAAGGAGATTTACCGGCTGAAGAAGCCCGATACCATAAAGATTGTATGTCTACCTTTCATGTTGAGGTTGAGAGAGCTTGCCAGAATAAGTAAAGGGTTGAACCTGAAGACCGACCCTTCATTGCTTTGTGTGTAGAATTGTCGAAGGACAAAATGAAACCATGGAATTCAATTGAAGTAGAGAAGCTTTACAAAGAGTTAGGTGGTGAGAAGTTGTCACGTAGGTCGCTCATTGTAAAAGTTAAAGAGTACTTCAAAGACGAAATTGTTGACTTACATGGGGATGGTATCGCTACGTTGTTAGTTTTCAAAAACTATGCTGCTTCATACCTGAATATTGCAAAAGATTGTGAGGAATCTGTTGATATTGATGAGTGTGTGAAGAAGCTGGGCAAGCAAATCGCGAGTGAGTGCAAAAAGACCAAGGAAGAATTCACTTCTTATCGTACTCACATAGACAAATATATTGCTTCCGAATGTATGAGTGCTGTTCTTATGAAATTGCTTACTCGTGTAAGTTCGAAATTCTCTGACTCCCTGCAATCCATAATGGTTGAAAACATTGTAGCAAGTGTTGTTACAAATCAGCCTACTCCACTCCAAATAGCACTGGGTGTTCTCATAGGTGACCATAAGGAAATCATTAAAGAGTTGTACAAGTACAATGTAACTTGTTCTTATGATGAAGTGCGGCGTTTTATACGCTCAGCTGCTGTTGTTACAGCAAGAGATGCTGTGTGGTCGGGTTTGAATGATGCTGCACTTGCTGGTCTTGTGCAAGTTATAATTGACAACTTTGATGCAGTTATTCACTCCCAAAATTGGTTACCCAAATGGTTACCTAATGTGAATAACTGCATCAAAGTTGTCAATGCCAATCCCCTAGCTAGGTGTGAGCTTTGTTTTGCATACGAGGTCATATCTTGTAGCTTTGCAACCTTCCATAGAATGCATGGACCCTGCACTTCAGCATAAATTGTGGTTTATATCTGAATATCCATATCTATATAATGTGGGTTATGTCATTTAAGCATTATGATCTGGTTTTATCTGCAGAAAAGATGTTAAGTGCTCAGCAGTCAGTTAGCTAGATTGTAGAAATTGTCACTGAAATAAAGCAAATACAGTGATGTCAACTGTGGCATTATCATATTTCAAGGCCAAACTTTAACCTCAAATGACCTTGACTTGACCCATGGAATTGCAAAATGATATCCTACTGTTATCATGTGCCTATAGAACTACTCAATCTCGCCCAAAACCATAAAAACGACAGTAAGATCACCAAAATATCTCCACGACTGCCCGGGATATAGGATATTCCTTATTTTGGGGGCGTTTGACCTCCAGTGACCTTGAGTATTGACGAATGTGGGTCAGAACGACTCCTAAAGTATCTGCAACCCCTCCAGATCGACTCATCATCCTAAAAAACCCTAGAAATGACACCAAGATCATCAAAATCCATCATGTATTGACCAGGATATGGGATTTTTCAGTTTCGCCGGCCATCTTGGAAAATGGCGGCCATATTGAAGAAGCCAAGCGGGGGTCAGGTGTACACCCGATGGATTCTTGAATGGGGTGGCATAAGCTTTCAAAATATGTCAAGATTTTCTATGGAAAACTGATGTGTGGGTAGTTGGGAGGTAACGAAATTGGTTCACTGAGTAGGTAGGTAGTTAATCTAACAATTATTAAATTCCTTTTATGTCAATAACTGGGTGGATGAAACCAATTGGTTGCTCACCAGAGTTATTCTCCACACTAGTATTTATATATTGTGTGACAAGAGCGTGCTCGGTAATAGATATACATTACCGATCAACAAACTGAAAAAAAAACAGGAGAACGCTGGTGGAAAAAGCCCCGGGAAAAAAAGAGGAGGACAGAGAGAACGAAAACGAGGAACGGGGCGAAAGGACGGAACGGGAGAAGGGAGAAGAAAAAACAACGGAAAAAAGATCCCCACCAGGAAGTACGTTCTCAACAATTAAACAAAAGGGGAAAAGGGACTCTCTAACAACACTCAGTAAGTAACTAATTGTGTTTTTAACCCAGTTAGAAGTAAGCGCCGTAAATTAAGCTGGGTCAGACAAATTAGGCCTACATTGTGGTCTAAGACCTAGCATCAACTCATAGCTTAACAAAGGTGAAGGTAGATTGCCCTAACCTAATTTGGTGAGGAATCCTACTGTGGACCTCAATTTATCTGCCCGCTCTGGACCATTTCCGGAATCTCTAGGCTGACCCCTACAAGGCTAGACTTAATCTACTCTATAGTTAGACTGGAGATATTAGGGGTGGGTTAATTGGGGACCAATTCATACAGAGCATTTTTCACATTGGTGGCCCGTGTGGGGAATTTACATACTTTAGGCTTAATTTTACTTAACAAAAATTGCAGAATTAGGCTAAATGGTCTAGCCTAAACCTAACCTAATCAAGCCTAAAGTGACAAACTTGCCTAATTAGGTCTACAACCTAGGGCCTAACTAGGAAACATTTACATTTAAGGAGTCCCATTCTCTAAAAAGCTTAGACCTGAGTGACACATAAATACTTGGGGAGATTTAACTAAATTTAAAACTTGACTATTTTGTCTGATTACTCAATTTATTTGATCTTTTGTCTCTGGTAATTTCTTCTTGTCCTATATTTAAACAATTTTGACTTAAACATGGACAGTGAGGAATTGAAACAATTAAAAAAAAAAACGAGGGGAAAGTTGGGCGCTGCTACTAAGGCTATCAACACTTTTAACAATATTACACAACCAGGTAAGGAAGATTTAGAGTATGTAATTCTTAAATTGGATAAACAAAAGAAGGACATAATAGCCATTGATGAGAGTATTTCAGAGTTAGTTGAACCCGAAATGGCTGATGAACAACTTACAGACCTTTACTCTGATAATGATCATCAGGTAATCTCAATTGAACAGCACATAAGGGGACTACAGTCTCGTTTGACCGACTTAACACCAAATAAACCTATTTCTGATTTTAATCAAAGTAGAGCTAACCTTCAACAAAATTTAAGTGGCATGCCAAATCCCGAGTCACAAGAATTCAGGGCTAAGTTACCCACTTTGCTAGTACCAACATTTGATGGGGACACGGTACAATTCCCATTTTTCATTGAAAAATTTGAGAGTTCAATAGGTAATAAACCTTATATTCCAACTGTTGATAAGTTTAGCTACTTAACTAGTTTCCTTAAAGGTCCAGCCTATAACATAATAGCCTATTTACCAGCTGTGGGTGATTCATATGAAGTAGCTATTGATCTCTTGAAACGTAATTACATTAATAAAGATGATATTATATTTGAATTATCCCAACAAATTATTGATTTTGCACCCGTAAAAGATAACCATAGTGATATGGAAAATTTTATTCAAAATTAGAAGCTATTATGGGACAACTGGTTAGCAATGAGATAGATGTTAAAGCTTCATCTTGGCTTATACAAGGCGCAGTTCTTAGGTGCCTTCCTTTGAGGATTAAAGATGTTTTAGTTCAAAAGACGGGAGAGAATTATCCTAATCTTGAAAATATCAGAAAACACTTTCCAACTATCCTAACTAATTTCAAATTGAGAAATAGTTCAACACAAAATAAGACCCAGACTATGGATAAACCAAAGACTGTCCCCAGAGACCAACTAGCTACAGCCAAACAGACAAAACTTGATACTGTAGAATCAAATGTGACCAACTGTAATACACGAACACCTACATTACAGAACTTTAATGTAACTGCTGCCTGAACTTACACACCACATTGCAAATTTTGTGCAAGTGATGAACACAGTCGTACTGGGTGTGGCAAATATTCAGACTTTAATTCAAGAGCTAGAAGATGTGAACAGTTGAACCTATGTAAAATGTGTACTGGCCAGGGACATTATAAGAAAGACTGTAAATCTAGGTTAAGATTCAATTGTAAGTTTTGTAAAAGTTCACGACATGTCTCATCAATGTGTGATTCACTGAAGTGTCCAAACAACAATACTCAAACTCAAAAGATACCTCCTCCAAACAAGGGTAATCAAGAAAATGCCACTTTCATGGGACATTCTGTTTGTTCAAACAACGTGACAAAAAACACTGAGGTTCTTTTACCAACTATTACTTTGGACTTAGTGAATGGCAAGGGTAGCACCACTCCAGTGAGATGTCTTATAGACTCTTATTCTCAACAAACATTTGTTTCGCAAAATTTAGTTAATAAATTGGGTTTGACACCAAACCCGAATGAACAAGAACTCAATATCACATCCTTTCTTAAGGATAACTCAACAAAAATAGCTATAAGACAATTGACCTGGAACTACATGTAGAAAATGAATTAGAAAAAATTAAAGCAGTCATTATTTCAAAAGTAGGACAAAACAAACTGTTTGTATCCAAACTAGAACAAACCATCACATCAATCATTTGAGAAAACAGTACAATATAGCTGATAGATATATCACAAACAACACAGTAGCTAACATTGAAATGTTAATGGGGGCAGATTATATTCAGCTTATTCATAGGGGCATAGTGAAGATAGGTAATGGTATAGCTTATCAGACACCATCAGGGATAGCCCCTTTGGGTGACCTATCCAGATACAACCTAGACCTAAACCAAAATAGTTCATGACTAACAAATAGTATGTGCCTCAACTCAGTCCTACATAACACCTGTAAGAATAGCAACACTTTGAATAATATTATAACAACTGAGAACATTACTTCATCACTATCAAATGAAACTCTGGATGAGGCAATTCAAACTTTATGGTTGCTAGAATCTGTGGGTATACATGTCACAAATCAAACTTCAGAAGATCAGTTAATGGTAGAAAGATTTGAAGACACCATTCAGTGCAAAGACAATATTTATTTTGTTGAGTTACCTTGGAAAATAAATTGTCCAACTTTAAGAGATAATCTCAAAGTAGCTAAAGGGCATTTATATAAAGTAATGAAAAAGCTCAAACAAGATAATACAATTCAAATGTACAGTGATGTCTTCAAAGAAGAGCTACAGAAAGGTTTCATTGAAGAAGTAACAAATAACCCTTTTAAAAAAGATGGTTGTCATTATTTAACCCACAGGGGGGTTTATCGACAAGATGCCCCAACAACAAAACTCAGAGTAGTATATAACTGTAGCCTCAAAGACAGTGATAAACACAGTTTGAATGATTGCCTGATTGAGGGTCCTAATCTCATTTCTGACCTTGTGAAGATCTTAGTGAGGTTCAGGTTAGATAAATATGCCTTACAAAGTGACATTTCAAAGGCATTTTTGAGAATAAATCTTAAAAATGAATATGACAAGAACCAACTTAGGTTCTTATGGTTCAGGGATCCATTTGATTTGAATAAAGGATTCATAACCTATAGATTCAATGTTGTGTTGTTTGGAGCCAATTGCTCACCTAGCCTATTAGCATTGACAATTAGACATCATTTGGACCAGTTTAATAACTCTTTAACACTGAACTTCCTCAAGGAACATTTTTACGTAGACAATCTAATAGGCTCAACATCAACAAAATCTGAATTATCTGAGGTCTATGAACACTCTCAAAACATTATGCAACAAGGTAACTCTGAACTTAGAGAGTGGATTTCAAATGATGAGGATTTAAACAAAAAATTTTTAAAGGATAATAATGGTCTTACTGAGCAATCAGACGGAGTTAAAACTTTAGGTATGAACTGGTATTTGGATGCAACTTCTAACAGTCATGATTCAATCTGCACTAAAGGTTTTAAACTTGATGAGGAAGCAAACACTAAAAGACAAATATTATCAGAGGCTTCAAAATTTTTTGACCCCATGGGTCTTGTGAAAAAACTATATAGGGCTATGGGTTGATTGCCTGTGCCCTCATCCGTTGGAAATTTCCAACAGACGTCAGTGGAGGGTTACCGACAAAAGCCCTATGCTTTTTCGTTAGAGAGTTATAAATATGTAGGTCTTTAAAGGACCTCTTTATATTTATATTGATTACGGTAATTCTAGCATCGGGAGTTGGGAAAGCCTTATGTTAATAAAAACTGAAATTGCCTCACCTTATTTTTGCTGGGTCTTTGTTTTGCTTCGATGTAGGGCGTTACGATCATTTTCGGTGTAGGGTCGCCACGATGGAGTTACGCGGCGAATTTACTTAAGGTAATTAATATAGGCAGTCACTATATAAACCCCTGAAGGAATAGGCCTATCCTTTTATAGTCATTAGGTTTTATATTATAAGGAATTCACTCAGAACTTGAGGGAAAATTTAGACACGTCTTCCCAGTTTAAAGCGTTCGCTTGGAATAAACAGCCCTGAGAGCCGTTCCTTGGTTCTCGTGTATTATTTGCCGTTCTAGCAACATTTTGTTTAGTCTACTTTTCTTTGGTAGACTAAACAATAAATTGGGTTTTCTTGTTGCTATGTGAGGCTGATTCATACATACAGGTTCTTTGTACGTATGGCAATTCAATTATTTCATTCCCAATAGGCTATGTCGCCAATCCGAGGCAATTTGTATAGATATTTAATTCAATTAATTAATAATTTATATTTAATTATGAAATAAATGTACCACATATGATACCATGTTGTGAGCGCGTATAGTTTTTCCATATACTGGGGGGGCCGGAGAAAAATTTGTATGTTATAGATCAAATTTTTTGATAAACTGTGTTTTAAGCCATGTGAAATGGATTGAAAAGAATAAAGTAGAAATTTAGGGAGAGAGAGGTTACTCAAGACCTATTTAAATATTAAAGTTCAAGAGGCCAACTTCTCAAGTTTAGTTAAAGTTATGTCAATCAGTTTGACTCCCTTTAGGTATAGGAAATTTATGGGATTAAAGTAAAGTTATTAAGCATTTTAACTTTGCTCAGTTTGTGTAAGTTTTATAAGTCACCAGTCTTAATTTTTTCTTGTAAAAGTTTTCTGGCTTTCAAAGCAGTCTTTCTTTGAGGCCTGTCTGGTTTAGTCTGAGTTACATCAGGCACATTGTGAGATTCCTCCCCAATAGTATCCTGATCCATCCTTTGGGGTAATGGTTCTAATTTAGCCCCACACTCCAAAGGATATAGTAATGTGATATCTCTGGTGGTCTCACCAGTTGCTGTTTTCAGTTTTACAACCCTGATAACTTCGTCTTCACCAGTTTTGAGTTCCAAGACTTTTCCCATTGACCAATGTTGTCTTGGTGTCTTGTCATGTTCAACACAATGTCCCCAATTTTGACTGAATCATTCCAACTTTGTTTTGTTAATTGTTTATGTCTTTCTCTAAGACTTGTTAAGTATTCTTCTCTCCATTTTGTTATAAATTGAGTTTTGATTTGTGTCAAATGTTGGTATTTTGTGTTGAGTTCTTTGTGTCCTATTTCCCAATCTGGATCCTCTGTACTGTTATGTTCAGATTCTGGTAACATGTTTACTGTTTCTCCCTTAATTAGGTGGTTTGGTGTGAGAGGTTCTGGCTCATTAATACCATCTCCCACATAAGTTAATGGTCTGTTGTTGACAACATTTTCAATTTCTGACAGAATAGTCATGAGTTCAAAAAGTTGTAGATGTTTTGTCCCAATAGTCTTTTTAAGGCAGTTCTTTACAGTTTGTATGTTTCTTTCCCAAATTGAACCATACCATGGTGTATTAACAGGAATGTACTTCCAGGTTATGTTGTGTTTGGTTAAATGAGTTTGTACTGTTTCACTGTCACAAATCTGATGAATAATTCTTTCACCAGATTTGAAGTATGTGGCATTGTCTGACCATATAGTTTTGGGTACAGAATTGTGTGCACAAAATCGTCTGAAAGCAGCAATAAAAGCTTCTGCTGTCAGATCTTCTACTATGTCTAGACATATGGCACGTGTGGCAGCACAGGTGAAGAGTACAATGTACACTTTGTATTCCTTTGAATCCATTTTGTCTCCAAAACTCACATTTACCGCTCCAGTGTAGTCAATACCCGTGGTTTCAAATGGCCGAGTAAATGTTACTCGTTCCACAGGTAGGTCTGGAGGGCTTGGGGTCTTAAAGGGTCGTGAATGGATACGTTTACAAGGAATGCATGTGTTTAAAATTTTCTTTGTTTCAGTTCTACCCTTTGGTAGCCAGTAAGTTTTTCTCAGCTCTGTCAGGGTTTGTGGGACTCCCATGTGGTGTATTTTGTTGTGGGTATCCCTGATGATGAGTTTTGTGAAGTGATTTCTCCTTGGAAGAAGAATTGGGTGCTTAGAGTTGTAAGTCAAAGTTGACTTGTTAAGCCTTCCTTTACACCTTATCAGACCCTCTGTATCCAGGTACAGATTTAGATCCATGACAAGTGAAGGAATACCTTTGTTTAATGTGCTACTGGACCTAAGATACTTCAACTCCTTGTCAAATTCTGAAGCTTGTATCTGTTTGAGCCAGTATTTTGTTGCAGTTTCTGTTAAGTTAGAAAAGGCTTTCTGAGGACAGTGTTTGAGAAGGTAGCTATTGACAAACTTGCAGCAATAGACTGTAATTCTCAAGAGTTTGTTTAGGTCTGAATAAAGGTGATAGTCAAATATAGGTTTGTCCTCAGTGATCTTTTCAGTTGTTGTAGAGTTGAGTGTGAGGTTAACTACTTTGGCTGGCCAAAGATCCTCACATGTTAGCCATTCGGGCCCTTCATACCAGATTTTATTTGTTTTCAACAGCTTGTAAGAGAGCCCTCTTGTCAAAAAGTCTGCAGGATTCTCCTTTGTTTTTATGTACCTAAATTTGATACCAAGGTTTGTGTTTGCAGTTTTGATTTCTGTTAGTCTGTTTTTCACAAATATATTTTTGCAAGAAGTTGTATCTGTGTTGGTCACCCATGTTAGACAAATTTGACTGTCTGTCCATAAGTAAATGTTTGTTATGTCAACTTCTTTATACACTTGTGAAAGAAAGTTTGCTGTTTTAACTCCCAATGAGACAGCTAATAATTCAAGTTGTGGTACAGTTTTCTTTTGGTTTAAGGGTGCCACTTTTGCCTTTGAATAAACCAAGTTACTTTCATTTTCACTTGTTAAATAGGCACAACACCCATAAGCTTGTGTGCTGGCATCTGTAAAAATGTGTAGTGTTTGCGATTTCAATCTGTAGCCAGCACATCTTGGTACGTAGATGTCTTGAACTTTGTTCAAGTCTGTGGCTAATTTTTTCCAATGAAGTTGGTCTTCCACTGAAAGTGGTTCATCCCAATCAATTTTCTTTTTCCATAAGTCTTGCAAAAGGATTTTGGATCTTATGGTTGCTGGTAAATATAATCCAATGGGGTCAAAAATTTTGGATGATTCTGAAAGCACTTGTCTTTTTGTATTGGCATTTGGATTTAAGTTATAACTCTTCGTGCAAAGAGTGTCATCGTGTTCAGAATTCTGTTTTAAAAACCAAAGCATTCCAAGTGTTTTCGTGTAATTGTTTGGTTCAATGTTCCCATTGTTGTCTTTTGTTATTTGTTCATTTAATTTAGGAGAATTAGAAACCCATTCTCTCAATCCAAAATTTCCTTGCTTCATTATGGGTTGTGACATTTGGTAAATTTCAAGCAATTCCTCTTCAGTTACAGTGGAACCAATGAGGTTATCCACATAAAAGTTTTGTTTTAAAAACTGAACTGTTAAGTCCTCTTGAAATAAGTTTAGGTGGTTTCTAATTGTTAAAGCAAGAATACTTGGAGAGCAATTTGCTCCAAAAATAATTACTTTAAATCTGTAGGTTTTGAAACCTTTGTTAAGGTCATGTGGATCATTCAACCACAAAAACCTGAGATGATTTTTATCATACTCAAGCTTCAAATTTATACAGAGGAATGCTTTTTCTATGTCACTTTGTACTGCATAATTGTCTAAACGGAAGCAAAGGAGAATTTTTACAAGATCTGAGACAAGGTTTGGGCCTTCCATGAGACAATCATTTAAACTAACAGAATTTGTGTCTTTTAAACTACAGTTGTATACTACTCTTAGTTTAGTTGTGGATGAGTCTTCTCTGTAAACTCCCCTGTGTGTTAAATAATGACAACCTCGTTTTTTAAAGGGTTCATCAGTAACTTCTTCAATGAAGCCCCTTTCTATTTGTTCCTTGAATATGTTGTTGTATTGTTCTAAAAGATTGTCATTTTTTAGTTTTCTGTAATTTTTATACAGATGTGCCTTAGCTACTTTCAAATTGTCCATTATTTCTGGACAAGGTGTTTTCCAAGGCAGCTCCACATAGTATTGATTGTCTCTGTGTTGTAATGTATCTTAAATTGTTCTGTCATCAATTGGTCTTCATGTGTAATAGTACTGTCCTTTATGCCAACTGATTCTAATAGTCACAACTGCTGTAACCCTTCATCCAATGTGGAATCATTTTCATTCAAATGATGTGGGATTATGACAGTGTTTTTGTAGTTCGAGTTTGTCACATAGTCAGAAATTTGTGACTGTGGTGATTTTGTTTTGCGTAAATTTTGTTCATGTTCTGTGTTTTCTGTGTCAGTAGTAAGATGGTATTTAGTTATGTCACCCAAAAGAGCAATACCTGTGGGAGTTTGTATGGCTATTCCATCTCCAATTTTAATGATGCCTCTATGGACCAGATGAAGATAGTCAGCCCCCATGAGCATATGTATATCATCAACTACATCTGCATTAAGGGTTTTATCAGCTATCGTGTATTTATTTTGAAGTTGGAGCAAAGCTTGTTTTAACCCAGCTATTTGTATTTTTTCTTGTTCTACTTTGTCCACAACAACAACCTTAAGGGTTTCAAATGTTTCATCAAGAGTTAAAGTTATATTTGCAGTTTTAAAACTGGCTTGTACTGGGTTTTTATTGATAAATGATGAAATAGAGAGATCTTCATCTCCTTGTTGGTTTTGAAGTCCCAATTTTTCTATCAGTTGTTTAGTTACAAATGTTTGTTGTGAGCAGGTATCTAAAAGACACCTAACCTGTACTATTTGTCCTCTTTTGTTTTGGATTTCCAAAGTTGTGGTTGGTAAAAGAATTTTTGAATTGTGGTTAATGCTAGATGAACTGATATGTCCATTCATAGCATTTTTGGTTTGTTTCTGTTTGTTTTGGTTTGATTTGGGTGTTTGTTCATAATGTTTGTCAGTTTTTCCAATGTCTGTGTGTGTATTACACATAGGGGTAACATGGTCAAAACTGTTGCAAAACTTACAATTGTATATCAAATTTGATTTGCAATTTGACTTTTGGTGCCCTGATCCAGTGCATTTTTTGCATAAGTTTAGTTGTTCACAACGTTTTGACCTTGCTGTAAAGTCTTTGTATTTGGGACAATTTGTAGAATAATGTTCACTGCTAAAACAAAATTTGCATGGTGTGGGATTATACTCAAAAGTAGCTACATTAAAGTTTTGCAGAGTAGGAGTCTTTGAGTCTTTTTCTGTCACTTTATTTTCTGCAAATTGAGTTTTGCGGTTGTGTTTTGATGTAACTGGTAAGTGTTGAAATCTTTTGTTAGGTTTTTGGTTTTCTGCATTGTTGGTTTTTTCTTGTTCTGTGTTAAATTTTGGGTGTGTGTAACTTGATTTGTAAAGTGCTAGTACAGTTGGGAAATCTTCTCTTAGTTTATTAAGGCTAGGGTATATGTCAGTTGTCCTCTGATGAAATATCTCTTTGACTTTAGAAGGGAGCTTTTCAAAAACAACAGCTTGAATGATCCAAGCTGTTTCTGCAATGTTTAAATTATTGTTTTTAAGTTGTCCCATGAGACATTCAAACTCACAGTAAAAATCAAAGAGGTCACCATAGTTGTCTTTTGGGGTTCGCATGTTCATGACTTTAAGAGCCAAATCATGTATAATTTCATCCTTATTCATGTAATTTCTGTTAAGTAATTCTATTGCTACAGAATAAGAAGTACCTATGGCTGGTAGTGATTCCACTAATCTTAAGGCTGGGCCTTTCAGATAGTTCACTAAATAACTAAATTTATCAACATCTGTAATGTAGTTTTTATTACCTATAAGGCTATGAAATTTTTCAATAAAAGATTGAAATTTGGCTCTGTCACCCTCAAAAGTGGGTACTGCAAGTGTAGGCAATTTTGATTTTAGTTCATTGCCCTCAGCCACATTGGGAGGGCTAAATGAAGCATTTCTTGTAGCTTCTAAGAAGCTTTCGTATGTGTCTTCTTTTTTGCACTCATCAAGTTGGTTTTGAATTTCAGAAATATAGTTGTTAATTTTTGTAATGTAATTTTCATTGTCAAGTAGGAGAGTAGAATACTCATCATCTGTTAGTTCAATTGTGTCATCAATTTCTGTAATTATGTCTTCATCTAGTATGAAAATTTCTTGTTTGTAACGAGTAATAGAATTTAATGTTGTTTCAAGATCATATCTTGTAGGTTCCTTTTGTTTGAAATCATTGTACAGTTTGGTGATGACACCTTTACGTGCTGATTTTTTCCTCATTAATTTTTTGTGATTTTGAGATGGTGCCGTAGCCCCAAGGTCTGTGTTTTTGTTTTCTTGGTCTGGGTTTCTTACCCTTTTGTCCAAGTCTTCCATAATTGTTGTTAGTGTTAAAGTTCTGAGTTTAATTTTTATGATGTTGAGCAAGTTAAATTACTGTACAGTAATAAGTTTTTTATATAACCTGCGCCACAGGTTAAATTAAAAATTCACAATGTTTTTAGTTAGGATAGGCCTTGAGTGTAAAGAGTAAGGCCTACTTTAAGAGGTAGGCCTATTATGTAAGGTAAAGTTAGGTGGGCCTACTAAATAGGCCTATTTGTTGGGCCTACCAAGTAGGCTTATGTTTGGGCCTATTATTTTATAGGACCTCAAATGAGTTAAGCCTGTTAAATTAACAAGGCTTAGTTTTGAATTTGAAGAGTAGGACCTATTAAATAGGCTTAATGTTGCGGGCCTATTATTTTTAGGACCTAAAATAAGTTATGCCTGTTAAATGAACAAGCCTTTGTTTTCGATTAGTGTAAAGGTAAAGGAATCGGTTCCCAGTTGCTTAGGCCACCATATGAAAAAACTATAGTGGGGTTACGGTTGAAATTGGGGTTAGGCCTACTGAGTTAAGCCTAGCCTGCGTGTGTCAGTGTAAATTTTAGAGGGGTTAGTTCCCCATACACAGGGCCACCATTTGAAAAAACTATATAGGGCTATGGGTTGATTGCCTGTGCCCTCATCCGTTGGAAATTTCCAACAGACGTCAGTGGAGGGTTACCGACAAAAGCCCTATGCTTTTTCGTTAGAGAGTTATAAATATGTAGGTCTTTAAAGGACCTCTTTATATTTATATTGATTACGGTAATTCTAGCATCGGGAGTTGGGAAAGCCTTATGTTAATAAAAACTGAAATTGCTCACCTTATTTTTGCTGGGTCTTTGTTTGTTTCGATGTAGGGCGTGACGGTCATTTTCGGTGTAGGGTCGCCACGATGGGGTTACGCGGCGAATTTACTTAAGGTAATTAATATAGGCAGTCACTATATAAACCCCTGAAGGAATAGGCCTATCCTTTTATAGTCATTAGGTTTTATATTATAAGGAATTCACTCAGGACTTGAGGGAAAAGACATCTCCCGTTTAAAGCTTCGCTTGGAATAAACAGCCCTGAGAGCCGTTCCTTGGTTCTCGTGTATTATTTGCCGTTCTAGCAACATTTTGTTTAGTCTACTTTTCTTTGGTAGACTAAACAATAAATTGGGTTTTCTTGTTGCTATGTGAGGCTGATTCATACATACAGGTTCTTTGTACGTATGGCAATTCAATTATTTCATTCCCAATAGGCTATGTCGCCAATCCCGAGGCAATTTTGTATAGATATTTAATTCAATTAATTAATAATTTATATTTAATTATGAAATAAATGTACCACATATGATACCATGTTGTGAGCGCGTATAGTTTTTCCATAGGTCTATTCCTGCCTTCAACAATAAAATCAAAGATTCTCCTCCAAGAAGTTTGGAGGACAAATGTTGGGTGGGATGATCCAATAACAACTGAAGATCAAAAATCTTGGAAGAAGTTAGCTGCTGATTTAACAAAGGTGCAGAACATTAAAATACAAAGGTGCTGTGGGTTTAGGGATAAGCCCCAGAAACTTTATGTGTTTGCTGATGCAAGCACACAGGCTTATGGGTGCTGTGCGTACCTTGTAAGTCCTACAGAAAGTCATCTAAGTTATGCAAAAGGGAAAGTTGCACCTCTCAAACGTACCCGAACCATACCTCAATTGGAACTATTGGCTGCTGCATTAGCCATTAAAACCATTTCATTGCTTAAGGATGCTTACCATGATGTGAACATAACTGATATCCACATCTGGCTCGACAGTCAGATTTGTCTTGCCCTGGATATGGAATTATAGCATTAATAGTAAGAACATCTTTGTAAGAAATAGGCTAAAAGAAATAGCTGAAGCTAATGAAAGCCTACAAGTCAACTTTCACTATGTTCCAACTGAACAAAATCCAGCAGACTTTCTGACCAGAGGTTTATCCTACAAGTTGTTGAAGTCAAACAAAACTTGGTTCATGGGACCTAAGTGGCTCTGTTATACAGACCAATGGCCTGTAGAACAAGTTAACTTGACATTAAATTTAATCTTTTCAAATGAAAAGGTTGAACCAATCACTAATTATGAACATTATTCTGATTTCAGCAAACTTGTCAGGGTCACAGGCTACTGTTTGAGGTTTGCTCACAACTGTTTAACTACACTAAACAAACAGCTAAATAAGAACAATCATAATTATACAGAAGTTGCAACCAAGTACTGAATAGGGCATGCACAACAAAAGGAGTACAATAAAGAGTTAGAATTCTTGACTAATGGGAAACAAACAAAAGAGCCTGTACCATCAGTAGTTGTGGATCTAAACTTGTTCAGAGATGAGGAAGGTCTTCTAAGGTGTAAAGGGAGATTAGACAAATCAAAACTGTCTTACAAAAGCAAACATCCTATCCTTTTACCTAGATTTAGCTATTTGACAACATTAATCATCAGACAAACACACAATGATGTACATCATATGGGGGTACCACAGACACTAACTGCATTAAGAAAAACTTATTGGATACCCAAGGGACCCAAGGGAAGGATCACTGTTAAAACAGTCCTGAGTGAGTGTGTCACATGTAGGCGTATTCATGCTAGGCCCTATAGGAAACCAAATCCTCCTGCTTTGCCAGAGGAGAGAGTTACTCTCAACAGACCCTTTGAGACTGTAGGCATTGACTATACAGGAGCATTGACTGTAGCTGTCTGTAGGGGTGGTTGACACTGAACAAAAAATGTACATTGTACTGTTTACATGTGCTGCCTCACGAGCTGTTTATCTAGATGTTGTGGAGGACCTTACAGCAGAATCTTTTGTTGCTGTCTTTAAGAGATTCTGTGCACGACATTCAGTACCCAAGACAGTTTGGACTGACAATGCTACATATTTCAAGGCTGGTGAACAGGTCATCGACGACTTGTTAAGCAATGAACTCACACAATTATATGTACAAAATTCAAACATAAAGTGGAAGTATTTTCCGGTTGCCTCTCCTTGGTATGGTTCTATCTGGGAGAGGAATATACAAACAGTAAAGAATTGCTTGAAGAAAGCAATTGGAAAAAACAGATACACTTGTTTGAGTTGCTCACTCTCCTGGCTGAGATTGAGAACATCATCAACAATAGACCACTCACTTATGTGAGTGACAACATTAATGACCCGGAACCATTAACTCCAAATCATTTGATTCTGGGAGAACAAGTTAGTCTCCTGCCGGACTACAATATAGACTCTTCAGAAGACCCAAACTGGACTCAACGACATGATGAACTCCAGACTAAGTTACAACACTTAACTAGAGTTAAAGCTCATTTTATTAAACAGTGGAAAACTGAGTACTTGATGGGTCTAAGGGAGAGACATAAACAAATGACTAAGAAGAATTGGTCCGACACAATTAAGGTAGGGGACCTTGTTCTCATACATGACAGTACTCCAAGACAATACTGGCCTCTGGCTAGAGTTTTAGAACTCAGACCAGGGGCAGACGGGGTAACAAGAGTGGTCAAATTAAGGACTTCAACGGGTGACACAACAAGAGACATTTCTCTTTTGTACCCCTTAGAGTCTGGACCCAAAACAATGGACTTTGGAGAGCCCTCTCCACCGACAGTAACAGCTGGAGACACTGAACTTCCAGTAACTATTCCCTTGACAGAAGGAGTGGTAACGCATCCTACTACAACATTGACAGACACAAGACCTCAGCGACAAACAGCGTTAAAGGCGCGACTAGTTTTACAACAAAAAATAGATGCTGGGGAATTGTAATTTCATCTTCTAACTTTCACTTTTCCTTTTCTTATGGTAAAGACCATGGACAGTTTCATCTTATAGATGTATATTTTCTCTTCTAATTAAATGCTACATCTTCTCCATGAGAAGGTAGGGATAGTCACTGTTAATCAGATTAACAGGCATTTACAGTCAAATAGTTAGCTAGTCTATACTCAGACATAAAAATTGGTGACAATGACACCAAGATTTTTATCTCCCGGGGCCCGCAGTATATGGAAAACTGATGTGTGGGTAGTTGGGAAGTAACGAAAATGGTTCACTGAGTAGGTAGGTAGTTAATCTAACAATTATTAAATTCCTTTTATGTCAATAACTGGGTGGATGAAACCAATTGGTTGCTCACCAGAGTTATTCTCCACACTAGTATTTATATACTGTGTGACAAGAGCGTGCTCGGTAATAGATATACATTACCGATCAACCAACTGAAAAAAAACCAAGAGGACGCTGGTGGAAAAAGCCCCGGGAAAAAAAGAGGAGGACAGAGAGAACGAAAACGAGGAACGGGGCGAAAGGACGGAACAGGAGAAGGGAGAAGAAAAAACAACGGAAAAAAGATCCCCACCAGGAAGTACGCTCTCAACAATTAAACAAAAGGGGAAAAGGGACTCTCTAACAACACTCAGTAAGTGACTAATTGTGTTTTTAATCCAGTTAGAAGTAAGCGCCGTGTGAAAAAACTATATAGGGCTATGGGTTGATTGCCTGTGCCCTCATCCGTTGGAAATTTCCAGCAGACTTCAGTGGAGGGTTACCGACAAAAGCCCTATGCTTTTTCGTTAGAGAGTTATGAATATGTAGGTCTTTAAAGGACCTTTTTATATGTAATTGATTACGATAATTTTAGCGTCGGGATTTGCGCGACCTATATTAGAATGAAAATAATTTGCCTCACCTTATTTTTGCTGGGTCTTTGTTTGTTTCGATGTGGGGCGTGACGGTCTTCTTAGATGTAGGGCCGTTACGATGGAGCCTACACTGCGAGTTGACACTTTGTTACTAATATAGGCAATCACTAATTAAACCCCTGAAGGAATAGGCCTATCCTTTTATAGTCATTAGGTTTTATATTATAAGGAATTCACTCAGAACTTTAGGGAAGACAAACACGCATCCTCCCTGTTTAAAGCGTTCGCTGTACAATAAACAGCCCCGAGAGCCGTTCCTTGGTTCGCTTGTATTATTTGCCGAACTAGCAAAATGTTTGTTTGGTCTACCCCTCAGTGGTAGACGTAACAATAAATTGGGTTTTCTTGTTGCTATGTGAGGCTGACTCATACATACAGGTTCTTTGTACGTATGGCAATTTAATTATTTCATTCCCAATAGGCTATGTCGCCAATCCCGAGGCAACTTTGTATAGATATTTAATTCAATTAATTAATAATTTATATTTAATTATGAAATAAATGTACCACATATGATACCATGCTGTGAGCGCGTATAGTTTTTCCATATACTGGGGGGGGGGGGGCCGGAGAAAAATTTGTATGTTATAGATCAAATTTTTTGACAAACTGTAAAACATGTAAAAAATGGATCAAAAGAATGAAGTAGAAATTTAGGAAGAGAGAGGTTACTCAAGACCTATTCAAATATGAAAGTTCAAGAGGCCAACTTCTCAAGTTTAGTTAAAGTTATGTCAATCAGTTTGACTCCCTTTAGGTATAGGAAATTTATGGAATTAAAGTAAAGTTATTAAGCATTTTAACTTTGCTCAGTTTGTGTAAGGTTTATAAGTCACCAGTCTTAATTTTTTCTTGTAAAAGTTTTCTGGCTTTCAAAGCAGTCTTTCTTTGAGGCCTGTCTGGTTTAGTCTCAGTTACATCAGGCACATTGAGAGATTCCTCCCCAATAGTATCCTGATCCATCCTTTGGGGTAATGGTTCTAATTTAGCCCCACACTCCAAAGGATATAGTAATGTGATATCTCTGGTGGTTTTACCAGTTGCTGTTTTCAGTTTTACAACCCTGAACTTCGTCTTCACCAGTTTTGAGTTCCAAGACTTTTCCCATTGACCAATGTTGTCTTGGTGTCTTGTCATGTATCAACACAATGTCCCCAATTTTGACTGAATCATTCCAACTTTGTTTTGTTAATTGTTTATGTCTTTCTCTAAGACTTGTTAAGTATTCTTCTCTCCATTTTGTTATAAATTGAGTTTTGATTTGTGTCAAATGTTGGTATTTTGTGTTGAGTTCTTTGTGTCCTATTTCCCAATCTGGATCCTCTGTACTGTTATGTTCAGATTCTGGTAACATGTTTACTGTTTCTCCCTTAATTAGGTGGTTTGGTGTGAGAGGTTGTGGCTCATTAATACCATCTCCCACATAAGTTAATGGTCTGTTGTTGACAACATTTTCAATTTCTGACAGAATAGTCATGAGTTCAAAAAGTTGTAGATGTTTGGTCCCAATAGTCTTTTTAAGGCAGTTCTTTACAGTCTGTATGTTTCTTTCCCAAATGGAACCATACCATGGTGTATTAACAGGAATGTACTTCCAGGTTATATGGTGTTTGATTAAATGAGTTTGTACTGTTTCACTGTCACAAATCTGATGAATAATTCTTTCACCATTTGAAGTATGTGGCATTGTCTGACCATATAGTTTTGGGTACAGAATTGTGTGCACAAATCGTCTGAAAGCAGCAATAAAAGCTTCTGCCGTCAGATCTTCTACTATGTCTAGACATATGGCACGTGTGGCAGCACAGGTGAAGAGTACAATGTACACTTTGTATTCCTTTGAATCCATTTTGTCTCCAAAACTCACATTTACCGCTCCAGTGTAGTCAATACCGTGGTTTCAAATGGCCGAGTAAATGTTACTCGTTCCACAGGTAGGTCTGGAGGGCTTGGGGTCTTAAAGGGTCGTGAATGGATACGTTTACAAGGAATGCATGTGTTTAAAATTTTCTTTGTTTCAGTTCTACCCTTTGGTAGCCAGTAAGTTTTTCTCAGCTCCCTCAGGGTTTGTGGGACCCCCATGTGGTGTATTTTGTTGTGGGTATCCTGATGATGAGATTTGTGAAGTGATTTCTCCTTGGAAGAAGAATTGGGTGCTTAGAGTTGTAAGTCAAAGTTGACTTGTTAAGCCTTCCTTTACACCTTATCAGACCCCTCTGTATCCAGGTACAGATTTAGATCTATGACAAGTGAAGGAATTCCTTTGTTTAATGTGTTACTGGACCTAAGATACTTCAATCCTTGTCAAATTCTGAAGCTTGTATCTGTTGGAGCCAGTATTTTGTTCAGTTTCTGTTAAGTTAGAAAAGGCCTTCTGAGGACAGTGTTTGAGAAGGTAGCTATTGACAAATTTGCAGCAATAGACTGTAATTCTCAAGAGTTTGTTGAGGTCTGAATAAAGGTGATAGTCAAATATAAGGTTTGTCCTCAGTGATCTTTCAGTTGTTGGTAGAGTTGAGTGTGAGGTTAACTACTTTGGCTGGCCAAAGATCCTCACATGTTAGCCATTCGGGACTTCGGGCACTTATACCAGATTTATTTGTTTTCAACAGCTTGTAAGAGAGCCCTCTTGTTAAAAAGTCTGCAGGATTCTCTTTTGTTTTTATGTACCTAAATTTGATACCAAGGTTTGTGTTTGCAGTTTTGATTTCTGTTAGTCTGTTTTTCACAAATATATTTTTGCAAGAAGTTGTATCTGTGTTGGTCACCCATGTTAGACAAATTTGACTGTCTGTCCATAAGTAAATGTGTTATGTCAACTTCTTTATACACTTGTGAGAGAAAGTTTGCTGTTTTAACTCCCAATGAGACAGCTAATAATTCAAGTTGTGGTACAGTTTTCTTTTGGTTTAAGGGTGCCACTTTTGCCTTTGAATAAACCAAGTTACTTTCATTTTCACTTGTTAAATAGGCACAACACCCGTAAGCTTGTGTGCTGGCATCTGTAAAAATGTGTAGTGTTTGCGATTTCAATCTGTAGCCAGCACATCTTGGTACGTAGATGTCTTGAACTTTGTTCAAGTCTGTGGCTAATTTTTTCCAATGAAGTTGGTCTTCCACTGAAAGTGGTTCATCCCAATCAATTTTCTTTCCATAAGTCTTGCAAAAGGATTTTGGATCTTATGGTTGCTGGTAAATATAACCCAATGGGGTCAAAAATTTTGGATGATTCTGAAAGCACTTGTCTTTTTGTATTGGCATTTGGATTTAAGTTATAACTTTGTGCAAAGAGTGTCATCGTGTTCAGAATTCTGTTTTAAAAACCAAAGCATTCCAAGTGTTTTCGTGTAATTGTTTGGTTCAATGTTCCCATTGTTGTCTTTTGTTATTTGTTCATTTAATTTAGGAGAATTAGAAACCCATTCTCTCAATCCAAAATTTCCTTGCTTCATTATGGGTTGTGACATTTGGTAAATTTCAAGCAATTCCTCTTCAGTTACAGTGGAACCAATGAGGTTATCCACATAAAAGTTTTGTTTTAAAAACTGAACTGTTAAGTCCTCTTGAAATAAGTTTAGGTGGTTTTTAATTGTTAAAGCAAGAATACTTGGAGAGCAATTTGCTCCAAAAATAATTACTTTAAATCTGTAGGTTTTGAAACCTTTGTTAAGGTCATGTGGATCATTCAACCACAAAAACCTGAGATGATTTTTATCATACTCAAGCTTCAAATTTATACAGAGGAATGCTTTTTCTATGTCACTTTGTACTGCATAATTGTCTAAACGGAAGCAAAGGAGAATTTTTACAAGATCTGAGACAAGGTTTGGGCCTTCCATGAGACAATCATTTAAACTAACAGAATTTGTGTCTTTTAAACTACAGTTGTATACTACTCTTAGTTTAGTTGTGGATGAGTCTTCTCTGTAAACTCCCGTGTGTTAAATAATGACAACCTCGTTTTTTAAAGGGTTCATCAGTAACTTCTTCAATGAAGCCCCTTTCTATTTGTTCCTTGAATATGTTGTTGTATTGTTCTAAAAGATTGTCATTTTTTAGTTTTCTGTAATTTTTATACAGATGTGCCTTAGCTACTTTCAAATTGTCCATTATTTCTGGACAAGGTGTTTCCAAGGCAGCTCCACATAGTATTGATTGTCTCTGTGTTGTAATGTATCCTTAAATTGTTCTGTCATCAATTGGTCTTCATGTGTAATAGTACTGTCCTTTATGCCAACTGATTCTAATAGTCACAACTGCTGTAACCCTTCATCCAATGTGGAATCATTTTCATTCAAATGATGTGGGATTATGACAGTGTTTTTGTAGTTCGAGTTTGTCACATAGTCAGAAATTTGTGACTGTGGTGATTTTGTTTTGCGTGAATTTTGTTCATGTTCTGTGTTTTCTGTGTCAGTAGTAAGATGGTATTTAGTTATGTCACCCAAAGAGCAATACCTGTGGGAGTTTGTATGGCTATTCCATCTCCAATTTTAATGATGCCTCTATGGACCAGATGAAGATAGTCAGCCCCCATGAGCATATGTATATCATCAACTACATCTGCATTAAGGGTTTTATCAGCTATCGTGTATTTATTTTGAAGTTGGAGCAAAGCTTGTTTTAACCCAGCTATTTGTATTTTTTCTTGTTCTACTTTGTCCACAACAACAACCTTAAGGGTTTCAAATGTTTCATCAAGAGTTAAAGTTATATTTGCAGTTTTAAAACTGGCTGTACTGGGTTTTTATTGATAAATGATGAAATAGAGAGATCTTCATCTCCTTGTTGGTTTTGAAGTCCCAATTTTTCTATCAGTTGTTTAGTTACAAATGTTTGTTGTGAGCAGGTATCTAAAAGACACCTAACCTGTACTATTTGTCCTCTTTTGTTTTGGATTTCCAAAGTTGTGGTTGGTAAAAGAATTTTTGAATTGTGGTTAATGCTAGATGAACTGATATGTCCATTCATAGCATTTTTGGTTTGTTTCTGTTTGTTTTGGTTTGATTTGGGTGTTTGTTCATAATGTTTGTCAGTTTTTCCAATGTCTGTGTGTGTATTACACATAGGGGTAACATGGTAAAACTGTTGAAAACTTACAATTGTATATCAAATTTGATTTGCAATTTGACTTTTGGTGCCCTGATCCAGTGCATTTTTTGCATAAGTTTAGTTGTTCACAACGTTTTGACCTTGCTGTAAAGTCTTTGTATTTGGGACAATTTGTAGAATAATGTTCACTGCTAAAACAAAATTTGCATGGTGTGGGATTATACTCAAAAGTAGCTACATTAAAGTTTTGCAGAGTAGGAGTCTTTGAGTCTTTTTCTGTCACTTTATTTTCTGCAAATTGAGTTTTGCGGTTGTGTTTTAATGTAACTGGTAAGTGTTGAAATCTTTTGTTAGGTTTTTGGTTTTCTGCATTGTTGATTTTTTCTTGTGCTGTGTTAAATTTTGGGAGTGTGTAACTTGATTTGTAAAGTGCAAGTACAGTTGGGAAATCTCTTAGTTTATTAAGGCTAGGGTATATGTCAGTTGTCCTCTGATGAAATACCTCTTTGACTTTAGAAGGGAGCTTTTCAAAAACAACAGCTTGAATGATCCAAGCTGTTTCTGCAATGTTTAAATCATTGTTTTTAAGTTGTCCCATGAGACATTCAAACTCACAGTAAAAGCAGGGTTTCGGAGCCGGAGTCGGAGCCGGAGCCGGAGTCGGTGGAGCCAGTGAATTTTGCTTACCTGGAGCCGGAGCCGGAGCCGGAGCCAGAAACCTTGAAAATACGGCTCCATGGTCTGGCTCCGGGCGATATATTGCTACCTAAATTGTTATTTGTTAAATATAGGTTTAGTTGCAAATTATAATTCTTGTAATATATTACGAAAAATGGTACCATAGGATTCTTGGATTTTATGGAGGTGTGGGAGTTGCAGGAATAATCTGCAAATTTCCATTTTTTAACCATTAAATATTTGGGAAGATTTGTCTTAACAACACTTAATTATATAGGTAAAATTTTTTTTATGGCGGTGGAGACCTTAGGTAGGTAGGTACTAACTATTTATCTAAGTAGGTAACTACCTAGATACATACCTAGTAAGGTTGGTCCTTCTGACTTGGTTTGAACTATTTTTATTTTTAGGTCAATTATCTTGTATTGCTAAATTTCTTTTTTTTCAGATTCTTTGTAATTTGTACTTGATTCTTTAATTATAATTATCAGTCTATGACCCTTCATAATGGATAGAGATTCAATAAAGAAGTCTGATATATTCAAGTATTTTACTGAAAGTTCAGATAAGAAACACTATGTTTGTATTTGTGAAGTTTCTGATGCTTCGGGAAATATTTCAACGTGTGGAACTAAAATTACCAAGCCTCAAAGCAAAAAGCCTGATGTCTCCTCAAGAGCATATAATTTGAAAAGACACTTGAGTCGATTACATCCTGAAATATCAAAAATGATGGAAGAAAAGAAGCAAATGCTTGAGCTTTCAAGACCCAGTACTTCTGCCAGTTCAAAAACTAAAGCAAACCAGCAAAACATTACTAAATTTTTGATGTCTCAAAAAGTCACTATCTCAATGACTACAGATAATTTTAAAAATAGCATAATTGAGTTAGTTGTTAAAGATTCTATGCCTCTATCTATGTTTGAAAAGCCAGCTATGCGCAGTCTACTAGAAGAAATGGCTCAGAAATTCAAGATTAGTTTAGATAAAGACAATATCCGTCATTTAGTGATAGAAAAATCAAAAGAAGAAAAATTTGCTCTCAAAGAGCAATTAAAAGGGCGCTTCATATATTTAAAAGTTGATGGTTGCACACGAATACGGACACATTATTTTGCCATCAATGTCCGATTTATTGATGATGATAATAAAATCCTCACCCGCACTATAGCAGTAAAAGATATACATGCTCAGCAAACTAGTGACTACCTGCATGATCTAATTATGAGAACTCTGGAAGAGTACGGCATACCGAAAGAATTTGTGCTCTGCATTGTCAGTGATAATGCATCAAATATGATTAAAACTGTTGAGAAGTTGAATGATAATCAAGAGGCAACTTCAGAAGATGATATACAAACATTTGGTGAACATGATGATGATTCAACAGACACTCAGGAAGTGGCATCTTGTGTAGAAGAAATTGACAGTATTGTATCTGAAATTTCACACTTCTCCAGAATCAACCACATGCGTTGTGGTGCACATACCTTGCAACTTGCTATTTGCGATGGATTGAGAGATAAACATGCTACCTCTCTCATAGGTAAGTTGAGACAGGTTGTAGTAGCAGCAAGAAACCCAAAAGTGGAAGAAATAATTAAAAGACGTGCAGGCAAGGTTGCTATTTTAGATCAACCTACTCGATGGGGCAGCACTTATTTAATGATAGAGCGCTTATTAGAATTAAAACCTGTACTCTTGGACATGGCAAATTCAAATGTGAATCTTTCAGAAATAATGTGGGAACAAGCAAGAAGATTGGAAAGAGTACTGTACCAGCCATATATAGTAACAAAAAAAATTCAAAGTGAAGATTTGACTCCCGGTCAATTTTTGAAAGAGTGGAAATCTTTGATGTATTTTCTTTCCAAGATAGAAGGCACCATAGCTGATGACATTAAAAGTTCCATGGAAAGGAGAGAAAATATTTTACTTGATAATGAAGTATTGCTTGCTGCTGTTTATATAGATCCTAGATATAGATGCTTATTAACATCTGAACAGGTAGTTAAAGCCAAGGATGCCCTATGCAATATAGCAATCAGAATGAAAAGTAACCTAGACCTTTCAAATAAAGTCTCTCTATTAAGAGAGGAATGTGGAACCGAGATTATTGCATCATCATCAAATTCATCATCTCCTTCCACCACTTCTGATGTCAGCGAGTTTGATTTTGAAAAAATTATTGATATTCAACATGGTAAGAAATCAAAACGTCCTCGTTTAGAAAGTGAACTAATACCACCTCTCAGTCCAATGTGTACCCTCAAATTGCAAGTTGAGGAATCTTTTCCTGAGATTGAAAAATTTGACCGTTCGTCAAAACTGTCTTTTGAACAAGTAATAGAAAGGTATCCTAAAGTTATAAGAGATGTTGCAAATCTTCTAGTAGCTATGCCTTCAACACAAGTCAGTGTTGAACGGCTATTTTCAGCACTGAAAATTTTAAAATCTGATTTAAGGGCACGTATGAAAGAAGATATTGTTGAGGCTATGTTATTTTTAAGAACAAATGTTTATAAGTAAACTTAGATAAATAATTGTAATTCATAATTTTTTTTATGGAAACAGATTTACAAGGAGAATATCTTGATTTTATGTTTAAAAATTAGTTTCCTACCTTAGCTACATTAGTAAAAATTTCTGCAAAAGTTATTATTTTGCTTTCATTTTTTAATACAAGGAGTATTATGATTTATGATACTGTAAATGTATCATTGAATTTGCAAACTTTTTAATTTTTTAATATGTAGTTTGAACTTTAAAGATAAAGTCTGATTTAAGGTTACACTTAAAAAAAATATAATTGAGGCCATCTTGTTTTAAAAAAAAAAATTATAAATAAACTTAGTAATTTTCATTTTCAATTATTTTAAGGAAACAGATTTACAAGAAGAATATCTTGATTTTATGTTTAAAATTAGTTTGATTATACCTTAGCTAGAATAAAAAAAATTTTGCATTAGTTTTCATTTGTTAATCCAAGGAGTAGTATTGATTTTATAAGCGTGGGGTAAATGATTTTGTAAATTTTCTTTTATAATATGTATTAGTAGTTTGAACTTTTGACTTTTAGTTGAATTGCTTTTGTTAATTAAATTACAAAACTTTTTGACTAAAAGAAAATCTCTTTAAGTAAATAATATAACCTATTAAAAATTTAAAAACTGAATTTTTTGAAATATTCAGCTCTTTTTCAAGCCAAGTTGGCTTTCATGAAGCTTTCAAGTTTCAACACTTAAAAAAAGATGCATATATTATCTCAGAAAGTTTGATTGTTACTATTTTCCATACGAGAATTCTTAAGTTTGAACTTTGAACTAATTAGGAGGCAAGTTTCTCTAATTTATATAAGCTACCATTGTTAATAAATATTTAATATCATTTAGTTTTCATCATTTTCCTTTAGTTATTTAAATAACTTCATTCTATCATTATATTTGCCTAATTTAAAATCATAAGAAATTTAAATTTTGAGTATTAAAGTGATTTAATAATAAAATATTTTTGTGCAATATTTTAAATTGGACAATTAGTTATATAAATCTAGATATTTATAATTAACAGAATTTACTATAAAAGAGCCGGAGCCAGAGCCGGAGCCAGAGCCGGAGCCAGACTGTAAAAAATTTCTGCTCCGGAGCCGGAGTCGGAGCCAGAAGTTTTTTTACCGACTCCGAAACCCTGAGTAAAAGTCAAAGAGGTCACCATAGTTGTCTTTTGGGGTTCGCATGTTCATTACTTTAAGAGCCAAATCATGTATAATTTCATCCTTATTCATGTAATTTCTGTTAAGTAATTCTATTGCTACAGAATAAGAAGTACCTATGGCTGGTAGTGATTCCACTAATCTTAAGGCTGGGCCTTTCAGATAGTTCACTAAATAACTAAATTTATCAACATCTGTAATGTAGTTTTTATTACCTATAAGGCTATGAAATTTTTCAATAAAAGATTGAAATTTGGATCTGTCACCCTCAAAAGTGGGTACTGCAAGTGTAGGCAATTTTGATTTTAGTTCATTGCCCTCAGCCACATTGGGAGGGCTAAATGAAGCATTTCTAATAGCTTCTAAGAAGCTTTCATTTGTGTCTTGTTTTTGCACTCATCAAGTTGGTTTTGAATTTCAGAAATATAGTTGTTAATTTTTGTAATGTAATTTTCATTGTCAAGGAGGATGGTAGTATACTCATCATCTGTTAGTTCAATTGTGTCATCAATTTCTGTAATTATGTCTTCATCTAGTGTGAGAATTTCTTGTTTGTAACGAGTAATAGAGTTTAATGTTGTTTCAAGATCATATCTTGTAGGTTCTTTTTGTTTGAAATCATTGTACAGTTTGGTGATGACACCTTTACGTGCTGATTTTTTCCTCATTAATTTTTTGTGGTTTTGAGATGGTGCCATAGCCCCAAGGTCTGTGTTTTTGTTTTCTTGGTCTGGGTTTTTTACCCTTTTGTCCAAGTCTTCCATAATTGTTGTTAGTGTTAAAGTTCTGCGTTTAATTTTATGATGTTGAGCAAGTTAAATTACTGTACAGTAATAAGTTTTTTATATAACCTGCGCCACAGGTTAAATTAAAAATTTACGTTTTTAGTTAGGATAGGCCTTGAGTGTAAAGAGTAAGGTCTACCTTAAGAGGTAGGCCTATTATGTAAGGTAAAGTTAAGTGGGCCGGCCTACTAAATAGGCCTATTTGTTGGGCCTACCAAGTAGGCTTATGTTTGGGCCTATTATTTTATAGGACCTCAAATGAGTTAATTAAGCCTGTTAAATTAACAAGGCTTTGTTTTGAGTTTGAAGAGTATGACCTATTAAATAGGCTTAACGTTGTGGGCCTACTTTTTTTTTTTTAGGCCCTAAAATAAGTTATGCCTGTTAAATGAACAAGCCTTTGTTTTCGGTTAGTGTAAAGGTAAAGGAATTGGTTCCCAGTTGAATAGGCCACCATATGAAAAAACTATAGTGGGGTTACGGTTGAAATTGGGGTTAGTTCCCCATACACAGGGCCACCATATGAAAAAACTATATAGGGCTATGGGTTGATTGCCTGTGCCCTCATCCGTTGGAAATTTCCAGCAGACTTCAGTGGAGGGTTACCGACAAAAGCCCTATGCTTTTTCGTTAGAGAGTTATGAATATGTAGGTCTTTAAAGGACCTTTTTATATGTAATTGATTACGATAATTTTAGCGTCGGTATTTGCGCGACCTATATTAGAATGAAAATAATTTGCCTCACCTTATTTTTGCTGGGTCTTTGTTTGTTTCGATGTAGGGCGTGACGGTCTTCTTAGATGTAGGGCCGTTACGATGGAGCCTACACTGCGAGTTGACACTTTGTTACTAATATAGGCAATCACTAATTAAACCCCTGAAGGAATAGGCCTATCCTTTTATAGTCATTAGGTTTTATATTATAAGGAATTCACTCAGAACTTTAGGGAAGACAAACACGCATCCTCCCTGTTTAAAGCGTTCGCTGTACAATAAACAGCCCCGAGAGCCGTTCCTTGGTTCGCTTGTATTATTTGCCGAACTAGCAAAATTTTTGTTTGGTCTACCCCTCTGTGGTAGACTAAACAATAAATTGGGTTTTCTTGTTGCTATGTGAGGCTGATTCATACACACAGGTTCTTTGTACGTATGGCAATTTAATTATTTCATTCCCAATAGGCTATGTCGCCAATCCCGAGGCAACTTTGTATAGATATTTAATTCAATTAATTAATAATTTATATTTAATTATGAAATAAATGTACCACATATGATACCATGTTGTGAGCGCGTATAGTTTTTCCATACGCCGTAAATTAAGCTGGGTCAGACAAATTAGGCCTACATTGTGGTCTAAGACCTAGCATCAACTCATAGCTTAACAAAGGTGAAGGTAGATTGCCCTAACCTAATTTGGTGAGGAATCCTACTGTGGACCTCAATTTATCTGCCCGCTCTGGACTATTTCCGGAATCTCTAGGCTGACCCCTACAAGGCTAGACTTAATCTACTCTATAGTTAGACTGGAGATATTAGGGGTGGGTTAATTGGGGACCAATTCATACAGGGCATTTTTCACATTTGCTTTATAACAAACAATGCAGGGTTCCCACCCCGTGCAACCAGACTATAAATGAAATGGATATCAGCGTATTCAGCGGGTGTGAACTGTTGATTCATTTTGATTGTTCACCTTAGCGTAACACAGTGTCTCGTACCACAGATCAGAACCAACTGAAAAAAAACTGAGGATTAGTAGTGGTAACTTCATTAACTGAAACTACCACCAGTGCTGCCATCTATCGAATTACACACAAGTAGGGATTTGTTGTTTGCACATCTTAAAATGTCCATAGCTCCGCAACGGTTGGAAATAGCACCTATGTTGCATTAACTTTTTTACTCGATATCACCTCCCAAATCACCCACCAAAGTATGGCAGACCGGTTGGGAAACACCCTGTACACACACACACACACACACACTATAAACGAAACCATCAACAGTTAACTTGTTAAGTGACTGTGTCTTGCCTGTCTGGGTTCATCCCCTGAAACAAAAAATAAAGGCTTGAGCTTCCCTTTGTTTTGCTGCTGACCGCATTAAGAGAGTTGGATGGGACTTTGAAATGAGTCCGGTATTCACGTCTCCTTTTAAATGAGAGATGACTTTTTAATAGTAGATAAAAATTTAATTGAGGAAGTTACTTATGCATTTCTTCTTTCCTTTATTATTTTGATTTCCCAAAACATGCGATGTAAAGTGAAAGGAGTAAATCTTGAAGCGTTTTTCACTACGTGAAAACATACTGATCATATTTTTGCTTTATATGTGGGAAACGATAATAAACAAACGACAAGTTATTATATTTTTATATATATTCATACATAAAACAATATTGTGTACTCGCGTAATATCTTGTATAGTTGCGTATTTCTACGACGATAACAGTTGATCAGATGCCGCAAGTATAATTTGAAAGGTATTGAAACCATATAATTAATAATCACTGTATAAATCTAATCATGAGCGCTTAAAACGGACGTTCGCAGAAAGAAAAATCCAGTGAGTCAAACTCGGAGGTGCGGTAAGGTTGTTCTCATTGATCTCCATCGATCCACGCAAGAAGGAAATAAAAGCTGACTTTGGTAAGGCGTAAAAGCATCGAGCAAAACCCGAAAGGAGGCGTTCCGGTCCTTCATTCAACTCGCAAATTACTCGAATTTGTGTATAAAGCAAGAATTCAGAGGGGAATCTCTTTTTCTCCGCCTCGTAAGTCCGATGTCTTTGGCAGGTAAGTGAAATTGTCGCGACCTAACTTTGTTTATTTCGTGGCCTCGTTCCACAAATTTGGAATGTCATTCTTAAAAATAATTATATATTATTTTCAACAACGCAATAAATTAAGTAATGATGAAATAATGTTAGCCGATATTTGTTGATGCGCACAATACACATAATAAAGCTGTGAACCGACTGTCTGCCCTCAATTTTGCAACCTCATAATGGAACTTTAATAAAATTTGTTTCGGGTTCTAATATCAATACTACAAAACACTCTTCATTAAGTTTAGAACTGATAAATGCAAATTATAAATAAAATTAATACCCTTCATGAATAGCAAATTACTACTACTACTACTACTACTACTACTACTATGATTATTATTATTATTATTATTATTATGATTATCATTATTATTATACCAACTTTAAAATTTCCCTATATTGCATTTGATTTTAAACTTATAAATTTTATTATAAATTAATGAATTAGATTGGAACGTGACGTATGGAAAGAAGCCCTTATATTTTTTTTTCAGAACTTAAAGGATGAAACACGAAAGAGAAAATACAAAAATTCAGTTGTTTTTTTTAAATTCATACAAAAAGGAAAAAAAAATCATAAAAATAATCGTAAGAATTAAAATTAAAATTAAGATGTGTCGTAGTCACATTAGTTATAATATCGCAGTCTCTTGTCCTGCATTTTGGGAAACTGAAAAATTCCGATAAAGTTTTTTTTTCTTGGAACCCCTTCTTATTTTACCCTTTGGATCTCTCTCTCTCTCTCTCTCTCTCTCTCTCTCTCTCTCTCTCTCTTTGTTCATTGCATGGCCTTGTTTCACACACACACACACACACACACACACACATATATATATATATGCGCCTTGTTGGTGTACTGGTTAGCGTTGCTGACTACGAATCCATCGGCCCCGGGATCCAGACCAGCTGACGGCAGGCGGCGCGCAGCAAAACCCAGCTGTTCATCCTTCCACACAATAAAGAAATTGGTTGGTAGATAAATGGGTACCATGGGCAGCCTAGTGATTAAGACGCTGGGCTGCTAGTGGGGCGTGGTTCAGATTCCATGTTAAACTGTAGGTCTAAAGTAGAGCGACAAGCTTGACCTTCGTCAGAATGAACATTTCGGGCGGAAGCAAAAACTAAGGTATATATATATATATATATATATATATATATATATATATATATATATATATATATATATATATATATATACACTCGTATATATTAAGTTATAAGTAGACAAGTAGACCGGAGAAAAGTATTTTTTAAATTCATTTACCTGATGAATCCTAACCCCGAAGTGCGTGAAAATATTTAACATGAATATACTTCTCCCAGATATATATATATATATATATATATATATATATATATATATATATATATATATATATATATATATATATATATATAGGGCCGGCGATTTAACCCGGCTTCCTCGCCCTCTCGGCGGCCCTGTATACACACACACACACACACATACACACACACACACACACACACACACACACACACACACACACACACACTGTATATATTGCAACGTACCGGGAAAATTAATGTAGGAGACAGTTCCAGACGTTAAGAGTTTTAGCGTCACACTTGATTTTGACCTAAATACAAGGTAACCGGTAGGAAGGAGCTTTTGTGTGAAAATGAAGGGAAGGTCGGGAGGGACATTGATCCTAAGTAACACACAATCAATAAGACCAATCTGAGTGAGTCTCAGAGAAGGAAATCGCATGTGGAGCCTTCTCCAGGGAACTCACCTCAAACTACTTAAATATATCCTCCCTTGTTCCATTTTATGTGCCCTAGAAAGCCTTCTTTCTCAGTCCATGAAAACTCAATCAAAAGAAAACGAGAACAAAGGAACTGCTTTTACAGAACACTCATAATTATTTGCTTAGTAAAAATAGTTTCTAGTTAAACTTTTACATAAAAGTAATTCTCTCTCTCTCTCTCTCTCTCTCTCAGTATACTGTATATTAGAAAGGTCAACGCTCGTTGAAGCGGGTGCATGCATGTTTCTGAGTTTATGACCATACACATTCTGTTGCTAGAAATATGGATTAAAATTGAAAAACAAATTAAAGTCCATTAAATTACGATAATTTAAATAAATTAATTTGCAATACATAATGTTAAGAATTAATTAAGAATTTAACACACACGAAACACCGAAAAATATCGCGTTAAAAATATGTTTTGGAATTGAAAGAAAAAAGGGAAAACAGACAACTTTTAAAAACTTGGAAAGTCGTTTAAAACTAACTTTTTGTACCGTTCGAGATAAAAAAAAACCCGTATTTAAGGGAAGAATCAGAGAGGAAAATGGATGTTAACTAAGTTTAGAAATATCTAAATGAGAGAATGCGGTGATATGGATTTTAAGTTCATTCGTTAACGAGAGTAAATTATGCTTCATTAAATTGCTCTATTAATAAATTTAAATTTAAATTTAAGGTTTTATATAATTAGGAAACATTTTCACATCTATCTTTTTTCATATTGTGTTCTTTAATACTAAACGTTTCGTTAATGTGGCACAAAAGGAGGAATAGTCAAGTTTTAAAGACTATCCACGCTTCTTCACTGGTTTCTTTTCACTGAAGTGAAACTTCATTCAGTAAATGAACAGTTTTTGCAGTCAGTCCAAAGTTCAGAAGTTCTTAGTTAACCTTTTCCTGTCTGAGTGAGACCGTGTTCTAAATTCATTGAAAAGCCCCTCAACCATCTTCAAATTCTTTATTAATTTGCTTAAAAGTAATGACGGTATTAGTGTATCATCATTTGCTGAAGAGAAGTCTTCGGTCAATAGCAAGGTTGCGCTTGTGTATAAATAAACAGAATTCATGAAGGAATGAAAGAAAAATTAGTTAAAAGTTTTTTCTGTCTTTAATAAAAACGGACTTTTAAATCCCAAAATGAGGAGTTTGCCGCATACTAGTTGACATTATGTTAGGTACATTGTAATAATGTATACTGCGTTGCGTATTTTTTGGGGGGGATTGCGTAAAATACAGCAATACTTTATAACGGAATACAAAAAGAATCCTAATATTTCTATAACAGACGGATTCAAAATCTTTTCAGGAACAAAAAACACAAACTATCAAATTAGCAGAGGTGATACTCCTAAATAAAGGAAGAGAAACGCAGACATAAAATTTAACGAACTTTCTACCAACTTAAACGTATTCCAGTGATAAATTCCACAACTCAAGTTTACATTTACTTACTGATTTTACAGAAAATATATTTTTGCGCCATAATCTTACATATTAACTTGTTTTTAAGGACTATTTTTTACGAAGGCAATTTCCTATTACATAATCTCGTAATCTTAAATTTTCCACATTCTTCCAATGAAGATGATCAATGTAGAGGATCAAAAACTAATAGGACGTCGATACTTGATCAAAATCGAAAATGATTATTTGAAAACAGCAATTGTTTTCTTGTAAAAAAAAATACTGAAAATATTAAGTGATCACAATAAAGTATTATTCAGGGGATTTAGTCGAAAAGATTCAATAAAATTATTATTATTATTATTATTATTATTATTATTATTATTATAGAAATAACTTTAATATATATTCTGCATTTCAGATTAAATCCATGAAAAGTGAATGTATGCAAAATACTTTCAACGAGGTTGCACAACTGCAAAATCAATTATTCCCTGTTAAGGGTCAGTTTTCGAACGTTTCATTAGAATTTCTGAAGTAGAGCATCCTTTGCAGATTTAGTGCCCTAGAAATTCCTCTAGAATTTAGTTAAAAGAAAACCTACTCCAAATTTAGGGGACATGAACATGTTTTAGCTAAATTCATAACCGTTAAGACGATTTGGATAAAATTTTCAGCGTTTTTACCCTCTTATTTCGTTGGATATTTGGTCCATATTTGACTAGAATTAGCTAAAAGGCTTTTATGGATTAGGATTTTTATGTTTTCCACTTGACCTGACTCTCCTCCCTCAAGCTGGAGGGAATATATTTGAAAGTTGGTGCGCACTTTCTTAAGACTCTACGCTATAAATCCATTGTCAAACATTCCCTGATTTTTTATTGAGAGTTGAGATACATTGGTTGGAAGTTGAAGTTTTGAAAAATATGTGACCCTCTCCCACTTTATACCCCATGACTTTTTTTTACCGATAACAAATCTTCTTGTAAATTCATTTCCGGAAGGTTCAATAAATGTACTATTCATTCTGCAAGTTTGAAAACAATCTTATATTAAGTTACTTTTTTATATCTGTCTGGTATTTTCAAGATTGTGATTTTGAAAAACTTGGACATGAAAGTTCAGTTGTCTGTAAAAATGTTTTTAACCATGTGATTTTGCTGATAATTATTATGAAGTAAAATCATCTTATGGAACAGATTTTGACCACGTTTCAATAAAATCGTTTGACTAGTTCTGTCGTTATAAGTATTTAAACTAATTGGGCCATAAGTCTGAATCCACTTAGACATTTCTTCAGTAAATTAAAAACTTTCAACCGCTGTAAATTTTTTGTACAAAGCCAATTATGCTCAAATTTTGTACTAATCATATATATTGTATAAATAATGTACGCTGCAAATTTCAACCACATCGTTTAAGTAGTTTTTCTATAGGTATTTAAGATTCATGTTTCCCAAATGAGACCAATAAACATGAATAGTAGTATGACCGCAAAAGGAGAGAGTGCAAATCAATTGCAATGTTGATCAAATGTTGCAAGGTGCCACCCCCACCCCCCTTGTTTCAAGGTGCCAACCCGCACCCCAGGGTGCCAAAAAAAAGAGGGGGGAGTCCACCTAACCTCTTTGGGGGATAAGTTGGGACGGCCTCACTCCTGCAAAGGAGTATACCTAATCTAAGAGAGGAGGAGAGAGAGGAAGAAACCATCCATCGTCTGCGAGACGCAGACGCATAATGGGAGCTCAGGTTGCATCACTTGGCTTAGAACTCGAAATCCACCAGTTGGCATAGAAGCCAGAGCCCGCCAGGCATATCAGCCAGTTGGCATATTACACACACACACACACACACACACACACACACATATATATATATATATATATATATATACAGGGTGTCCCATAAGTCCGGCATCATAGGAAAAATAATAAAAAAAGGCAAAACAAAAGCTTTTATTTACAGAACGTGCTCAATATGTCCACCATTGTTTTCAGTACACAAATTCAGACGTGATACTCAGTCAGCAAGCACACGGTGAATGATGTCAGGAGTAATGGTGTTACATGCCCCAATAATACGCTGCCGCAAATGTTCAACACTCCTAATTTTCTCTGCGTATATCAGCGCTTTCAAGTGGCCCCAGAGATAAAAATCTAGTGGCGTGAGATCCGGGCTTCTAGCTGGCCATTCCACAGGCCCTCGACGTCTTATCCAATGACCAGGGAATTGTTGGTACAGGTATTCCCTTACTTGGGTGCTGTAATGTGCAGGAGCGCCGTCTTGCTGTACCATGTTGGGAAATTTCCTTCTTCGTTCAAGACACTGGGAAATGCTTCTTCCTTGAGCATATGTAGGTAGGTGCCTCCAGTGACATGTTTATCGAAAAAGAGGGGGCCTATGATGCGATCCTTCCAAATGCCACACCATACCATCACCCGAGATGCACCTTGTTCTTTTGAAGAGGTATACCAGTGAGGGTTGTTTTGAGACCAGTAGCGGGTGTTCTGTCGATTTACCTCACCATTTCCATAAAAAACAGCCTCGTCACTGAACAGAATGGTGGACGGGAAATTGGCATCCCGAGCATAAATTATGGTTTGTAGAAATAGAAAAATATGAATTTCTCCTATGATGCCGGACTTATGGGACACCCTGTATATATATATATATATATATATATATACTCAGTGGCGGCTCCTCTATAAGGGCCATAGGGGCCGGGCCCCACCAGTAATCTCTGCACAAAAGCAAAAAAATGAAATAAATTAAGTTTTCGAATTAGATATGTAACATATTTTTTTCTAAGTTATAGACGCTTTCTTCAACATGAGCATGAAATCTTATATCTAAAGGGCTCATTTAAATTGGCCCTATATACACTATTTTATAACAGTATTACGAGAATTGACGCACCGCGCGGATCCTGATTTCTCCTGATTGGTTTAATATGCTGATCTTGGGGCCACGGTGAAGTGGCCCGGAAGGCTGAAAATTTTCGTTTAAATTATCGCAGTCATATTTGATTTAGAGATTGTTTACGGTGGTTTTTTTTGTCACTGAATAAATATTAATCTATTTAATGAACAGATGGGGGTCATTAATTCCCACAATATAAAGATCTGTTTTTATTCATTTACAGTTCATTTTATATTTACCTTTTTCAATGTGTAATTTTAATTAGTTATACTCCAATTACATTTTCTTTGAATAGTCAAAGATTATGTCATTGAAAACGGAACAGCTGATTAGCTTTTCTTTTTATTTGAATTCAGTCTGTTTAGGAAACCGGAAGTGAATGGTATGGTAGTGCTTAATTATAGTGTTCTAATCGATTTGGTGGCGAATAATATCATTAATATTTAACCAAAGTTTGTCTACCCTTACCGGTATATGATGAACAGAGTAGACGAGATATTAAAAAAGCCATTTTCCTCCTTAAAACTGGAGGAAAAATTAGAAATAAAAAGACTGGGCGTATATCAGCCTACAGACATAATAATTACACAGCGAGATGGAAAACAACTGAGAACATTTTCAAGCAATTGGTTTGGTAAGAAAGAATGGCTGACGGTTAGTAGTGCAAAGAGTTCCTTATTTTGTTTTTATTGTCTATTATATGGAGGAGAAAGTTTGTGGACTAAAACTGGTTGTAAAGATTTAAAACATCTTTCTGAACGAATCCAGAAACACGAATCTAGTAAATCTCATATAAACAATGCTGTCCAGTTCAGAATGTTTGGAACCACAAATATTTTATCTGTTATTAATGAGGGATATCGCCATGGCATTCAGAGACATAATGAAATTGTGGACAAAAATAGGCATGTTTTATCAAGAATAATTAACTGCTTAAAATTCTGTGGTACGCATGAGCTCTCATTACGAGGACATAATGAAGGTGAACAATCCTGCAATCGTGGAGTATTTTTAGACATGATTAGCTATACAGCTACCTTAGATAGTACGCTGAGTGACCATCTTGAAAACAACAAAGTTGCAAAAAACACATCTAAAACAATTCAAAATGATCTTTTGGAATGCATGTATGAAGTTTACATTGATGAAATAAAAAAGGAAATAGATGAAATAAGTTTTGTTTCTGTCTAAGCCGATGAAACAACAGACGTGGCTTGTAATTCACAATTTGTAATTATACTACGATATCTAAAAAACTTCGAACCTGTTGAAAGATTCATAATATTTGCTAAAGTTGGAGATAGGACTGCAAATGGACTTGCAAATGTGCTTACTGAAGAACTAAAAAAATTTAATCTCAAACATAAACTCGTTGCACAGGCATATGATGGGGCGGCCGTAATGCGTGGCCTACATTGTGGTGTACATGTTCAAATGAAGAAAATTTATCCACATGCACATTACATTCACTGTTACGCACACCAGCTAAATATTACCGTTAAAAATGTCTGCTCATCAAATAAAAATATGAAACTGTTTTTCTCGATCCTAAATGGAATTAGCACATTTTTTAATATGTCTCCAAAGCGAAGTAGTCTGCTTCTTGAAATTTGACAAACACGTATTCCTCATGTGTCCCAAACAAAATGGAATTTTCATTCCAGAGTGGTTAATAGTGTTAAAGAGAACAAAGAGGAGCTCACTGAATGTTTTGGAAGAATTCAGAATGATGAGGGTTGGGATGATAAAAGTATATGCGAGTCTATTGGATTCAAAAGGTCGCTTGAAGATGAGGAGTTTAATTTTTGGCTCTTATTCTTTTATTCTGGAATGAAACACGTAGAAATTGTATACAATGTCCTGCAAGCAAAAAAAACGACCAGTGTTACCACTGCACAGGCATTAAAAGACTTTGAATTATCTATGAGTCAATTAAGAGAAGAGGTTCCAGTCTTTATTTCGAAAGCTTTTGAAAATCATAATGAAATCCCATCACGTCCAATAAAAAAGGCAAAAAGGGATATAATTGGGACAAAAACTGATAAACTTTGTAGTTTTGCAAAAGATGCATGCACTCGCATTACTGACGAGATGAATGAGCGATTTGGGAAATCAGAAATATTTCGCTCCTTTGCTGTAATAGATCCCAAAGAATTTAATCATCATCTTAGACAATTCCCAGTTGAATACTGCAAAGTTATTGAAACTAACTATCCTATGCTAAGGGGAGAAAAACTGTCTTCTGAATTAGAAATCGTGTACTCAAACAAAAGCTTTGCTAATATTTCGAGCGTTTGCGCTTTAATGCGCTTCTTATACGAAAACAAACTGCTAGATACCTTTTCTGAAGTGTCAAAATTATTGGAAATTGTCTTAGTGACGCCTGTTTCTACTGCCGATTCTGAACGCTGTTTCAGTACATTGAAACGAATAAAGACATTTTTAAGAAACACGATGACACAAGATCGCCTAAATGCTTTGGCTGTCTGTTCAATACACAAAGAGTTTATATCGCAAATTCCGGACTACAATAAAAAGGTAATTGAAAAATTTGCCAACAGAAAAAACAGAAGAGGAGAATATTTATATAAATAAACGTGAGTATACACCTTATGATAAAATATTAACTAATTTCTGTTTGTTTTTAATTTTAATTCATTCTCAACTAAGTTTATTTTACTGTTTTATAATGTGTGTGTGTGTACACGCACAGAAAAGTGCAAAAACTACATGATTTACCCTGATTGAACAGAATGCAGTTGCGAACTATTACCGTACTTTAAAAAGCGGAAAAACCAATAATAATTGCAGTAAATTCATTGTTTGCCTCCATACATAGTGATTGGATACATAAATATTTTGATATTAAGTATATGCATTAGTCGGGCCCCACCAACTATTATGAGCACGAGCCGCCACTGTATAATATACTCATAGACCCTGAGCAGCCACTTGATCTAAAAATGCACACACTTCCCGACTATATACTATATACGCTCATATATTCCCTATTATCGCGCGCGCGCACACACACACACACACACACACACAAACACATATTGATTTCCCCATAAGAAAACACCCCAGACGATGAAATGTTTATTATAGTGACCACCAAAATAAGGCGACTACTTGATGCTTCAATTAAGATTTATTATTAATGGGACACAAAAATTTCCTACACAAACTGAAACAATGAACTGAATTACCTTTATCATCCTCTGTATATACATTATTTATCATTATTAAGAATTATTATATTTAAAAATAAAATGAAATCAGTTATTTAATATATTATATATATATATATATATATATATATATATATATATAATATTTAGGAGAAATCCAATGACAAGGAGAATGTAAATGCCATGAAAAGTCTTCTTTAATGCGCAACGTTTCGAGCAATACGCTCATCATCAGGCTAGATAATAACAATATGAAATTAGAATCAATAAATAAATGTGAACAATACAAAATAATTTCTATAAAACCTATTCATTAAAAGCAAATTTTAAAAGACTAAAAGAAGAGGGTTAAATTCAAAGTTATAAAAATTTACATATAAAATTACAAGAAATTTAAAAAGCTATTTTTAAATTACATATAGTAAATTTGAAATTAGTACACTGGAATAATTAACACTAATACAATGGAATAATTAACACTACGAACCTTTCAATGCTGGTTCCGAGGCACGAGTAATTTAAAACAAAACAAAACAGGAAACAAACTATGGGTTGGGCGGTTGGAGAGTTATAAGTTGGGGAGGGGGGATTATAAAAAATTATCCTCTGACTATCCTCTGTATATACATTATTTATCATTATTAAGAATTATTTTACTTAAAAATAAAATGGAATAATTTATTTAATGTAGTATATATATATATATATATATATATATATATATATATATGCTGAAACTTGTCAATTAGTACTAAAAATTAATTTTTACATTGACTCTATCTTCTATATATGTTACAATCAAAGTGTGTAACCAGCCATTTCGCTTAATGGCTGAAACTTTTAGTCATTTCGCGAAATGGCTGTTTCACTTGGTCATTTCGTGAAATGACTAAAATCTTCAGCCATTACGCGAAATGGCTGAAATTCCACCTTAGTCATTTCGTACAAGATCATTTGCCCGGTGTAGTAATGTCCAATTAAAGAATAAAATGTTGTAGTAATGTCCAATTAAAGAATAAAATGTTTGTTTACAAGAATTTAAGAATGTCTAATTAAATGTTTTGTTATAATGAGAATTAAAAATGGTTTGTTTATAAAATGATAGTCGACAACACCCCGAAATGGGTCTGAAGGAGAGAAAATGCCCATCCTGGGTTGTCGTGCGGGCGTTGGCCCAATAAAGTGTTTCTCGTATTTAGGATGTTGTTGGTTACTTAAAGTAAGTATTTTGTGTCTCCACGTTAAATGTTAACGCTAATCCCGAACTCGCATTTCCTCGTTTGTCTAAACTGCTTCGGCATAAAATAAAAGTCAGTAAATAATAAACAGGAGTGTATAATTTATCCCCCGTCTCCTCGCATTTTCCGATAGTGTAATAGCTCAACCGTCGGCCCGCGTTCGTATAAAGACACAGAGAAAACGAGTGATAATAGAAAGTAAAGTAAATAATGAATTATAAAAGGGGGGAATGGGAATCACTACACCGATTAGGTCAACCGTATGCCTGGTTAGGTCAACTGTATGCCCTTGACAATTGGTTAGGTTAAGTTGTGTTATTTTCGTTAGTTTTAACGAATATAACACGACTTAACCTAACCAATTGTCAAGGGCATACAGTTAACCTAACCGGGCCTTCAATGGCGGACATCGGAATAACATTGAATGCCCGGTTAGTATTTGAAAACCTCTATATTGAAAATTCAAATTCAAATGTGTTCAAATGTTCAGATGTGTTCAAATGTGTATTTGAAGTGTTTCTCAATTATATGAACAGACTTGTGGATGTATGTATGTTTTAGCAGATTTAGTTAGTTAAATAAAGGTTTCCAATTTTATTGTGATGTTTGTCATTTCTATAAATTCATGACAAAAGTCATTTTAGCCATTTCACGAAATGACCAAGGTGGAACTTCAGCCATTTCGCGTAATGGCTGAAGATTTTAGTCATTTTGCGAAATGACTAAAAGTTTCAGCCATTACGCAAAATGGTTTGTTTCACACTTTGACTGTAACATATATACATTATTAATAATTATTATTATATTTAAAATAAAATAAATTCGTCAACACTGACCGATACCCGGTACTTTATGCTTCTTACCATTATTAAGAATTATGGAAAATCTTAAAACGCCTATCTATAAACTTATTCACGGCGCCAGACAGGCGTCTGAACACCTGAATTTTATTTTTGAAATGCATGGATGATGCGACAAGTAAAATTTCGACTCGACCGAGCGCTAATACCCTTCGTCGAGATTTTAATCCGAAACGAAGTGGACTGAAACTCCAAATTTATTTTCCAAACAGTATTTACTACAACACACACACACACACAATAAAGTACAGCATCACCGAATTGGCTCCTCTCTCTTTACACAACTATATATACGTTCATAGATCTTCAAACTCAGAAGCAACTCCCTCCGTCACCAACCGTTTATACACCAACTATACGTTCATAGATCTTCCTCCGTCATCAATCGTTTACACAACTATACGTTGATAGATCTTCAATACCCTCCGTCATCAACCGTTTACCCACCATTTATACGTTCAAAGATTCCCCTCCGTCATCAGCCGTTTACACACCAACTATACGTTCGTATCTCCCTCCATCATCAACCATTTACACAACTATATATACATTCATAGATCTTCAAACTCGGAAACAACTCCCTCCGTCATCAACCATTTAGACACCATCTGTACTGAACGGACGCATTTCCTGAGCTCTCTGATATTGCATCTACTTTTGCATATTGCTGAGAATTTTACTTTTGGAAAGTTTTGAATTTTATATACTTGCGTTTATATTCACATTTATATAGTTAAGTAATTGAATATTAGTGGTTTTTAGCGATTTAGAAGTTTTCATAGCGTGCCGGCTTAATTTAATTTGAATTTGTGACGGTTATAAACTAATTTTTAACTGCGCGATGCCGTCGCAGAAAGCGTCGTGTGTTAGGTGTAGGGTAAACCGGTGGTATTCGGAATTTAAAGATTATAATGGCGGTCCTATGGCGATTACTGAGAGATCAGTTTGTTTCTTTTGCGAGTTAATGGAGGAAATAGTTGACAGAAAATGCAGTGTACGTGAGGTAACCGAAAGACTTGCAACGCTTGATGAGGGCAGGGGTAGGGTTACGGTTGACGAAAGCCGAACCAATACTAATGTTGAAGACGTTAGTAATTTGAAGGGTGAGGTGCGGAACCTAGTTTCTAGTTTAGGTAGCTTGTCGGGAAGGTTGGATAGAGTTGAGGAAGGGGTTAAGGTTGGTCAGAGAGTAGTAGATGGGGACGGATTTAGAGAAATTAAGGGCGGAGCTAGGCCGCGTACGTTAGGTGATAGGAATCCCCCCCTATCGAGGTTTCGAACCCTTTCGCCCATTTGGAAAGGGACGTGAATGAGGGGGAAACTATTTTAATTGGGGACTCTTTAGTGCTCCACATGGACAAAGAGTTCGTTGAACGGCATCCAATCCAACCAAGAGGAGGAGGGTCTGTCTCCCAGGGGCCATGGTTGACAGAGTTAGAGACGAAGTGGATAGGATTGACGTTGCCTCCCGTCACTCGATGTTGGTGACGATGGTAGGAGGCAACGACTCGTATAGGCCCGATACGAGAGTGCCTGACCTTTTGGAGAGATATAGGGGGTTAATTAGGTCCCTGAAGGCGAGGTCAGATAGGTCTTTAGTTCTAGGTATTACCCCTAGGCACGGGTTGGGTCTTAGGATTATGTCAAAAACAATATTTTTGAATAATAAACTAGAAGAGATTTGTGCTGAGGAAAATGTACCCTTCGTAAAGCTGTGGTCCGAATTCTGTGATCCTAGCCTTTTTATAAAAGATGGGGTGCATTTTAATGAAATAGGTAATGCTAGGCTAGGTAGGTTAATAGACGAAAACGTGCGAAAGCTGTATAGATCGAAGCCTTCTTTAAACGGTATGGGTCCAGGGAACGCGGACCCGACGTGAAAAATAGTTTAAAACGTCGGCCCGTGGTAAAAAATAACTTAAACGTCTTTTATTGTAACGCGCGTAGTATTATAAATAAATTAAACGAATTTAAGGCGATAATTTTTTCCTGCAACTACGATATAGTTGCTATCACTGAAACGTGGTTAAATACCGTGACTCGGGACTTGTTGGGGGAACTTGATATACCGGGTTTTAAACTCTTTACTAATGATAGGTTACATAGGTTTTGTGGCGACGTTTTGCTGTACATTCGTAATTCCCTTAGGGCTATCGAGGTTAAGATAGATTTTCCGGCAGCAATTAATGCGTTGAAGTTTGGGCGCATAGTATTAGTTTTAATTTTGTTGTTGTTTATAGACCTCCCGTTCAACCCTTCGACACCGATACTAGATTTTACTCATTTCTTGGTAACTTTATTGACAATCGGAATAGTATAATTGTCGGAGACTTTAACTGTCCTAATGTTAATTACGAGACTTTTACTGGTAATGAGGAGGGTTTTAGATTGAGTGAGTTCATGGAGGATAATTTTTTACGACAGATAGTTACCGAACCAACGCGCGGTAACAATATTTTAGATTTGGTGATGACGAACGGCGAAAATATAGTCGATAGTTTAGAAGTAGGCGAGAGTTTAGGATGTAGTTATCATCAAATTCTTAGGTTTAAGTTATCGATAGAAAACACTAAGGATAGTAACGTAATAGAAGTCCCTGATTTTCGAAGGGCTAATTTTGATAGTTTTGAGGATAGGATGAGAGTAGAGGACTGGGATAACTTATTTATGGGTAATGACACAAATTTGCAGGAAGCGTTTAAAGAAAGTTTTATGAATATTGAAAGGGAGTTTATTCCTCGTAGGCCCAAGCGTGTTAGAAATCATGGTAGGCCCAAGTGGTGGACTAGGGAAATAGGTAAGTTCAGAAACGAGCGCAACATTGCGTATAGACTTAATAAGCGCAATGGCACGGCAGCTAACTTTAATAGATATATCGAGCTTAGACGTCAGGTTAAAAAATCAGTTAGGAATGCTAAGCGTAATTTAGAGATACTTATAGCTGCGGATAGTAAACATAATCTAAAAAAGTTTTTTGAATACGTCAATAATCGTAAGCCAATAAAAGATAACATAGGCCCTCTAGTGGATGTTAACGGCGCTTTGGTTTTTGACGCTCAGGCGATGGCGGGTATTTTCAATAACTTTTTTGCGACAGTTATTACCGGAGAAGACGTAAATAATGTCCCCGACGTGGACGATATCGTTCCATTTAGTAGCGAGACTATTTTGGATGAAATAACTGTTTGCGAGGCTGAGATTGCGCATTATATCAATAGGCTAAAAGTTAGCAAGGTTCCAGGCTCTAACGCTTTTTATCCCAGGCATTTGAAAGATTTGAAAGACGTTATCGTAGGCCCCTTAACGAAGACTTTTAATCAGTCACTCGAAACGGGGATTATTCCTGAAGACTTCAAATTAGCTAACGTCACGCCCATTTTTAAAAAAGGCGACCGCACAGTAGCTAGCAATTATAGGCCCATTAGCTTAACGTCAATTGTCGGTAAACTTTTGGAATCCGTAGTTAGAGATCGTATCATCGATCACTTAGAAAGTAGAGATTTGATTAATAGTAGTCAGCATGGGTTTCGACGCCATAGATCTTGTTTAACTAATTTGTTAGAATTTTATAACGAAATAGTGCGCGAATACGATAGGCATAGAGCGGCTGACATTATTTATTTAGATTTTACAAAGGCATTCGATACAATTCCGCATAGAAGATTAATTGCGAAGGTTAAAGCGCACGGTATACGCGGTCAGGTAGCTAACTGGTTAGTGTAATGGCTTCGTGCTAGGAGACAGAGGGTCGTTGTTAATGGTAGTGAATCGGGGTGGTTGGATGTTGGTAGCGGTGTCCCACAGGGTTCAGTGTTAGGCCCATTGCTATTCGTAACTTACATTAACGACATAGATGTAGGGTTGTCTAGTAACGTGTCAAAATTCGCGAACGATACTAAAATAGGCGGTAAGGTTGTTAACGAGGACGATAGAAATAGGCTCCAAGACGATGTAAATAAGATTATGGAATGGACGGTTAAGTGGCAGATGCAATTTAATGTAGACAAATGTAAAGTTTTGCATGTAGGTTCTCGTAACAATAATTACACGTACACCATGGATGATAGAGAGTTAGCGAGCGTTGATGAGGAAGTATATTTAGGCGTACGCGTATCTAAGGATTTAAAGGTTAGGAACCAGTGCCTGGAGTCTTGCGCAAAAGCTAATAGGATGTTAGGTAGGCTGACCATATTTCCTTGAGAAATATTACAAAAGTCTTATAGGTTATGAATAATAATTTATAATTGACCAATATTAAAGTATATTTATAGTTTTTATTAAAAACGGGACAAAATTGACATTTTTATTAAAACGACGGGACGGCCAGGATATATAAACAAAACGGTACTGTCCCGTTCAAAACGGTACGTATGGTCAGCCTAATGTTAGGCTTCATAGCGCGTAATTTCGAATTTAAATTGAAGGATATTATATTGCCCCTTTACAAGTCCCTAGTCAGGCCTCATTTAGAATATGCCGTTCAGTTTTGGTGCCCGTATTTGCGTGAGGATATTGATAAGTTAGAAAGGGTTCAACGTCGTGCCACAAAACTAATTCCATCATTGCACAACAAGCCTTATGAAAATAGGATTAAAGTGTTAGACTTGCATTCACTCGAAACTAGGAGATTAATGGGGGAGCTTATTGAAGTTTTCAAAATCGTTAATAACATTGATAACGTAAATTTTGACAAACTGTTCACTTTCGACAATAGCAATACTCGTAATAACGGATTTAAGTTGCGTGGCAGACGTTTCATTACTAATATCGCTAAAAAACTTCTTTACGTTTAAAGTAATTGATAAATGGAATAATCTTCCCGCGTCAGTCGTTCACTCTACCAGCGTTAATATGTTTAAGAACCGTTTAGATAGGCACTTTAAAAATATTAACGTTGTTTAAAATAAAAAAACAATTAGTAACAGGAGCTCTGAGAGTGGTGGTCGAGTATGAGTCTGTTGACGATTAATGCCAGCTTGTGACATGCCAGCGTGTGATGCCAGCAATAAAAAAAAAAAAATTAGACTAACATGAACGTAGATGTAGCTTGTAGAGTAAACTAACCCACTTTTTGTTGAACTTTACCTACTTTTTTTTTTTTCCTTATCCTCTCCTTATTTGCATGTCTGTAACTCTCTTTACTTGCATGTCTGTAGTTTGCATGGTATAACTGTGAGTTAAGACTGTTTACATGGTTTGTAAGTGTTCTTATTTTACTTCTTTTCATCTTTCACCCCTTTCCTATTCTCTCCGACTATTTTTCTGACTTGTCGGCAGTGGCCGGCGGATGATGATGGTAAGTCTTTTTTTCTCTTTTTCTGAATTAATGTTAACCCACGAGTGATAGGTGTTGCTACTTACTTAACCCCTTATTTTCTTCTCTTAACCCCCTACTCTTTCCTTTCTCTCGGGCTAACCTTAGAGTGGATCTTAGGGTCTTTGTTAGCCTTAGCTTCTGTAGATCTGTAGATCTGTATACATTCATAGATCTTCAAACTCGGAAACAACTCATTCCGTCACCAACCGTTTACACAACTATATATACACGTTCATAGATCTTCAATATCAAACCTGGAAACAATGTACAATAATAATACATGACATCCACTTATCCCGCGACAACTTTTCTTTACATAGACATGTTTGCCTCTTTCTCTCCTTTTCCTCGCCAAAATAGCGATAGATGTTATTTAATAACACTAACTCACTCCTAGAGTAGTTATAATTAACACGATACATCTCATCGACAAGTCATTCTGGAGTTTTGGAATAAATATCTCTTTCCAATTCTCTGTAAATTCTCCATTAAAATTCATATTTTTCGGGATAAACTACTGTTTTATCTGTCATCCTATCACGATGGTGGACGTTTTGATCCACTATCCAGTGCTGGATCATCTCGCACCTGCATCAAATTCCGCTGCTAAAGACTTTCAAACTTCCTTTTCTGAATAATTCGTTGAAAATACAGGTAAGGTAATAAATCATTTTACTCCAATTTATTCTTTTAAAACACGAGTTGTCCATTTGAGTCGCCATTTATCATATTGACAATCTCTCCACACAATAAACATTTTAAAAACTTTGATGGCTAATCCGTCGTTCTCCCTCCATCGTTTTTGATAATTGTCTTAAAATTTTAAAAATTAATTTTCAGTTTTAGGTGATTGTAAAATTGGTTGTCGCTAAACAACTTCATATATATATATATATATATATATATATATATAATAAAACAATTGATAAATCAATTTTTATGTTGAAATCCATCCGGTTAAATAATCTCTCTCTCTCTCTCTCTCTCTCTCTCTCTCTCTATTATATATACACAAGGGTTTGTTTTTCATTAAGGGTTATATTAGGAGTGTATAGAACAATTGTAATTTAAAGAAACACTAAATCAAACATATGCGTGTATTCGCGTTTGAACATTATTGTATTTAAATACAATGAATTTCATTATCTTACGTCCTAATTTACATGGGATTGTACTTAAGATTTTGGTTAGTACGCCATTATTAATCAGGAATTCATTTTTGCTTGGAATAATCCTGACAAATATTCATATTAAATAAATAATGAAATCTTTTACTTATGTAGTTTTTGCATCATTTATCATTACAGGATGTGAAAAAATTAGGTTCTGCTATATACGGATTACAACTTGGACATATTCGCAACACCCATAGAAAATATGTCAGCACCGCTCCCCCTCAGATCAGCACGGTTAAAGCGATGTTGGTTCTGATTAGTAGTTGGATGGGTGACTTTCTTCTACGTCCAGATGATGTAGCGATCTGTACGTAGATATTTCAGATTCCGCATAAAAATCTTTTTTATGGGACCCTTCGTCATATAACTTACGCCGTTACGAAGGAGGTTAAATAAATAGTATATATATATATATATATATATATATATATATATATATATATATAGGAAGAGAGAGAGTTACAAGGAGTTACAAGTACAGTAATTTACAGCGCCGGAAATACTTTTATCCTAACTAGATATATCATGCATCACCTACCATCACCGGGTCTCGAACCCAGGTGGAGAGCGCAAGAGAGTAACTCGCGTCTCCACCAAACCAGACCTAGAGGCAGGGCCACCAGCTTGACCTTCGTGTGAAGAGAGATCGGCGCAGAGGGACAATAACAAAATATACAAATGGTCAGTACGGATTGTTCTTCATCACGCAGGGATATAAAGAACAGAAGTCGTAGTAATGGAGTTTCACGTCCTCCGTAGGCCGAAAGTATAGCTTCAAAGGGTTTGTACGCCCTCCGAACAAGCTATCACCTGCGTATATATATATATATATATATATATATATATATATATTAGTGATGTAGCGTATGTCATTTTTTTCACATCCGCGGATGCGGATGCGGATGAGGATGTTTGATTTCAACATCCGCGGATGCGGATGCGGATGTCTACATTTTCGTTATTTTTTAGGATATATTCGAGATTTGTTGTGTTTAACGTATATAATAAGTTATTATATAGAGAGAGCTGTAGCTATAATGTAGTATAATTGATTAATTGTACAATAATTGCTGTACTTTTCCCTGAACATATAAAATAATAGGAAGCATCTAACTAATATAGAAATCAATTAGTGAATTCGTCTGCAAATAAATTCGTTATATTTTGTTGAGTTTCAGCCACAATTAGAAACCATAATTGTGTTACCCGACCTCTTTCCCCAACCTCCACCCTTATAGAAAGAGATCTTTAATTAGCTTGATAACTATTTATATTAAGTTTAAAGTTTTATTAGGCATATTTATAAATGAGTAATTAAAATAAAGTAAACTAAGATGTTCATCGTTTAATATTCAAACTTAATTATAGGAAGGTTATGCTTAAGGAACATTAATTTTTCTGCCTTTTCTGCTGCCAGTCTGTTTCTCTTTTCATCATATATTAATCCAGCACTGCTAAATAATCTCTCGCTTGGTACGTTTGTTGGAGGACAGGCTAAATGTTTCCTTGCAAGTTTACTCAAGTATGGATAGATATTCTGCGTATTTTTCCACCAACTAATAGGATTGTCACATGCAGCCAGGCGTTTTTCTTGGTGATAGCTCTCGATCATTTTTACTACATCTTTTGACATCGCGTAGGTCTCGTCATTGCTGCTTGACTCAAGAAACTGAGAGACAGATTCTGTGATAGATTTGCTTGTTGAAGGTGTTGGTTCTGTCACTGAAACTTTTATTCTTTTGGTGGGTGGCGAAGCGACAGATTCAAGAGATTGAAGCTCTTCAACTGCTTTGCCAAGTGATGATTTAAGTCGTTCTAATGAACTAGGTGAAAATAACTTAGCTTTGTAACGTGGATCTAAGTAGGTTGCACGAGAGTAACTTCATACAAGAACAGCCTCTCGTCTTGTCGCTTGCATCACTTTTGCGCACAATGAACTAGTTCTATTAATATAGTAGAATTTGATAATTTCCGCTTATTAATGACGTTTTATCTCAACGGTCCACATCCGCACGACATCCGCAGTCCAAAGTGCGGATGCGGACGCGGATGCGGATGCGAGAAAATGTGCGGATGTTCCGCGGATGCGGATGCGGATGCGGATGTGACCTACATCACTAATATATATATATATATATTTATTACAATCAGCGAAACTTATTAATGTACACACACACACACGTACATAATAAAAGTGCAGCATCACCGAATTGGCGTTTTCTTAATATCTACAGATCTACAGAAGCTAAGGCTAACAAAGGCCCTAATATCCACTCTAAGGTTAGCCCGAGAGAAAGGAAAGAGTAGGGGGTTAGGAGAAGAGAAGCGAAGAGAATAAGTGGTTAAGTAAGGAGGAACACCTATCACTGGTGGGTTAACATTCATTCAGAAAAAGAGAAAAAGACTCACCATCATCATCCGCCGGCCACTGCCGACAAGTCAGGAAAATAGTCGGAGAAAATAGGAGAGGGGTGAAAGATGAAAAGAAGTAAAATAAGAACGCTTACAAACCATGCAAACACAGTCTTAATTCACTGTCATACCATGCAAACTACAAACATGCAAGAAAAGGGAGTTAAAGACATGCAAGGAGAGGTTAAGAAAAGAAAAAAAAGTAGGTAAAGTTAAACAAAAAGTGGGTTAGTTTACACTACAAGCTACATCTACGTTCGTGTTAGTCTAATTTTTTTTTTTTTTATTGCTGGCATCACACGCTGGCATGTCACAAGCTGGCATTTATAGTCAACAGACTCATCCTCGAGCACCACCACCAGAGCTCCTGTTGCTAACTTTGTTTTTTTTATTTTAAACAACGTTAATATTTTTAAAATGTCTGTCAAGACGGTTCTTAAACACATTAACGCTGGTAGAATGAACGACTGACGCGGGAAGATTATTCCATTTATCAATTACTTTAAACGTAAAGAAGTTTTTAGCGATATTAGTAATGAAACGTCTGCCACGCAACTTAAATCCGTTATTGCGAGTATTACTATTATCGAAAGTGAACAATTTGTCAAAATTTACGTTATCGATGTTATTAACGATTTTGAAAACTTCAATAAGCTCCCCCCTTAATCTCCTAGTTTCGAGTGAATACAGGTCTAGCTCTTTAATCCTATCTTCATAAGGCTTGTTGCGCAATGACGGAATAAGTTTCTTCTGCACGACGTTGAACCCTTTCTAACCTATCAATATCCTCACGCAAGTACGGGCACCAAAACTGAACGGCATATTCTAAATGAGGCCTGACTAGGGACTTGTAAAGAGGCAATATAATATCCTTCGATTTAAATTCGAAATTACGCGCTATGAAGCCTAACATCCTATTAGCTTTTGCGCAAGACTCCAGGCACTGGTTCCTAACCTTTAAATCCTTAGATACGCGTACGCCTAAATCTACTTCCTCGTCAACGCTCGCTAACTCCCTATCATCCATCGTGTACGTGTAATTATTGTTGCGAGAACCTATATGCAAAACTTTACATTTGTCTACGTTAAATTGCATCTGCCACTTATTTGTCCACTCCATAATCTTATTTACATCGTCTTGGAGCCTATTACTATCGTCCTCGTTAACAACCTTACCGCCTATTTTAGTATCGTCCGCGAATTTTGACACGTTACTAGTCAATCCTACATCTATGTCGTTAATGTAAATTACGAATAGCAATGGGCCTAACACTGAACCCTGTGGGACACCGCTACCTACATCTAACCACGCCGATTCACTACTATTAACTACCACCCTCTGTCTCCTAGCACGAAGCCATTCTTCTAACCAGTTAACTACCTGACCACGTATACCGTGCGCTTTGACCTTCGCAATTAGTTCCCTATGCGGAACTGTATCGAACGCCTTTTTAAAATCAAATAAATAACGTCAGCTGCTCTATGCCTATCGTATTCGCGCACTATTTCGTTATAAAATTCTAACAAATTAGTTAAACAAGACCTATGGCGTCGAAACCCATGCTGACTACTATTAATCAAATCTCTACTTTCTAAGTGATCGATGATACGATCCCTAACTACAGATTCCAAAAGTTTACCGACAATTGACGTTAAGCTAATGGGCCTATAATTGCTAGCTACTGCGCGATCGTCTTTTTTAAAAATAGGCGTGACGTTAGCTAATTTGAAGTCTTTAGGAATAATCCCCGTTTCGAGTGACTGATTAAAAATCTTCGTTAAGGGGCCTACGATAACTTCTTTCAAATCTTTCAAATGTCTGGGATAAAAAGCGTCAGGGCCTGGAGCCTTGCTAACTTTTAGCCTATCGATATAATGGCAATCTCACCCTCGTAAACAGTTATTTCATCCAAAATAGTCTCGCTACTAAATGGAACGATATCGTCCACGTCGGGGACATTATTTACGTCTTCTCCGGTAAAAACTGTCGCAAAAAAGTTATTGAAAATAACCGCCATCGCCTGAGCGTCAGAAGCCAAAGCGCCATTAACATGCACTAGAGGGCCTATGTTATATTTTATCGGCTTACGATTATTAAGGTCTTCAGAAAACTTTTTTGGATTATGTTTACTATCCGCAGCTATAAGTATCTCTAAATTACGCTTGGCATTCCTAACTGATCTTTTAACCTGACGTCTAAGCTCGATATATCTATTAAAGTTAGCTGCCGTGCCATTGCTCTTATTAAGTCTATACGCTCTATTACGCTCGTTTATGAACTCGCCTATTTCCCTAGTCCACCACTTCGGCCTACCATGCCTACCATGCCTACCTACCTGCGAACGTTGATCGACTAAAGGTAGGCTTTGTCAAAACGTGAACTTTTGTGAATGTAATGCTTTGACTTTGTAAACCAGGTGGCAATATCTTTTATCAACGTATAATTTTAAAATTAGAAAGAGCCGTACGCGCTGGTGGCCAAACTTCCTCAAATCTCCGTGTAGCGGGCTGTCTACGGTTGGCCAGACTGACAGTCGACGGCCTGTTGCGTGGCACGGTCAGAATGCCGATCGGCTCCCGGGGCCGGACCTATTCTCAGCGTGCTATTTTTTCAATTACAGGGAACAATTGCGTGCTCCCTGAACTACTCTTACTCTCTGGCGACATTAAGACTAATCCAGGCCCCACTACAACTTACACAAGTCACCATACACAAAGACATAGACACAATAGTACCATGAGACACATACAGAAGTATATTAACATATTACAGTACAACGTAGATGGCCTCAAACAAAATCATGCAGCTTAAGGAATTCGTACACAAACAAAACATTCACATAGCACTTATACAAGAAACAAAACTAAAAAGCACACACAAAACACCCACCATCCCTGACTTCACGGCGATCCGTCAAGATCGTACTGGGGGTAACGGGGGTGGACTCATCACTTACATACGTAAAAGCATTAGCTACACTGATGCTACCCAAAACATTACAAACACAATCCAAGCAGATAACACGATAGAAATACAGGCAGTTAACATTAAAACACGCGCAAAACACAACACCACACTAATCAACATTTACATCCCACCAGATAGTTCACCTCAGGTGCCAGCCAATTACAATCCACAGTTACACAATCTTGCCTCTCTCACTAATGTCATCTTAGGAGGAGACTTCAACGCCAAAGACACTAGTTGGTACCTGCACAACCAAAGCAACACCAGAGGCGCCAACATAGCCACACAACTAAACAGCCTCTTCATTCTTAACAATACAGAAGAGCATACACACATACCACATCAAGCAGGATACTCAAACTCCTCCCCAGACATAACGTTCTGTCCCCCCTCACTAGCAACACATACACAACGGAGAACAGAAAAACAACTGTCATCAGACCACCTGCCCATCATCATTACAACACATTCTACACTCTGCCCCAACAGCCTTAGGCACACTTACAGAAATTACAAGAAAGCTGATTGGGAACAGTTCAAAATACAGACTGAGGAACAATTCACCACATTAAACAGCACACCCATCATAAACATCAATACAACACTCAAGACATTTAATCAGATTATCAATAATGCAAACAAATACATACCCAAGGGCAACATTAGGAAATACAACCCAAATTACACTAGAGAAATAGCCCACCTCATAAGGCAAAGTAACAACCTCAAATATAACACACAAACACCACACACAGAAGCCATAAAACAGCAGATACAACAGCTCAACACAGAAATAAACAACAAACTCAAAGAAACACAAACAAACATTCAGGGAATTCATAACAACACTAAACCACTCCACAGATACATCCAGGCTATACAAGACTATAAACAGCATTACCCACTCTAACAGCGGCATTCACACCTCACACGCGGCTATCTGTCGCAGCCAAAATAATATCCCAACATACACACAACAAGCTAACATTCTAGTTAATCACTACGCAAAGATAAGTCACTTAAACAGAGACAACAACCAGAAACACGCAGACAGACAAACAGCCAGACACAAGAAAACCTACAGACTCGACACGACCATTACACCCTTCAATACAGACCAGACCACCAAGATCATCAAAAACATTAAGAATTCGAAGGCTACTGGACCAGACAACATATCTAACATACACCTTAAACACTTGGGCCCACAAGGAATACTAGCTCTCACAAATATCAGCACATATTCATACCAACACTGTATTATTCCTGACATATGGAAACAAGGTAAAATTATTACACTACTCAAACCAAACAAAAATCCAACAGAACCAGCTTCCTATAGACCCATTACTTTACTATGCACACCTTCCAAAGTAACAGAAAGACTAATCTTACAAATCACCAACCCACACATACCACTATCGCCTACTCAACATGGATTCAGACCTCACCACTCAACCACGACATTACTCACTAACCTCATGCAGCACATCATGGATGGCATCAACTCCAGAAGACCAGCTCAACGTACACTATTAGCAACAATAGACATTAGTAAAGCATTTGATGCTATCCCACGCTTCCCTCTCAAAATAAAATACTCAACACAAACATGCACAATAACACCAAAAGGTGGCTGAGCAACTATCTCTCAGGAAGATACTCACATGTCACATTTAATGGCAAGTCATCCAAAAACAAGCTTTTTCCGAACGGGGTCCCTCAAGGCTCTGTTCTCTCACCAACACTCTTCAACTTATACATGCATGACATTCCAACACCCATAGATAACAAGCTTACCTTATCATCATATGCAGATGATATCACTCTAACATCCACCCACAACAACATCGACACCGCTACAAATAACCTCAAACATACATAAACAGTATACAAGACTGGCTCACACACAATAGACTCAAAGTAGCGCCCACAAAATCAACCATCACCTTGCTTACAAGCAACACAAAAGAACACCAGGTAATTCCACAGCTTACACTAAACAACATCAACATTCCACACACTCACAGAGCCAAAATACTTGGTGTCACATACAACACATCATTATCTTTTGCAAACCACATTCAGGACATTAAAAACAAATGTACGTCAAGACTTAACACGCTTAGGGTACTAACAGGCACAAACTTTGGACACCAGCAGGAAACAACATCACTCATATACAAACAATATATTCGCTCAGTTATGGACTATGCTAGCCCATGCTGGGCACCCATTATCTCAAACACACATAAACACCTTACAAACAATACAAAACAACGCACTTCGTATCATTACAGGATGCACTCAAACAACACCAATAGAACACCTGCACACAAAAACAAAAATACTAAAAGTTAGGGAACATTTAGACATGAGGGGAACACAATTCATGGCAGCAGCGACAACTAACCCACAACACCCTTGCCACTACATGTATAATCATGCACCAACACCTCGCACCATTAAGGTAACACCAGAGAGACATTATAACCAAATACTCCATTCCATACCACGCCCCACAGACATCACACAGTACAGAAAACACATACACACACACACCTAACCCACAAAACACTGACACGACTCGGTCCGAATGCGGTCCTAGGTGCGAAGCCGCCACCCATTAACAGGTCAGCCTGAGCAGATCGGATCGAGTTAACTTAGCACGATTCCGATGTGGACATCACCCCAACTTACGGACATATAAACACAGACTAGACAACTCCATAGACGACACCTGCCACCTGTGCCAAGACACACCACAAACAATTGAACACATTATGACAGACTGTACCGCTCTAGCACAACAACGAACACAACACAACATCACTAGTGCGCTGAACCTCTGGTCCACTCCGGAGAGGGCGATCGGTTACCTGCGTGCCGCCGGCTTGCTCGATCAGGGTGGGCTGATCGGCTAAACAACAACAACAACAACGAGGAATAAACTCCCTTTCAATATTCCTAAAACTTTCTTTAAATGCCACCCAACGCAAATTTGTGTCATTACCCATAAATAAGTTATCCCAGTCCACTACTCTCATCCTATCCGCAAAACTATCAAAATTAGTCCTATGAAAATCAGGGACTTCTATTACGTTACTATCCTGTGTTTTTTATCGCTAACTTAAACCTAAGAATTTGATGATCACTACATCCTAAACTCTCGCATTATATGTTAGCCATTTGCATATTTTAGAGGCACGTGGAAAACGTTCATAGATTCCCTATTATTACACACACTCATTCTTCATCATATTCAAATATCTATAGGCGTTATAGTAACATCATTACGAATGATAGAATCTAAAAATTAAAATTAGTAGAAATAATCCCCAAACCTTGCATCGAGCATCCCCCATTTCTGAAACCTAACATAATAATTAGTGTTTAGTTAATATTATGAAGCATGCACGATACAATATACCAATATAAGTCTCAAACTTTATATGTATAGGCCTAAATAAGAAGAATTTTAGACTAGATCATAAAATATGATCGTTCACATTAATAATAAAGTTAAATTAACATTCTAAATTCGTTAATATAAACGTATCTGCCTCGTATTCAGATGTTCTCTAATGTAATATGAAACGACGTTGAAATATTAACCTAAAGGTAAGAGAAGTTAATCAAATAAAATAGTTCGTCCAGAAAGAATAGTGAATTACGCAATCACAGGCATAGCATATGTTTTATGAATGTATGTCTACGCAATAATGATATTGGGTTTATTTATTATTGTTTCATGTAATTAGCTCAACCTCCTTTGTAACAGTTAACTTCATTAGCGGAGAGAACATAGAGATTCATGTGGGATTCGAACCATGGTCGCTACATTATCTGTACGTAAAGGACGGTCCCCCATCTAATTACAGCTCAGACTCAATGTCGCTTAACTTCGCAGATCGCAGGGACCATCCTTCGAAAGGCCTGGAAACATACTCCAAGCATGCGCATTAATTTTCATACTTATTTATTTTTAAGCTGGACAAAATATGTTTAATTTTACTTAGTACGCCTATACATATTATACATCTCCATTAAATATGATGCCTATTTCATCGTTTAAATTAAGAAAGTGGTTAATAAGTAGCCCTATAATAGGGCGGTTTTCTGCAGTTCTCCACATCGTAAAAGGAGAGAGTTTTGGAATTAAGATAGCCATTAGTAATAGTTTATTAGGGTGAGGGATGATTTATTAATATAGGTAGTCCCTCTTGTTGCTCATATTAGGCCTATAGCATACAACAAAAGGACTGTCTTTCTTCATGATTCGACCGAATGAGCAAATCGGTCGGAAACTAACCAAAAGTGATAAATATAAATATAAAAACATACCAAGCTTTCATATATTCAACTATCGTAGAAATTCCTAAGTTTGTGTGGTAGAAGTCGCTTTCATATATTTCTTTTGCTGGAAGTGAGTTAATTGAAGCGTTTGTTCTCTAAGCTAAGGAATTCTTGGGACAGGATCAACTGTCTGTAGCTACAGATTATTGTATTATTTTTATTCATTTGTATATAACACTTTCCATAGAATGTGCTCTGTATTAAAATTAACACTCCAATCACGCTTATATTATAATATATAATATATATATATATATATATATGATGAAAAAATCCACGAAGGAACACTGAAATAAAGAGATCGAGTCTATATAGAGGTCACAAAAAAAAAAATATATATATATATATATATATATATATATAATAATAAATATAGCAATAAAAATTGTGGGAGGAGCATACAAATTTGTAAGGAGAAACTACCAATTTTAGCACTTTGCCATTCTTGTCTAAATCCGTTCTAAACGAATTCAAAATAACAGGATCAAATGGATTGTGTACAACCAATTTTATAGATAATGCCTGAATTATATATAGGTCACAAAAAAAATTATAAAAATAATAATTGTAAGAGGAGCATACAAATTTATAAGGGAAAACTACCAAAGTTTTAGCATTCTGCCCTTTTTGTCTAAATCCGTTCTGAACGAATTCAAAACAACAGGATCAAGTGGAAAAAGACATTGGCTCATGTTAAAGTTATTTATAAGTTGGATAATAGCAGACTCAAGAATATCTCTATTAACAATGTCAGGGCCGCCGCTTCCATTAGGCGAGGTTAGTAAATGCTAAGGGCGCCAAAGATCTGGGGGGCGCCAGCGCCTCCCGCCTTGTGCACGTCTGATAGTATTATGTAAGAACAACATGAAAAAAATAATGAAGGAATGAGAAGCATAGACAAATGATGAAAAGTTGTACGACGTATGTACACCAGTTTAGCTTGACTGATATTTACATAATTAACTTATTCATCTTATTGGGTCATTATAGAACTTTCACTATCACGACCTTTAACCCTTTAGGGACGGGAGTCGTAAATAAGCGATTTAAAAATGTTGCGCGCACAGACGGGAGTCGTCAATAAGCGATTCGGCTTATTTACGGCTTAATATGAGTTCCGGGAGTCGTCAATAAGCGAATAACTGTTTTTATGTGATATATGCCCTTCTTGCTTGGAAAAAACAGTAGATATGTCCTTTTTGCACGCATATTTTAGCACTTTTGAGCGTTCTGATTTGTTACTACATATGCCTCGCTTTACTCGATGTTTTGATTGGTCATGACACTTTCTTGAACTGTGAAATGATTTTATAATTTTATAATAAATGTATGTATTAGCAAATTAAAATAGATCAGTGTAAGGCAAATAGTTTCTTCAATATGGTACCTTGATTACTTTGTGGGCAAACCCAATCGTGAAGTGGGAGGCAGGTGGGGGCGCCAGCTGCAGTCCTGCTAAGGGCGCCAAATAGGCTGGCGCCGGACCTGAACAATGTTGCTAGAGTGAAACAAAACTGAAGCATTATTCCAATTAATACAGTGGGATAACTTTGACAAATGGACAAAAAGGGCACTGGACGACTGTCCTGTTCTAACGGAATATTGATGCTGTTTTACACGTGTGTGCAAATCCTTTCCCGTCTGACCAATGTAAAAGGAATCACATTGTTTACAACCTATTTTATAGATAATGCCTGAGTTATTGGTAGGGCTATTTTTAACTATGATATTTTTCACAATATTGTTAAATGAAAATACTACATTAATATTCAAAAGTTTAAGTACATTAGCAATGCCTAAAAAGCCCTGGAAAAATGGAGGTACTAAAATATTCTTTGACAAAGTGCGAGTGTTATTATTCACACGATAGAAGGTTCGTTTTGCCTTGTTGAAACAAGATTCCATGAACGCAGGTGGGTAGCACAGATCACTTCCAATACCGTTGAATTTTCCAATTCGGCATCCATATATTCCGGACTGGCGATCCTAAGAGCGCGGAGAAACATTGAAGAAAATATGGCCTTCTTAATGGGGGTGTCATGTCCAGAGTAAAAGTGTACGTAAGACAAATTGTTTGTTTTTTACCGATAGATACTAAACGTAAAACCTGTGCTTTCCCTATGTACACGCACATCCAAAAACGGGATTGAGTTGTCTTGTTCCACTTCTAAAGTAAACTTAATGGAGGGGACTTGATCATTTAACTGAAGGAGGAAGTCATCCAGGTCACGATTCATGAGCCAGATACACAAAATATCGTCGATGTACCGCAACCATGGGATGCCAACCCCCAGGATTCTCGGAATGTAAGTAATTTCAAAAAACTCCATATAAATATTGGAGAAGAGGGGCGACAAGGGGTTGCCCATGGCCATCCCCAAAACCTGTTCATAATACTCGCTATTGAAAGTGAATTTACAGTCTTTGATGCAAAGTTTAATGAGTTCCAAAACGATGTGTGCAGGTAGTGGTAGGTCGTACTTATGTAATTCTTAGGAGAGAAAGTCAAGCATATCGTCAATCGGCACTTTTGTAAACAATGAACAAACGTCAGAACTGATCAATCTATCGTTGGTTTCAGTGCGTACATTATTAAATTTTTCAGTAAGATCCATGGAATTTTTTACGTGTGAATCAGAGATAGTTCCGAGAATGGGGTAAAAGACTTTGACAAGCCATTTGGAGAGTTTATAGGTAATAGAACCCACCGTGGATCCAACCTTTGTTTGATGAAATTTACGAGTTGCGTCGGAGAACTTCTTCACTTCGTAACATTTTGGATCGCAAAATTAAGTCTCATTCGAAATAGTCAGTGAAGAAAAAAGCAAGCTCAAAATGTGTTTTGAACCTTTCTTCGAAAAACGTTAGTGACGATGCAAAAAATGCCCTTGGATTCGGTATGTCCTTTTTTATTGTTAAAAAACCTTCTGCCTTACAAATTTGTTATAGTCTAGCTTGTTTTAAAAAACAGTGTAATCTTCCTCAGTCTTTGGTTAACATACTGTAGTTAAAGGTCTTGTCTATAGTGCTGCGAATAGTACTTACGAAGATAACTTTCCTAGACGTTTTCACAATAGCCTCTCACAATTAAAAAAAAGATGGTGAGTTCCATATTACTAAAGCAGACAAGGCTAGCACCATAGTTATTATGGACAAAGTAGACTACATTAGAAAGATGAACGAGCTGCTCCAGGACCCCACCACATACAGAAAACCTAGGAAGAACCCGCAGGATGACGTCATCAAATCATTCAATAGTGGCTTGAAACGCATTCTCAAAGATCATAAGGACTTAATTCCGCTTTTCACGTCCACTTCACCTTCTCTTCCCTACCTTTACGGGATTATTAAAACTCACAAACCTGAGAACCCTATGCGCCCTATTATTAGCTCGGTGGGTTCTATTACCTATAAACTCTCCAAATGGCTTGTCAAAGTTTTGTCCCCCATTCTCAGAACTATCTCTGATTCACACGTAAAAAATTCCATGGATCTTACTGAAAAATTGAATAATGTACGCACTGAAACCAACGATAGATTGATCAAGTTTGACGTTTGGTCATTGTTTACAAAAGTGCCGATTGACGATATGCTTGACTTTCTCTCCCGAGAATTACATACAGGGGCGGATCCAGCCTTCTGGGCTGACCGTCTTCCAAAATTTGAAAAGTAAAAAATGCGTACGGAATTATTGTAAATCATGAAATTTTCGCTAAAACCTATTCTTAAATTAAATAAAATATAAAAATAAAACAATGGAAAATTACATCATATTTATCAAAATATTATATAATTAAATATTATATATATTATATATTATTAAAATATATAATAAAAAAATTCACTGAAAATTCTGACCGTCTTCCGGAAGACGGTGGAAGACGGTCTAAATCCGCCCCTGACATAAGTACGACCTACCACTACCTGCACACATCGTTTTGGAACTCATTAAACTTTGCATCAAAGACTGTAAATTCACTTTCAATAGCGAGCATTATGAACAGGTTTTTGGGATGGCCATGGGCAACCCCTTGTCGCCCCTCTTCTCCAATATTTATATGGAGTTTTTTGAAATTACTTACATTCCGAGAATCCTGGGGGTTGGCATCTCATGGTTGCGGTACATCGACGATATTTTGTGTATCTGGCTCATGAATCGTGACCTGGATAACTTCCTCCTTCAGTTAAATGATCAAGTCTCCTCCATTAAGTTTACTTTAGGAGTGGAACAAGACTCAATCCCGTTTTTGGATGTGCGTGTACATAGGGAAAGCCCAGGTTTTACGTTTAGTATCTATCGGAAAAAACAAACAATTTGTCCTATGTACACTTTTACTCTGGACATGACACCCCCCATTAAGAAGGCCATATTTTCTTCAATGTTTCTCCGCGCTCTTAGGATCGCCAGTCCGGAATACATGGATGCCGAATTGGAAAAAATCAACTGTATTGGAAGTGATCTGTGCTACCCACCTGCGTTTATGGAATCTTGTCTCAACAAGGCAAAACGAACCTTCTATCGTGTGAATAATAACACTCGCACTTTGTCAAAGAATATTTTAGTACTTCCATTTTTCCCAGGCTTTAAGCATTGCTAATGTACTTAAACTTTTGAATATTAATGTAGTATTTTCGTACAACAATATTGTGAAAAATATCAGTTAAAAATAGTCCCTACCAATAACTCAGGCATTATCTATAAAATAGGTTGTAAACAATGTGATTCCTTTTACATTGGTCAAACTGGAAAGGATTTGCACACGCGTGTAAAACGGCATCAATATTCCGTTAGAACGGGGCAGTCGTCCAGTGCCCTTTTTGTCCATTTGTCAAAGTTATCCCACTGTATTAATTGGAATAATGCTTCAGTTTTGTTTCACTCTAGCAACATTGTTAATAGAGATATTCTTGAGTCTGCTATTATCCAACTTATAAATAACTTTAACATGAGCCAATGTCTTTTTCCACTTGATCCTGTTGTTTTGAATTCGTTGAGAACGGATTTAGACAAAAAGGGCAGAGTGCTAAAACTTTGGTAGTTTTCCCTTATAAATTTGTATGCTCCTCTTACAATTTTTATTTATATATATATATATTTTTTGTTTTTTTGTGACCTATATATAACACTGGTATGCATATGAAATTTTTTTGTCTGCTGTGAGGGTTTTTTCAACTCATATTATATAATTCGACCATGCTGAATTCGAAAATGACATTGGTTTCCTCAATCAGGTCAGGTTTTTTCTCTATTGGCCATTTATTATAAGTCCAATTTTATCCCCAAATTTATTGATTTTTTTTAGCTTAAACACTGTAGATACGAGTAATATTATAAGAACACTCGTGAAAAATGAAAACATTGTGTGAATAAATACTTTTATTCATACAATGAATATGGAAAAAAGTTTATTGAGGAAGGAATGAAGTTTTTTTGGCTTTCCGTCTGTGTTTTTCTTCGGGCACGTCTCGCTTCAAACACCAGCAATAGTCCGCCAGCATATTGATATCCCAGTTTCCCTGGTACCTCTCTTCCATTATTTTGATATCTTGGTGAAATCGTTCACCCTGTTCCTCACTATAATCCCCGCAATTTTCAGGAAAATAGTCCAAGTGGGACCACAAAAAGTGCATTTTTATGGACATGCGCGACCCATGAGCTTTGAAAGCTTCCATCAAGTTTTCGACAACGGACTCGTATTCTGGACTTCTACGCTTGCCAAGAAAATCAGTGACAACTGATTTGAATGCCTGCCAGGCATTCTTCTCAGTTGGAGTCATTGCGTTTTCGAACTGAGTATCCTTGATCAAAGTTCGAATTTGAGGACCATCAAAAACCCCAGCATTTAGTTTAGCATCAGATATATGAGGAAATTTACTCTCGAGATATCGGAATGCTGAACCCTCCTTATTCATTGATTTGATGAAATTTTTCATCAAGCCCAGCTTAATATGAAGTGGTGGGAGCAAAATTTTTGTTCGTGGTACAAGGGGCACTGAAACGACATTATGCGACCCAGGTTCAAAATTCTCTCTGGATGCCCATTCACGCTGTGCATAGTGCTTCTCATCCGCTCGGCTATCCCATTTGCAGAGGAAACATGGGTATTTCGTGTATCCCCCTTGCATTCCCAATACAAATGCCACAATCTGAAAAAAAATGAAAATATTTAAAGAATTTAGAGAATTTGTTCTATCAGATAAAAAAAATCTATGCATTGGACTGTATCACTTCTGTGGGGAAGTTAAGTGTTCTTATACGCTCTCAAATAACCTTTGGAAAAACAACATAGTCAATAGCAATAGTTTACTTATGATATTAGTATTACCTTCAAATCTCCACAGATCCTCCAGTTATGTTGGTCGTATACGAGAGCATCCAGTAAAATTTTCATGTTATCGTAGCTCTCAGTAAGTTGTACGGAATGTGCTACAGGGACTGATGCAACCCTATTCCCAATGTTGAGAAGTACTGCTTTCAAACTTCGTTTAGACGAGTCTATAAATAGCCTCCATTCTGATGCGTTATATGGCAGGCCCAAGGATTCGATTAGCCCCTCAACATTGCAGCAGTACACTAAGGAAGAGGTATTTTCGTGCACTGCAAAAAACTTGCGGAATTCTTCCTCTCGTTTCCTATACCAGGAGAATGTTGTTCCCGGAGCCAGCAAGTTGTCCTCTCGAAGTCGTGAGCCCAAGATCTCGGCAGCTAATTTGGAAAGTCCTAAATCCCTAATAAGATCATTAAGTTTGGCCTGGTTGAGAGGCCTCGGCTC